>OY856411.1:501333538-501933538 GCA_963693085.1 Alisma plantago-aquatica
AGCTTTTCCTTTTCCCTTAAACTTTCCTTTTCTATTGATCATCATCACAAAGTTGGTCTTGTCTTTCTTTATTTGTGGTTCAAATGTTCACAACATGCCAAGCAACTCTGACAATGGATTGTCAAAATTGTTCATGTCATAGTTCATCACAAACTGGCTCTATGACTCTGGAAGAGACTACATAATCACATATGTGGCCAACTATTGATCCAAAGGAAATTCCAATCTAGAAAGGTTCTCCACATACCTAATAAGATTGAGAACATGGGGACCTAATGGATCTCCTTCTACCATGTTGCATTTGAATAGTTCCTTGGAGACATGATATCTCTTCCCTGATTTGGGTACATGTTCTTAAGATGTGTTACCATCTCAATCACATCCATGTTTTCATGTTGTCTCTACAGCTCATAGTTCATTGAGCACAACATCAGACACTTGACATCCATGACATCTTCAGAGCATTTCTTGTAAGCATCCATGTCAACCTTAGGCACATTGGGAGTAGGTTCATATGGCTCTGGTGTTTCCAGGACATAGAGCTTGCACTCTTGCGTGAGAACAATTCTCAGTGTCATGAACTGGTCATGGAAATTATTCCCATTCAACTTGTCCTTCTCAAGTACTGATCGCAAGGAAACCGTGTTGTTTGTCACCATTTGATTCTATGAAAGAAAATTTTCATTTGTCAAAATACTTTTGATTTGATTTGATAAAAATAAGATTTAATGATATTTAATTAGGACTTTAATTAATTATCTCTCCCACTATTTTGCACAAACTGATGACCTCATCAGTTTGGAAGATTGCATCGTCCAATCTTCAAGAGAGCAAAGATCCATTTTTCCTCACATAATGAGTCAACTTTGGTTGATCGCCCACAACTTGACTGTTTAGATAAACAAGTTTTGTCAACTGGATCATATGCAACTTTTGGGTAGATGTTATGAAGAACTCTTTGCCATATTCCATCTCTATGATTCTAGGTACTTAATTTCATTAAGATCACCTAGTTAAGCCTAACCCAAAAGGCAACACAATAGAATATGCACCCTACTTTGGCATATCTACATATCTACCATCACACTTCCATGAGATTGACGGTGCACCATGCTTAGATGTAACCTACGCTTAGTTGATCAAGCTATTCATGTGTGATACTTATGGAGATAATCTAATAATTAATATTTTAATTGAGGGGTTATGTATATATATATGCTCATACATATCCAAAAAACACATACTTACAATAGGTATCATATACATACTATATCCAATCCAAAAACATGCAATCCACAAACTCAAATGCATTGGTTATGGCCACACTACAATAATCCTTCAGAGCCATAAAGGATTACTATCCACCTATGGTCTTTCACATCTCATACAATGACAACCTACAAATATGGACTTGCATTTGATCAACATCAAGATGAATAGCTTCATGGATGCCCCTTAGTGTTGGACCATTGATTTGCCTCTCCATGGACGCTCCTTGGAGTTGGACCTTCAAGTTACCTCTTCACAACAAGTCTTCCAAACTAAATCTATTCCTGTCTCAATTATATCATATGAAAATGAAGAACCTATAGTTACATTTGAGGGGAGTTCAAAGGGAATATAATTTATTACACTTGAAGATAAAAGATGAGGATCGACATCCAATTCGAATACTTAAACATAGGATCCATGCAAAACTATTTACATCCAAGCACAAGATATACAATCAATCACAACATCCACAAAAGGTGTCCTAGGTCATAACCATGCATTCATTCACAACACAAAACACTTTTAATGGTGATGTGTATGATTTTATAGGTATATCTATATATAGATATATACATTAAGATTGTAGTCCTTTTAATGTGGGACATTCTCCACTAAACAATTCTTGACTTCCACGCAAACTAGGCAGGGAACAAAAGGGCAACACCCCTATGCGGGTGTCTCGTTGCCTGGTGAGCCTGAGGGTCCATGCAGAATTTAACTTTCGTGCACTAAGAATAATCATATTCTTCATAGTCGAGATAGGTCAAAAACAATAGGTCCGCAATGTATGTGCAACTAAGTTTAGATATACACATTAATAGTTTAAGTTTGCATCTGATCTAACAAAAAAATAGTATACAAAAATTCTGATCATATCGAATTGAATCCAGATATGTTGTAGATTGACATATTGACTCATTAAGTACTAGTGTTATAGTGATTGCATAATTCCTTTGCCTCTGATATCCGGATTGAACTTGAGGTATGCAATTGTCATCCTCTTCTACATTCAATCCATGTTCCTTGAATTGGAGCAGACTGTCTGAGATACGTGGAAGCTCAATATCACATATTGACTCACACCAACCTGGCCATGTATTTCTCAGTCTTGCTTATCAAGTGACCAGGATATCAAACTCATGTAGGAGGAAAAATCTCATATACATCACTAACAGTCATACCCATGTGTCACTGTGTAACCGAGCACCACCTTTGTGACAATCCTTATTCATGATTACCGTGGATGATGTCAAAGCACACCAAACGACATGTGATGGGTGTAGTGATTTCAGGTCTAAGAACCAAAATCACCACATCACGATGAGAGATGACACTGACTACGATTCATGGTTTTCATGTGTCACTCTCAAGGTGGGTTTGTCTAATACATAGTTCTCTAACAAGTATCCATGTGCTTGGTTTGATTTCACATATTATGACTAATGCGATTCTATCATCAACCAACACACACTCTAGTCTTAAGTGTTATTATTGTCTATTAGCCTTCCACAATAACATCCGACTAGAGACATCCATATGATCTCATCATTCAGGTCCTCAACTCAAAGACATACGTGATTGAGTAATATCATTCTTTAGACATTTGTTATGTTACATCCTTATTTCATAACTATAAAATAAATTGGAAGATTGTATTTATTACTAATCAAATTATTTATAAGATATGTCATTACAATCATCATATTGGCTCTTTGGGCATACATACCAACAAGGACTTCCATGACAAAATTGGACGTCGTGATGCCAAAAGGTGCCGACTCTAGCATCGGCTCCTGACTTCTTCCCCGCCTCCCAAATATCCCTCGCCTAGGTTTCTCAGTTTCACCCCCTGTCTCCACATACCATGCATCAAACAACGATGCATCTTCCTTCTCCTTCTATAGCATCATGGCAAGGAAGATGTTCTACAACATCTAGGATCCTTATCCCTTCTCCCAACATGGCGTAGCAGCACAGAGGAGGAGATCTCATTATTGCTAATCCGTCGTGAACTAATTCGTCATCATCCAAGGTGAGAAGGCATATGAACGTTTGTTTCATTCACCAAACTAGCCGTTGGTGTCCATAGGAATCCGACCATTGGCTGATGATGCCATATCCCCCATGTTTTCCGTCTCACCGACACAGTTGGTGCCTGTCAAGAACCTCTACTTTCAACACCAAGGGTTCGTTAGACCAGGTGTTGGGGTCGCGCTGGATGGCGCCATGGCAAAGGCTTGGGAGGAGCTTCACACCGTAGTCGGCAATCAAGCCACAATGCGACGAGTCTCACCTAGCTCTCTCGCCTTGTATACTTGGGGGCCATGGTGAATGAAACTCTAGGACTCCACCACATAATCTCGCATTACGCGTCCCCTCCTGCTCACCAACCCGCCTCCTCACCAAGCCAACATTTACTACGTCATTATGTGCCACATTAGTTACTGCTCGCAATCAGTTCACCTCTCTCTTCTTAGGTTAGATGACATGCATGCAACTTCTTTCATTTTGGTTGTGCCACTGCCTTCACAGGCATGTCAATCGCAGCTGCGAGAGATGTGGTAAAGAGAAGATGCAATGTTTGTTCCTTTCCAATCAAACATCCTACGACGGGAGATTTCAACCTTATGGTGTTCCTGTGATGTTGAGGACAATCATCCACCCACTAAAACTGTACCCCTTACCCCCATTAAGTACTGGTGGTTGATGATAGTTTGTAGAAAGATGGTTAAAAATCCAAATAACATTTTTCGTAATTTGAAATATCAATTTGTCATGTTTGAAATTTAATCACCCAACCGTCACTTGAAACACAATTTGTCCCCTCATTGACAAATATTTTGTACAAAGATGGCGAAAAAAACTAAAGAGCGTGTTTTGCTAATTCAGTTATTAATATAGCATGATTCACAAATTAATTCTCAAAATGACATTATTCTAAGGAAATACCTCTCCAAAGAGAACACATTGGTCACAATGGGGTAATACATTCGCTTAAGAGACGTATGTCTATTGAAATTAGCAATATGCCCCCAAATATGATGAATCGCCCCAAATAGAGCAATATGCCCCCAATTTGGACATATTGTTTTTTATTTTGTTTTATTTTTGAATTATGATACCATGTATATTATATATATATATATATATAATTGTATATATATTTGATTAAGTATTTAAATTACTAAATGACCATAATCTACATCAAATTATGTGAATTCAACTGTATATTTTGAAATGACTCATAAAATGAATTAAAGAATAAAAGAGTATTATATTTCACTAATACATTATATTCATAAATACAAATACTACTGTTTAAAATTAATAGACACAATACTAAAATTATATAAGAAAGTTTAAAATCATATAAATAAAGTGTGTATATATATATACTTAGAAACTAAAATAAAAACTAATATAGTAAAATATAACTCACGTTGATAAACACAAAATATACATAAATGTACTTATTAAAGACATGGTATATAATATTTGAAAAATATAACATGTAAATTATGTATATAAAATATATAGGAATAGATAACAATAAATAAAAAATTTGTGCTAAATATTATTTTAAATGCAACATATAAAAATAATAATGTATTTGATTTTTGTTATATTATATTTGTTATATCCTCAATTTTCATATGTTTGGGTTGAAATGTAATTTCTCCAATAAAGTGTATGATTATGAAAATTGTATGATTTAAGTACTTTGAATGGATTTCTTTGATAATAATCATTTTTGCATGAATGGTTTCGTCGGCCTATTGAGTATTAAGCCCAATATGTCTAAAAGAGAATAATGATGGAAAGAAATCTAATAATAAAAGAAATTGAGATAATGTTAAGAATAATGTGAAATTCTCTAGAAGACTAAGTGTTTGTTCATAATGGAGTGTATTTGAAATCCACATGGTTTCTTGTAATAAAAGGAAGCCCAATAAAGAAATAAAAGTGAATGAGGGAGAAAATATGAATAAAATATACTTTAAAAAGTGTTGACTTGCATATGAGGAAAAGTCATTTATCCTTTTGAATTTGGAACTCAAACTTTGTATACGAGTAGATAATGCTAATACAAGGTTTCTTGTAAAATTTGGAGGAAAAAGGATAAATGAATAAGGAGTTATGGATTTTATAAGATTCCTAAAGTGAAAGGATAATCTTTTGAATGTATTAAATGTCATAATGTAATTGGAAATAAAAAATTGGATTGTTAATTGAACTGGTGATATGGACCCTAGATCTCACGATCTGGATCACAGATATCACGATCTGATGGTTCTCACGATCTGACAGTTCTGGGTTGTCATCTACATCCCAGCCCGAGAAGGAACCAGAAGAATTTCCTTTTGATCTAGTTTGATCTCTGATGCACGAGAGTTCTTGGAAACTCACACAACATGTTTGGGAGACCTTCCTGAATTGATCAACCCTCAATTACTGGGAGTTTTAAGAAAGATTCAAGATTTTCCCAATTCGGTGTGAAATGGGTGTTGGATTCTAGATGGGTGATTAGATGCTCTAGAGGGGGGTGAATAGAGCTGAAAGCACTTAAACAAAACTCATTAAACCTTTAAGATATATGACAAGATAAGGTTGCTAAATAGGTAATTTGAGTGCAACTAAAACATACATAGCACGGGAGAGAGAGATTGAACATGCACTAATTAGACAAGCTATTTAGAGTGGTTCCACACTTCAAACTAGAAGTGTGTCAGTCCACTTGCCTAGAGAGGTCAACCTCTAGGACTTCCAAACTATTGCACTCTTATATTCATTCGTAAGACATACAATGCATGACCAAACAAAAGACTTACCTATCCAATACAAAGAGTCTTCAACCTTACCAAGGACTTACCCACTTTACAAGAGTCTTCGGCCTTCTCCAAGGACTTACCCACTCTTGCACAAGTCTTCAGCCTTGCAGGGATCACCCACTCTTCTTGGATCTTCAACTTTTGACTTCACCTTCACTCGGAGAAGCTTCCACCAAGGACTTACCTACTTGATCAAGGAGTCTTCTGCCTTCACCAAGGACTTACCCACTCTTGCTCCAAGTCTTCAGCCTTGATCTTCACCAAGGGACTCCTTCCCTTGTTCTTCTTCACCTCTCTTGGATAAGAGAGAGAGAACCTTCATCTTCATGATTGAAATGAGAGATGGGGAGGTGGTGGAAGTGAGAGCCTCAAAAGATATACATGTAGGACTAGCTCTCTTATAGATTTCCTACTCACTCTAATGGATGTAGCAAGTAATTAAGCTTAGAGAGAGAGAGAGAGGAGGCTGTAGGAAGCACTCAGCTATAGAATAGGAACCTCACATAGAGTTTGCAATGAATGCTCAACCTTGGAATGAAGCCCAAGGGGTCCTATTTATAGTTGGGGATGCCTCTTAGCCTTTGGGAACACTTGTGAACAAAAACTAGCCATTTTGTGGCTTGCAACGGATCTATTTTCACTTGTTGCAACTCCACAACAGCTAGAAGCACTTTTCTGCACTTTTCCATACAGTGCGATCGGTCGAGTTTCTATAAGGGTAACTTGACCGATAGAGTAAATGACAAAGCCGATATTCAGACCATCAGTCAAGTTTGTCCTGAGGAAACTCGACTGACCAATGAAAATCGATTTGGTCAGTTACACCATCGGTCGAGTTCTGTGTAAACACAACTCGACCGATGCAATCTTCAAAAAATTGATCAAGGATGATCGGTCGAGTTTTCAAGCTGGGAAACTCGACCGAAAAAGTGCATGTAATCAATTTTCAAAGTTGCATCTAAAGTGCTCTAATATTTGATCTAAGTGCTCCTGATATTTTTCTAATATTAATTACAAGTCATACAATCATTACAAGTGATTTACAACATGATTCTAATGGATATACATCATATTACAAAAACGTGCACTTGTATGACTTTGACTTGTCTTTTCTCCAGTTTGATATGCACAAGTTAGGTCATTTGGAGTGTGTCTATACCTAATCTGAAATCACTCAAGTAGAGACATTAGACACCAATATGTGGAATGGTTAGTCATCATCAAAACACGGGTTTAGTCAATTTAGACGTGAGTCAACATTAACCTAATTGACCTTGAGTCAACAATGGGACTCTCTCATGAACCCTGCCCTATATAGGGGGGGTACTACACCGTACCAGTAGTCTCGCAAACCCTATAGTTGAGATCGGAAGTAGAAGGAGAGTGTGTAGGAGGGTTCAATTACAAAGAGAAGCATGATCTTCACCTTCAACCTAAAGCAGCTTCTCACCGCAGTTGCTTGGAGTCATCCCAGTGGTGGAGTGCCTCAAACCAGCGATTGAGTGGCCCATTGAGTTTGAGAGAACCAGGAAAAGCTACCAGTGGCCTTAGTTCACGTGCAGGTGCAATGGAGAGTGAAGTCAACTGATTAGTTGACTGTTGGTTCATGCACAGAATAAGAAGAAGGTATACAACGACATGTGGTGAAAAGTTGAATCTACCCTCAAGCGTCCTATTGAGAGGTAATCCCTTTTTAGTCCTTTTACAAGTTTTTCTTTTTGCGTGAGGCACGCTGCTTCACGGGCCTGGGTGCTGACGCAGTGCGAGCCGATTGGCTCATGCCCGACCCCACTGGCACGAATCAAGGGAGTCAGGATGGATGTATGTCAATCCCTGATTGGCCAAGAATGGATTCACTTGCTAAAATTGTAATTAATTATAGGAATAACGTATGAGGACAATTTATGTATGAAAGTTGATCAGAAAAATATGTAGATTGCAATAAAAATAGTATTGCAGCCTAAATCAGTTCATAGTATATAAAGTTGCTACTTTTAATGCTTTTAAGAAGAAGAAACCCTAATTTTGTGGTTACTAAAGATTGAATAAAGTGCTATGGATGTTTTAAGTGAATATTAACCTATTGATAATAAAAAAGGAGGTTTTGAATCCATAAATATGATCTATGTGCTTAACTGGCTAATTTAGGATTTCACATGTATAAAGTTCATTAACGGGCTTAGAAATCGTAATCTAGGTGTTTATGATTGTTAATAGGTATATTTCGAAATCCTATATATGAGATGAAGTTAGGTTGATCCTAATCCAAATTTGTAATAAAAAGGTTTTAATGTGAAACAATGAATAATTAGGGTTTAGTATATATGATGTTGTTTTGGGGTTTAGTTGTCCTAAAAGGACAAAGTTGAGAAAAAGATCAAAAGAACCCTAAGGAAACCCTAATTCAACTTAGAAAACCCTAAGAGGGATCCACAAGTCAATAAAGTGAGTTCATGATGAGTATGTAGTAATTAGGTTATACACGCTTCTTAGGATTCAGTTGTACTTGTGTGTGTCTGCTTGATTGGTTGCTTGGATTACCTAGTTGGATTGGACTATGCTTATTCCTTTGAGATCTCCAAATCAGGTAAGTGGGTTATTTATGATTACTCACTTTAATTTCTTGACATTTCCTAACGTTTCATCAATTTCATGGAAATAACTATTTGGATGAATATATTTTTGCAATCTATAAAGTGAATTTGATTATCACAATTTAAGTACACATATGACTTACCTGAACCTACATACCATCTCTGGATGTATGATTCGAGAAGACCAAGACCTAGAGGGAAGGTCAGAGGTGGTCAAGCCCTAGAGGGAAGACCACAGGGAACCCAGAGAGGGGACCCAAGAGGTACCAAGCCCAGGATGGAGAAGGTAGCCTAAATTCCCTTACAAGGACTAAACCCTAAGAGAGGGTAACCCAAAGGATGAGTAAAAGTGGTTGGGAAGTTATATTGAAAATGTAATCTTGCATTGTTAACAATTATTTGCTCTAATTAGGTTGTTAAAATATATGTGTGAGATATTGATTGCCACCACATACCAATATATTCTTTATACTGACAGATGTTTTGTTTATTGGCGTTTTCGGTAATAATTGAAAAAAGACAAACAATAAAGGGAAATTTGGAGAATAAAGCTAATAAAATAAAGAAGGATTTAGTTGGATAGAATTCTACATCGAGTAAAGTCCCAATTCCTAGTTTTGAAAGGTATATGAAAAGTAAATTTTTATCCTGCTTTAAGCTTAGTCTTTGGTAGAATTTATTAATTTTTTTTATTATTTGCAAAACCATTGATCCTATTTTGGGATAGCGGCCCTGGATTTCTGATCTTCCTTAATTGGGGGTTACCAGTGAGGGGGGTCACTAAAATTGGCATTAGAGCATGGTTTTCCATTTAATCTCTAATAATTATTAAATTCTACAAACTATTTATAACCCAAGGGAGTTATGAGAGGATTTTCCAATGATGGAGGGGTGTAGAAAATGTTCACAATTCGGGGGCTGACAATATTTTCCTCCCCCCGATAATCGGATTATGAGGACTCCCAGATTTTGTGTGACTGCCTGGATGAAATCACAGGATTTGACTCAAAATAAGATACCTCTAGGTCTTCTCATCTGACTTTTTTCCCTTCTTTATCTCTTTTCTCTAGAAATATTTTAAGTGCATAGGGTTTTTCTCTCTCTCCACCCCCTCCTAAGTTGGGAATTCAAGTGTTAAGGATTAGGGAATCCTCCACCGAACAGAAAAATGCATGTAAATAAGATGACACAGATATAAGTTTAAAGCGTGCATATATATTTCCAAATTATAAATTTGTGGTTAAATGATTTTAACTTGTGTGAATCAGCATGTCACATATCAAGACTGTAGTTGTTCCCTTCGAGGCTACTGAGAACCCTTCTGGGGGTAGGCCTCCCCACAAAAGGAGGGTATCTTCTGAGAAGAGGAGGAGAGACCGTGGTGAAGAGTCCTCAAAGAAGAGGAAGAGACATGAGGAAGCCTCAGAGGAAGGTTCAGATCCTAAGCATGTTCCTTTTGACCACATGGGCAAGGATGATGAATGGAAGGGGGAATCAATGAGATAGAGATCAAGAATGACACCTCCATAAACCTTGGGCCAACTGTGGTGGTCCATACACCCGACGCCCTCTAGAAGGAGCAACAAAAGAAGATAACTGAGGCCATAAGTGCTTTGGCCCTCAACGACACAACCAGAGGTGAAGATGGAGAGCCTTTACCAGTTCATCCCTGACTTAGAGCCACCATCCTGGACTTTGTGAAGCTAAACATAGAGAAGTTTTGGGGAGAGGATAAGATGAAAGTCGTCGATCGGGCTAATGCTTGGCTGCTTGTAGTCAAGAATGGGTTCCTCATGCTGCAGGTTCAATCGAACAAGAAGGTCTTGTTTGCTACCCATATTCTGGAAGGAGCAGCTAAGATATGGTGGGAGAAACACATCACAGGTCGAGACCTTAATAAAGACCCAATGGCCGGGATGGATTTTAGAACCATCTTCTCTTCCAGGTTTGTGCCTACCTCAGCCAAGAAGGAGAAAGAGAAGGATTTCACCTTCCTTGTGCAAGGTAGCCTCTCTGTTGCAGACTACGCTCACAAGTTTCACCTGCTGAACCGTTTCAGGTACATGATGATGGATGATAAGTGGGTGGATCACTTTGTGGAGCGTCTACACCCTGCCATCAAGCCTCATGTTATGGAGACTAAGCCGACGACCTTTGTCGAGGTCTACAACACTACCCTGAGCATGGAGAAGACAGTGATGCTTGCAACCAACCCATCTAAGGGGTACTTGGGCTATGCTGAAGGAACTGTTGGATTGAAGAATGATCACAAGAAAGGATGAGGGCGTAACAATTCCAAGGGCAAGCATGGAGGCCAAGGAAAGCCACGTGGTGAGTGCCATTTTTAGAAGTTTCATACATATGGACAATCACACCTTGGGAAGTTCCACTTCGAGAAGAAGGTGTCCTTTCATTTCCAGAAGGAGGAACACTTCATCACCAACTGTCCTCTGCCTGATCTGAGAGGTCCAGGTCCTGTGGCGGCACAACCAATGGCAGCAGCACCCCCAGTAGGATTCAATGCACTAGCTGGAGGTCCACCTATTGGAGAGTGGAGGCAAGCTTGAGTCTTTGCCATTAGCAATAAAGAGGCTCAGGCCAATGCTAATCGGTTGATAGAGGGTAATAACCCTTAGAGATTTCCTTTCTGATTAGTTTAATCATGTAGTAGTCTGATACATTATGGAAAACTATGTTTGCATGCTTGAAGTCATGGGACAAAATGTAAAAGCTCTTTTTTATTCTAGTTCTACTAATACTTTCATTTTGAGAAATCTGGCAACTATGCTTTGTTTGGACATCAAGGATTTAGGTTATGTTTTAGATGTCACAACCCCGAGTGGTCAGATATATATGTTTCTTGGAAAAAAACCATCTTTTAGATTAAGTAACTGAGTCACGAGCTTCCTATTAACTTCATCCTCCTTGATATGAATGATTTTGATGTGATCATTGGTATGGATTGGTTTTACACTTATAGAGAACAAATTCACTATAGCGAAAAGAAGATCCTTATTAGGAAACCTGGTCATCCACACTTTACCATTCGAGTAAGAAGAGATGCGACCACCAAAACATATGTGTCAGCTCTGAAGGTCGAGCAGATGATATCCAAAGGTTGTCAAACTTTCCTAGAAGTAGTCACCGAGCTAGAGCCCAAGGTGTGACCCCTTGAGGAAATAGAGGTAGTCAGGGAGTATGCTGATCTTTTTCCAAATGATTTGTATGGGATTCCCCCTAAGAGAGAGGTGGACTTTTCGATAGATCTAGCTCCCAGGACAAACCCTATATCTAAGGCACCCTACAGGATGGCCCCTGTTGAGTTGCTCGAGTTGAAGAAACAACTACAAGAACTGCTAGATAAATGTTTCATTAGACCTAGTACATCACCATTGGGAGCACCGGTCCTTTTTGTGAAGAAGAAGGATGGATCACTTAGGATGTGTATCGACTACAAGATGATTAATCATTCTACTATTAAAAATAAGTATCTTTACCTCGTATAGATGACCTTCCTTTACTAGCTCAAATCTGCACGAGTCTTTTCTAAAATCGATTTGAGGTCTGGGTACCACCAGGAGCGAGTCAAGAGTGATGGCATCCCTAAGATGGCTTTTTGAACCCGTTATGGCCACTATGAGTTTGTGGTTGTGCCTTTCAGGTTGTCCAATGCACCCAGTGTCTTTATGAACCTCATGAATAGTGTGTTCCGGCCTTTCCTTGACTCCTTTGTCATTGTGTTCATAAATGACATCTTGGTTTACTCTGATGATCTAGATCAACACCGTGACCATCTGGGTAGAGTCCTTATCTTGAGAAAGCAGAAGTTCTATGGGAAATTCTTGAAGTGTGAGTTTTGATAGACGGTGTCATGTTCCTTGGACACATCATATCCAGAGGAACGATCGCCATGGATCCAGATAAAGTGTCAGCCATTCAAGATTAGCCAGATTTGAAGAACCCCTCTAAGATCCACAGCTTCTTAGGGTTGGCCAGATACTATCGAAGCTTCATCAAGGATTTCTCAAAGACTTCTTTACCAGCTCACCAAGCTGACCCGGAAGGATGAGAAGTTCGTGTGGTCTGACATATGTGAAGCTCGCTTCCAGGACATGAAGGATAAGTTGACCACAACTCCAGTGTTGACTCTACCTTTCGGCAATGAGGGTTTCATGATCTTCATCGATGCATCAAAGAGGGGACTTAGCTATGTGTTAGAACAGAATAGGGCATGTCGTTGCATATGCCTCCCGACAGCTCAAGCCCAATAAGGTGAACTACCCGATGCATGATTTAGAATTGGATGCTATCATTCATGCTCTGAAGATCTGGCGGCACTATCTATATGGAGATACCTTCGATATCTTCACCGATAATAAGAGTTTGAAGTGTCTCCTAATGTAGAGAGATATGAATCTGTGACAAAGACGGTGGATGGAGTACATGAAGGATTATGACTTCATCATCGCCTATCACCCTGGGAAAGCTAATGTTGTAGTTGATGCTCTTAGTCAGAAACAACTCAGGTGCATAGTTGTCTTTCCTAGACAATGGAGGAAGCTGGAAGAACTTGTGGAGTGGACTCTACAACTGTTAGAAGACTGAGTTTGTTTGGCCAACATTTAGATAAAATCAGACTTGTTGAGCGAGTTAGTGGCTACTCATTTGACCAGTTCAGAACTTGGTAAGATGAAAGGCATGTTAGAGAAGTCGCATACCCATATTTCTATGGGAGTAGATGGTGGGATCTGATACAAGAACCGTATTTGGGTTCTTGAGGATATGCCTTTTAAGAATCATATCTTGCAAGAAGCTCATGCATCCAACTACACGGTACACCCAGGCACTACTAAGATGTTTAAGGATCTGTAGTGGTACTTCTGGTGGCCAGGAATGAAGAAAGACATAGCGACGTATGTAGCCAGTTGTCTCACATGCTAGATGGTGAAGGCTGAGCACCAACAACTTGGTGTACTATTATAGTCAAATGAGATTCCATAATGGAAATGGGAACAAATCACCATGGATTTTGTGGTAGGTCTCCCCAGGACCCAGAGAGACCATGATGTGATATGGGTTGTGGTAGATCGCCTTACCAAGTCATCACACTTCCTTGCCTTAAAGACCACTGCCAAGGTGTTAGTCCTAGATGAGTTGTACATTAGGGAGATTACATGGTGTGCCAGGTTTGATCATTTCTGATCAAGACCCAAAGTTTACTTCCAAGTTGTGGAAGTAGGTTCAAGAAGAGCTTGGTACAAGGTTAAAATTCAGTGCAACATACCACCCCTAGACTCATGGAAAACTAGAGAGGATGATTTAGACATTAGAGGATTTGTTGAGAGCTTGTCTGCTCGATTGGGAAGGATTGTGGGAGTAGTACTTTCCCTTAGCTGAGTTTGCATACAAAAACAACTATCAAGCCAGTATCAGGATGCCTCCGTATGAAGCTCTATATGGGAGATTGTGTCGGTCATCAATTCACTGGGATGATGTGGTGAGAGGACCTTATTGAGGTCAGATGAGATCCAGGTGTATGAAGATAAAGTCTCTTTGATCAACCAGAGGTTGAAGAGAGCCCATGATCGACAGAAGTCATATGCTGATGCGAAGCTGATTTAGTTGCAGTTCACTGTGGGAGAACATATGTTTTGGAAAATCCGACCGCTCCGAGCTATAGCTAAGAACACAGGAAAGTTGAGTCCCAGATACGTAGGTTTGTTTGAGGTTTTAGAATGGATTGGTGAGGCTGCATATCGGTTGGCATTACCCCCTCAGTATAGTATGATGCATGATATGTTCTATGTGTCCAATCTAAAGAACAATGTGATGGATTCAAGCCAAGTGTTGAGCATTGAACCTATATTGAACTCCAAGGGAGACTGACATACCCTGAGTCACCTGTGAGGATTCTAGATACCAAGGTGAAAGAGCTCAGATGTAAGAATATAGAGATGGTAAAGGTTCTTTTAACCACCATGGAGAGGATGAAGTCACATGGGAGCTAAACACGAACATGGAAAAAGCCCATCCTAATTTATTTACTTGATTGCTTGAATTTTGTGGACAAGATTCTTAGAAGGAGGGGAGGATGTTATATCCTCAATTTCATATGCATGGGTTGAAATGTAATTTCTCCAATAAAGTGTATGATTATGAAAATTGTATGATTTAAGTAATTTGAATGGATTTCTTTGATAATAATTCTTTTTGCATGAATGGTTTCAAGGGTCTATTGAGTAATATGCCCAATATGTCTAAAAGAGAATAATGATGGAAATAAATCTAATAACAAAAGAAATTGAGATAATACTACAAATAATATGGAATTCTCTAGAAGACTAAGTGTTTGTTCATAATGGAGTGGATTTCGAATCCACATGGTTTCTTATGATAAAAGGAACCCCAATAAAGAAATAAAAGTGAATGAGAGAAAAAATATGAATAAAATATGCTTTGAAAAGTGTAACTTGCATATGATGAAAAGTCCTTTATCCTTTTGATTTTTGACCTAAAACATGGTATACAAGTAGAAAATTCTAATACAACGTTTCCCTTAAAATTTGGAGGAAAAAAGATAAACGAATAAGGATTTATGGATTTTATAAGATTCCCAAAGTGAAAGGATAATCATTTGAATGTATTAAATGTCACAATGTAATTGGAAATAAAAATTTAGATTGTTAATAGCACATGCGATCTGGACCCTACGTCTCACAATCTCGATTGTAGATCTCACGATCTGAAGACATTGGGTTGTCATCTAGATCCCAGCCCAAGAAGGAAACCAGAAGAATTTGCTTTTGATCTAGTTTGATCTCTGATGCACGAGAGTTCTTGGAAACTCACCCATCAAGTTTGGGAGACCTTCCCGAATCGATCAACGTCGATGTTTTGGGACTTTTGAGGAAGATTTGAGATTTCCCCAATTTGGTGTGAACTGGGATTCTCTTGTGAACCCTACCCTATATGGGGGGTTACTACACTATACCAGCAATCTAGCAAACCCTCTTATTGAGATCGAAAGCAGAAGGTGACTATGTAGGCAGGCTCAATTGCAAAGAGAAGTATGATCTTCACCTTCAACCTGAAACAACTTCTCTCCAGAGTTGCTTGGACTCGTCCCAGCGGTGGAGTGCCTCAAACCAACGATTGAGTGGTCCGTTGAGTTCTGGAGAACCAAGAGAATCTATCGGTGGCCTTAGTTTGCGTGCAGGTGTAACATAGAGCAAAGTCAACCGATCATTTGACTGCAGGTTTGCATGTGGAGGAAGTAGAAGGTAGACGACGACTTGTGGTGAAAAGTCGAGTCTACCCTCAAGTGTCCTATTGAGAGGTAAGCCCTTTTTAGTCCTTTTGCAAATTTTGCTTTGGGCGCGAGATGCACTTCTTTGCGTGCCTAGATGCCGATGCAACACAAGCCTATTAGCTCACGTCGGCCCCACTAATGCAACTTAAGGGAGTCAGGATGGACGAGTGTCAATTCCTAATTAGCCAAGAAAGGATTAACTTGCTAAAATTGTAATTAATCATAGGAATATTGTATGAGGAGAAGTTATACATGAAAGTTGATCAGAAAAATACGTAGATTGCAATAAAAATAGTATTGCAGCATGAATCTATTCATAATTCAAAATGTATATAAAGTTGCTACCTTTAATGCTTTTAAGAAGAAGAAACCCTAATTTTGTTGTTAATAAAGATTGAGAAAAGTGCTAGGGATGTGTTAAGTGGATATTATCTTCTTGATAATAAAAAGTGAGGTTTTGAATCCATAAATATGATCTATGTGCTTAATTATCTAATTTATGGTTTCACATGTATGAAGTGAAATGGGATTAGAAACCCTAATCTAGGTGTTTATGACTTCTAATGAGTTATATTTCGAAATCCTATATATGAGAAGAAGTTAGGTTGATCCTAAGCCAAATTGGTAATAAAAAGGCTTTAATGTGAATTAATGAATAATTAGGCTTTTGTATATATGATGTTGTTTTGGGGTTTAGTTGACCTAAAAGGGCAAAGTTGAGAAATAGATCTAAAGAACCCTAAGAAAACCTTACTTCAACTTAGAAAACCCTAAGAGGGATCCACAAGTCAATAAAGTGAGTCATGATGAGTATGTAGTAACTAAGTTATACATGCTTTTTAGGATTCAGTTGTACTTATGTGTGTCTGCTTGATTGGTTGCTTGGATTACCTGGTTGGATTGGATTGTGCTTGTTTCCTTACAGATCTCCAAATCAGGTATGTGGTTATTTATGATTACTCACTTTAGTTTCTTGGAGTTTTTCAAAGTTTCATTGATTATATGTAAATAACTGTTTGGATGAATTTATTTTTGCAAACTTTAAAGTGAATATGATTATCACAATTTAAGTATACATATGACTTGCTTGAACCTACATACTATCTCTAGATGTAAGATTTGAGAAATCCAAGCCCTGGAGGGAAGGTCATAGGTGGTCAAGCCCCATAGGGAAGACCATAGGGCACCCAGAGAGGGGACCCAGGAGGTACCAAGATGAGGATGGAGAAGGTAGCCTAAAGTCCCTTGTAAGGACTAAACCCTAAGAGAAGGTATCTCAGAGGATGAGTAAAAGCGGTTGGGAAGTTATATTGAAAATATAATATGCATTGTTAACAATTATTTGCTCTAATTAGGTTGTTAGAATATATGTGTGAGATATTTGTTTCCACCACATACCAGCATATTCTTTATACTGACCGACGTTTTGTTTATCGGTGTTTTAGCAAATAATTTAAAAGGGACAAATAGTAAAGGGAAATTTGGATAGTAAAGCTAATTAAAAAAGGAGGATTTAGTTAGATAGAATTCTACATCGAGTAAAGTCCCAATTCCTATTTTTGAAAGGTATGTGAAAAGTAAATTTTTATCCTGCTTTAAGCTTAGTCTTTGGTAGTTTATTAATTATTTTTTATTATTTGCAAAGCCATTGATCCTATTTTGGGATAGCGGCTCTGGCTCTCTAGTCTTCCTTAATTGGTGGTTATCGGGGAGGGGGTTCGTTACAATATTGATCCCTAAACCAAATAAAAAGGTAATAATATCACTATGCTATTATGACTTTTATTTGATTATATTATTTATGAAACATATGTAGAAAATGATCCATATATTATTATTTTTATGTCTTGCATTTGACATCATCTATATCATATATTCCATTTTGAATATATATTGTTATTACTATTGTATATTTTACTTTATATAGTTGACATGTTTATAAATTTTATATTATATATCATGTCTTTAATATATATATATATATATATATATATATATATATATATATAATGTGCATATCAACTTGTGTTACATATTACTATATTAGTTTTCTTATTTCTGAGTTCATATATATACGTATTTGTGTATTTCTTTAATTTTAAACTTTATTATATAATTTAAGATTTGTATCTATTAATTTTAAACACTATTGTTTAAATTTATAAATATTATGTATAATCAAATATAATATTTATTTATGGTTTTATTATATATATGCATTATGTTACATATATAATTAAATATATATAAGTGAGGTTGATTAAGTTCATCTGGTAATTATATATATATATATATATATATATATATATTAACATATATGGTATCATTATTAAAAATTAAAGTAAAATAAAAATTAAATAATAAATATGTCCCCATTGTGGACACATTGCTACTTTTTAAAAATACCAACACATTTCGTGAGGGGACGTATTGCACCGACCGGGAGCAACACGTCCTCTTTTGGAACGTAGTGCCTCAAAACATGCAATTTTGAGAATTAATATGAGAATCATCCTATATTGGTAATAAAAATAGTAAAATATGTTTTTTGGTCTAGAAAGATGGTGAAAAATTAAAATAGTATTTTTGTAAGACAACAATACACATAGAAGTACACATGTGTATGCATGGAGGTTCACGTATACTTCCATGGAGTATACGTGTATAAAACTGTACACAACAATACACATGTGTATATAAAGTTGTACACAACAGTACACATGTAGGTACATATGTGTACAAAATTATACACAACTATATAAATGAAAGTATACATGTGTATAAAGATATACAGAACTGTATAAATGGGTGTACAGATGTGTACAAAGCTATAAAATACAGTACACAGACAAGTACATGTGTAGAAATGCTATACACAATTGTACCCTTAGAAGTACACATGCGTACAAAAATATATAGAATAGTACACATGGCATAGAACATGTGTACCAAACTATGCACAACTATACATTAAAGTACATGTGTATAAAGTTATACACAACATTCTACAATAAAATACACTTGTGTATAAAGGTATACACAACACTACACATGGAAGTACACATGTGCATATATAAGTACACAACAATACACATAGAGGTACACATATGTACAAAATTGTATACAAAAGTACAGATGGAAGTATATGTGTGTATAAAGATGTAAACAATAGTACACATGGAGGTACACATGGGTACAAAACTATACAATATAATATACATGTAAGTACACGTGTGTACAAAACTATACTCAATAACATATATTAAAATAAACATGTGTATAAAATTGTACATAGTAGTATACATGGAGGTAAGCATGTGTATAAAATAGTACACAACATTACACATGGAAGTACAAAATTGTACACATGGCATAACACATGTTTATAAAGTTTTACACAAAATGCACATGGAGGTACACGGGTACCAAACTATCACTAGTATAAATAATACCTTTAACATCTGTTCCAAGTGACTCCCAAGTGGGTGACACTAAAGGTAGAAGTCTACAACGTAAATTCTAAAACCAACGATACAGAGCCGGCCCTGATTGCAACCATAAAAGAACCAACACTGGTAGGATCCATAGTCGTCGGTTATCTACAGAAAATCGGCGACTATCTTCATAACTGAACCAAAATTTGGCCCGCGTTACAAGTGTAATCGTCAGTTGTTTCAGTAAAAATGGACGACTAACTCCATTTCTAAATAAAAAGTGTTTGGTTCATAGTTGTCGGTTCAGAGTACAATTGACAATACAACTACAAATTATCATCGGTTATGATTTAAAAAATTGATGCCCATCTACATACCAGAAAAAAACAAATTGGCCCAGGTTAGGACATAGTGGTCAGTTTTTTTTTCCAAGAACCCCCAGAAGTTTTCCTATTCATCATGTGCTCCCACACAGTCCAACCTGGGTGTTACATGACTTCCGTGGGACGCCGCCGCTTCATCATCAAGAAGTTTGACACTGAATGCAGGGCATTGTCTCCACCTACATACCTCGTGGGCAATAGCCATTGCCCATTTAGCAATACTGTCAGCTAGTTTATTACATGCCCGCGGTCTAAACACAAACTGAATAGAACTAATAAAATTACAACTATCTAGGATATGCATGCACTAGGCTTTGTACTTCACTGGAGTCTCCTTCCTCCCTAGGATCATGTTGATCGTTGTTTTGCTGTCAGATTCCAAAATGATGCGCTTATTGATTGTCCTGGCTTCTGTATGCTTGTCTAGATGTCTCTCAACTCTCCAATGAGAATGTCTCTCCCTGGTACCTTGTTGCTGCCTCCACCTTGCCAGTTACCCCTGTCATCTCTAATTGCAAAGGCTGTAGCCATCGCGTTCCTTCTACTCTTCACTGATCCACGTTTATTTTAACCCAACCTTCTATAGGTGTTTCCCATTTCAACTCTCGTCGTGGTATCCCCTGCAACTTCCCCTTCCCTTCTCGGAATGCTTGACGAAAAATATAAACTTCATGTGAGATAGCTTCAGCCATGGCTTCCGGTTTCATGCTGTTGTCCTAGAATACTAGCTGGCACCGGTACTTCCATAACTTCCACACTACAATTGTGACCCATGTAGGCCAGGCCGGTTCAGCATTTTTCCTTCTTAGATTTGCGACTAGCCAGTCCTTAACTTCATTCCCCATCATCATTTTCACCCTCACTCTTTGCTGAATCCACTCCCAGACTCTCTGAATCTCTAGGCAATCCTGTAATGCGTCAGTTTGTTATAAATAACTGACGATGTAGACTTTCATTTATGGTTCTTTTAAATAACTGATGACTAAGTGTCATTTTTTTAATATTAACTTAAAGGCCTACTGTCCGGCTGGTCAGCAGGATGCAGAACCTGCAGTTTAGTTCTGAACTGTAGGTTTACAACATCCTATAATTTCAGCCTAACAACATGCCACAAACATGCAATAACAAGATGATTAAGACTTTATATACATCATGTGATTCACACACATGTAGAAACACAATTGATTCATTCATGTGATTCACACACATGTAGAAATACAATTAATTCATTCATATGATTCACAAACATGTAGAAACCTATAGTTTCATTCATTCATCAATTTTCACATTCACACACATGTAGAAACATATAGTTCCATTCATTCATCCATTTTCACTTTAACACACATGTAGAAGCACATCATTCATTCATATTCACATTCACACACATGTATATAGATCAAATTTCCATAAGACAATTTAAGAAAAGTCATTCACACATTATATATAAGCACCACATATATACAAAAATAATGACATCAAAGTTTAGAAATGTCATTCTTTATCATCAGTACCCCAATCATAATAAAAAAATTATCTCCTTTTCAAAGGCTTTTGTCCATTGTTCTCTTATGTCATCTAATTGTTCTAGCATATAAGGTATATGTATATATAATAGCTTTTTCCCTATATTAAAGTCACTAGTTTTAAACACCTGCAAAGAGAATGATGTATATATATAATTAATAAGTTTGATATTTTCATATTATCTAATGAGACTATACTTATGATGTTCAAGACTATATATTACATGTTGTATGTTTTCGATGTCTTGTGTAACATATCTCACAATTATGTCTATATACAACATCACATAGTATTCACATGCCTAGTCATTGTTCTATACAACATGCTATAAATTTCAACATATAAAATGTTAATAAATAAAAATAAGCATAGTTCACATAAATAAAATATGCATTAGAGTCAGGAAACTACATTCACATTCTTCTAAACAATCGCTTTCTTTTTCTTATCCACATTTCCTCCAGCATTTCTGAAATCTTTTAAAGCCCTATATGTTAATGTAATGCATTGAATTGTATTAGTAAATAGTCATATAATAATGGATGTTAACGAATATATATATATATATATATATATATATATATATATATATATATATATATATATATATATATATATGGGCCCATCTTTATTGCCCGCGCGGGTAGCTACCCGCCCACCCTTCCGACCACTTTTTTTCAATTTTTTTCTCGCAATTGTAGAGGACTATTTTGTCTAGCTCTCCAAAAAATTTTAGCCAAAAATAATATCATTTGCCCCTCCAAAATAAAAAAACCCATCCTTATATATATCTGCTGTATATTTTGTACATAGTTACTTTTTTGGCCAGCAGAGTTACTTTTTTGGTCAGGAGAGTTACTTTTTTGGCTGCAGGGTAGCGAAAATCCAAACTACCCGCGCGGGCAACGAATGAACGCCCTATATATATATATATATTCTCACATGTATAATGGCCTTTTTTAAATCATATCCCGAATGGTTTAATTTGTTTTCCTTAGGATCTAGATAATAAACAACGTCTCGAGAACAACAACCAGTAACTCACAATGCTTACCTCTAGTGATAAGAAAGTAAAAAATATATAACTCAAAATCCACAATGAAATGGAATCTTCTTCAGTAAAAAATATAAGCAAAGTAAACTTACCCAACATTATATGGAGCTATTATCACGCTCTTTTTTACTTCACCAAAATATTTACAAGCGATAGAGCAGTATAAGGTAACTGATGTAGGGTCTTCATTTACAAGACTGATCAAGGATGAAACTAGAAATCCCACTTGAGTCATTGAAATTGTTTTACAGAACCTATGTAAGTGACTGTAAAACATATATTATGTATGTATTAATATATAAGAAAATAGATCACCATATATAAAATAAGGTATATAGATATATAAATAAGATCTCACCATATCTATAGTTCTACCATAGATGAATTCAACCAAGCATAATGAAACGACTTCAAAATATCTTGTAGAAATATATTATTATCTTATGATTGGCCTATAACATCCTCCTCCATAGAAATAATAATAGGTGAAGTTTTGAAATGTTTGCCTATCCATATTTCCATACCCCTAGATTGAGGCCTATCGAAACAAATAGGTCCTTTGCAAGCGAACTAGGTACTTGACGAAGAGGCGAAGGTGGAGGAGGACGAACTGTATTTCTTCCCTTTGTCTTGCATATATTATTTCATATCAATTGTCATGTATATGCCTATACCAATTTACATAATGTAAATTTACCATACATGATCAGTATATATGACTCCCGCTTCGGGCCACATGACCACTCCGCTTTTTGCTTCACCAAGCATGTCAGCATCTGGGTGGGAATATGGCAATAAATGTTGCCTCCAAGTGGGGAAGACAAACATCAGGCTCACACAAACTACACCATTGGGTACTGTAGTGCCATGAATCTTGTACCCTGGAAGGTGTGGGTAAGCACCGCCCTCTACAACGATGTATTCTATCAATTTTAGACTGTATGGCTTCAACCCCTATAAATTTACATAGAGTATGTTATATATACCTAAACATATCATCTTGAAAAAACTAGCTACTATGTCATAAAAATACTTACATCAGACGTGCTAGGTGGTGGGTCTACAGGATTACTCCCAACGACCTCTATCATAGGAGAATAATGACATGACACATGTAATGTATACGTGGTAGCCTGAGACGCCTGCCACTTGTTCATTTCTTTGTGGACTCTCTTATTATTAATTCATCTACCTATACATGGCCAAAAGAAACACTTTTTGATTATTGAATTCCCTTTGCAATAACATTCTAGAAAAAGAATAGGTTACCTCAACTTTTAAAAATCCCTCTTTTTGGACATGTTTGTGTTGTGATGACCCAAAGAACGCTCCTAGGCCCACACCAGTGCCTGCAATCGTAACACGTCCAGGATGCTTCGGTTTACCGAGAGCAACTATCAATTTGTACCTTGTTCCCTCAAGGATGAACGAGCCTTGCTTCGTCTGTTCGTGAAGCTCCCTCTAATCATCATCAATAGAAATTGGTAAGTAAACATATCAATCATCAATACTAATTGCTATGAGAGTTGAATTTTACCATTTTTGGAGCCACCACAGCAATTTTGGGATTGGTTACATCTTCTTTTTTGTTTTGCCTCCCGGCTATCCACACATCATGGTGATGTAGAGGTGATGCAATAGTATAGGACTCAACAGTCTCAGTAGTCAGAGCAGTAGGCTACTAAATGGAAGACACCTATAGTTTTTGGCAAAGGGCTGCATAGCCACCTTGACCCATTGTGTGGTCATGTACATTTAGTGCACACCTTGCTCTTTGAGCATCATTGATAGCCTTGTTAGCAAGCACATTGAATTTGTTAGTAACAATCAAGGTCAACTGTAAAACAATGAATTCATAAGAATGTATACTAATTAAATTGGGAGTGGCACTTAATACCTTGTATTCATCGGTTGTTCTCTTGGTAACAAACACCTCCCACTCAGTTGGGTCCAGGTAGTTCCATTGCTCAGTGGCTAACTTGTTCCTCTTATTAGCATCACATACATATTGTTGGTTGGGAGTTGTCCTATAGTTACTTAGGACCCTCCCACACCATTGCATCACCTTTTTATGATGTAGGCTTTCATCTAGTTCAAATATAACTCTACAAAATTTCATATATTTAATAGAGTATCCTAAAAAATAGAATTGTAAATAGCTTTAAAAATATAATTGCAAATAATAATATCTCACACATAGTTCCTTCCATACGAATTATTTCTTGATTTTAGGAATTGTATGCCAAGATTCTACATTTACACTACAATCACCAAAAGTAAGAACCCCAAGATAAGAAACAAATGAGTTACATTTCTTTCCAACTGGATTTCCTGTATGATCAAAATCCATAACCAATTTTGGCCCATTGCCCCTTTGTTGCAACAACTTGTTCATCATAGTGATGCCCCTATTTTTTAGTTTTTTATGCTACTCATCAAGTGGAACAAGGTCTTCATGTGGTACATCATCAACCAAAAAATTGACAAAAAACACATAGGATATGATTTATTAATGGACATATAGCTAGATATATTGTAAAACTTACATCGTGACACGACACCACACCCTCATGGTGATATTCATCATGATCATCATACTCATGGTCAACCATCTGAAAAAGTGTCATATAAAAAGAATCAAACATTTAACATTTAACAAAATTAATATAACATTGTAAAGTTCACATTGACCTAACATTCAAAAAAATAAAACATTTAAAAAATTAAAAACATACCTCTAATATTGAGATCTTTTATTAATTAACATTCCTTCAGTGTGATCTACATACACATATAAGTCATCGTTAGCTTAAATATTTGGTGTTGGTAAGCCAACTGAGAATGGATTGGTGTCATCATACTTATCATAATACTCTTCTTCATGTATAGGATCTTCAATGAATTGTCTTTTACAATGAAGAACAACCGACCATTTTTCATTTACAGGATCATCGATATAAAATACTTGTTTTGCCTATGATGCCAATATGAATGGTTCACCCTTCTCGCCAATCTTTTCAAAATTCACTAAAGTGCAATCCAATTCATCCAATGTAACTCCTTTGGTGTTATCAACCCAATTACACTTAAAGAGCAAAATTTTGAAATCTACGTAGTCAAACTCCCATATGTCTTCATTAACACCGTAATATGACATTTTAGCTTCACATGGATTCTTATCCTTCACACTAAAAAAAAAACAATG
This sequence comes from Alisma plantago-aquatica, assembly GCA_963693085.1. Lineage (NCBI taxonomy): Eukaryota > Viridiplantae > Streptophyta > Magnoliopsida > Alismatales > Alismataceae > Alisma > Alisma plantago-aquatica. The sequence goes on from OY856411.1 coordinate 501,359,146, forward strand.
AAGATGCTTGAAGGGTGACCCCAATGTTTTGGACGACACTCTTATCATCTTGATGCTTTGTATGATATGAGAACCCATTTATGTCAAACCCTTCATAAAACATAACATTCATTTTTTGTTTAAAGGCTAGGCACTTGATATTTTCAACAATATTATTTAGTGTTTGAGATAGTTGGTGTAATACTTTATCTTCAAATCACTTAATAAATGTTTTGTTATGCTCTCTAGCAAGCCACATTGAATTGACTTGAGGATATTGTTTCTTGATAAAATTGGTATGTTTAGTGATATAAACACTCACTTCGTTGATGTTGTGTAAAATATACAAGTGGGTTTGTTCCCACAACTCACAAATGTTTACTTTCATTAATGCTCCTAAAGTCCCTTTGCCAAAATAATCCTCAATATTCTTGTCATTTACAGGAGCTTCGTTACAACTCAGAAAGTCATTACAAAAATATGTAACCTCTCTCATCACATAACCCTCAATAATACTCCCTTTAGGTGATAACGGTTTCGAACATCACCTTAAAAATTCTCATGTATCGTTCAAAAAGATACATCCAATGCAAGAAAACTAGTCTCAACATTTTCACTTTCCTAGTCAAGTGGACAACAAGATGTACCATGATATCAAAGAATGAAGGAGGAGAATACATCTCAAGTTGACATAGGGTAACAACCAATTCTCTTTGCAACTTATCGAGATTCTTAGGATCAATAACTTTGTTGCATAAACTGTTGAAGAAGAAACAAAGTCTGGTGATTGCAAACCTTACATGCTTCGACAGTATAGATCGAATTGACACAGGCAATATTTGTTGTATTAGAGTGTGAAAATCATGAGATTTAAGACCTATCAGCTTCAAATATTTCATTTATATCAATCTACGGATGTTGGAAGAGTAACCCTATGGTACCTTAACATTAAATAAACACTCGCAAAAAGATTTCTTCTCCTTTCTAGACAACGTGTAACAAGTAGGAGGTAAATATGTTCTCCGATCACTACTAACTACTTCTGTTTATTTTTCCTTATTTCCATTTAATGTGGGTCCATTTTGGATTTGATGCCATCTTTAGTCTTATTATATTCAATAGAGTACCAATGGCACTATCACAAACATTTTTCTCAACATGTATGACATCGATACAATGCCTAACTGCCAAAGAACTCCAATAAGGAAGATCCCAAAATATTGACTTCTTCCTGAATAAAGATTTGTCACTTTGTGTGGAAGTGGTACATTGTGATGTCTTACCAAATTCATTGAGAAAGTCTTTTACTCTTTCATAAACAACCTCCCATGGTATAGGTTTAGGGGCACTATATTCCTAATTCCATCCATTAAATGCTTTGTGTAACCTTCGATATGGATGGAATTTTAGATGAAACCTTCGATGACCAAGATATATAGTTTTTCTTCCATGTTTTAGTTGTAATGAATCAGTATTATCTTCAAATATAGGGCATGATTTGGATCCTTTTACAATGTATCTAGACAAATTCCCATATTTGGAAAGTCATTAATAGTGCAAAACAACATAGCATGCAAATGAAATGTCTCTCTACGTGAAGCATCATAGGTCATCACACCTTCACCCTAGAGTTTCTTTAAGTCATCAATAAGAGGTTTAAGATAAATGTCTATATCATTTCTAGGTTATTTAGGGCCCGATATCAACAATGATAGCATAACGTACTCATTTTTCATACACATCCAAGGAGGAAGATTGTATATAACAAGCATAACAAGCCAAGTGATATGTTGTTTGCTAAATGTTTCGTATGGATTAATCTCATCGGTACAAAGACCAAGTCTTAGATTCCTGACTTCTTCACCAAATTTAGGGTACAAAAACCAATCTTCATCCACTAAGGGGAATTATACACATGTCGTAGGATCCCATCATTACTTTTCTTAACCTCTACATGACACCTTAAATTCTCCACATCTATCATATTAGAAAATAAGCATTTAAACCATGGTATAATAGGTAGATACCACATCGCCTTGGTAGGAGAGACAATTTTGTACTTCCCCAAAGTTGTCATTTTATACCTTGACAACCCATATTTTGGACAATCTTTAAAATCCACATAGTCCTTTTGATATAATACATAATCATTCAGGCATGCATGTATCTTCTAAGCCTTCATTCCATTTGGGCATAATATTTTCTTTAACTCGTATGTTGACATTGGAAGCTCGTTTCCTTCAGGAAGAATTTCTTTCAACAAAGACAAGAATACATGAAGCTTTTGTCTCTCCATCTATTTTTAACCTTCAGATTATACAATCTCAACATGACACTCAACTTCATAAACTTAGTACAACATGTGTATAATGGTCTCTCAGCATCATGCACAATGTTCCTAAATAAGGAAGGTGATCGGTGTGGTCTACCCCACTAATATCCAACATCACATCAACGATGTCTATCGGAATCAGTTCGTTCACATCTACGTCATCGGAGGCAATTTCTATTTCAACACAAGCACTACTATCGACATCTACTGATCTCATGTTTGGAATCTCTCCATGCCAGTACCATTCTGTATAGCCTTGTACAATCTCATTACACATGACATAACTTTTGATTTCGTCACCAGTGTTGACTTTCAAGTTGTTACCACAATGCCTACATGGATAATAGAACCTATCTCCAGGTTGTTTCCTATGTTCCTTCATAAATCTAATAAACTTATCAAGACTAGTAATAAACTCTGGGGTGTAGTGATTTTGAATGGATATCCATGATCTATCTATTCTATGATCAAAGAGAAAATAACTCGTCCCCTCGCCTAGGGTTCTGGTCTCTGGTTCCTGATAGCGACGGTGGACATCCCCTTTCCCTCTTCATTTAGGGTTTGTCTCTTGCAGGTCCAAGGTTGGTTGTGGGTGCTAGATCCCACTCGTTGGCTGAGCATTGAGGCTGATGGCAGAAGACCTAGTGAATCAGTGTGAGAAAATGCGGATCACAGAGGAGGAGGTAGAGGTTGCGGACGTGCAGGTAGATGGTATTGAGAGCATGACGGACCACATCGAACTGGCTCTGGTGGCTAGGCTGTGGACAGATTGAGCTTACAACTTCATGGCCATGAAAAGAACCCTAGCCCAGGCATGGGGCTTGATGGAGGAGGTTCTCTTTAAATCTTTGGACCAAACAACTTTTGTGATTCAGTTCACTCACTAGAAAGACAAGGAGAAGGTGCTGGATGGAAGCCCATGGAATTTTGACAACAAATTGCTGCTACTGAAGGAGGTGGATAAACATGATCAGCCATGGAGGATTCGGTTCAGCAATTGCGCGATCTAGGTGCAACTTTATAACTTACCGCTGGGGCTGCGGTCGATGGCGGTGATTACTTCCATTGCAGAGAAGATCGGGCCTGTGGTGAAACTTGACTGCGATGATCTAGGGTGGGAGACGTCGGCCAGGGTTAGGGTGATCATTGATGTATTGAAACCTCTCAAACGTATTCAGACAATCAGGGGCAGGGAAGGAATCATGACAGATATTGATCTTAAATATGAGAGACTTCCGATCTTTTGCTTCCTTTGTGGATGACTGGGTCATGCCGACAAAGACTATTCTGAGTTTGATGACAAGGAGGAGAAGAGTCGTTCGTGGGGTTCGTGGCTGAGAGCATCACCTCGTAAACCAAGAGTTCCGATCGTGGAAGAGTTCTTTGGCGGTAGACGAATAGGAATGCAGACCAAGCTTCAATTTAGGACTCGCAGTGATGATAAGTCACAGATTTCTAGGAGCTCCAGAGTGACAGGCAGCCGAAAGGGAGATGAAGGACCTAGGGCATCAGGGGGTGAGCGTCGCGGGGAGAGCAATCAGGCTGTTAGCGGGGGAAGTCATGCGATGGAGACGGATGAGTCATTTGAAGGGATAGATGAGAGCAGGGGGAAGAGTAGGGGGTGATCGGGAAGCAACAATACTCTATGGAAGATCTACTGGAGATCTTTAGGACGGCGAAGGAGGTGTTTGGTGGTGGGGAGGGACAGACTTCTTAGGCGGGGAAGGAGAGTGGGAAGGTAGGTGGGTGCTGCGAGGAGCTGCAACAGAATACCAAGTGCGTCGATGGGAGGCGCAAGGTAGGTGACCCAGAGGAACCTGCAACAAAGGAGGTTGCAATTATTGTTGAAGATACTTTTCAGGAAGTCAGGGAGGAAGCGCAGGCACCAATTGTCGGAGGTACAAGAAAGGAAGCCACCTTGGCTCCGTCGAGTGAAAGAGAGGGCTGGGAAGAGGCAATGGGGAACCCTACTGGAGAAAAGAAGATGAAACGCATCAGGCGGATAGTGCTACCGGAAGACTTAGCAAGATATCCAGGGAAGGAGGGTGAGGCTATGGAAAGGGAACATATCAATGCTGATGCTGCACGTAAACAAAAGGCCAAGGGAAGGAGAGGTTTGCTTCAGAGGTGTCAAAATGTAGATATGTTATGCACGCATGGGATTCCCACTCACAGGGTTACTAGGCAAAACTTGCATAAGAGGAACAGAGCTGAAGGTGAGATCGTGGTAAATGAGGAATTGCTAGTAGAAGAGATGTCTGTACCGACACAAACAAGAGGGTATAAGCGACAGAGAGTTGAGCAGGTTGTGGGTCTTGTTGATGGAATCTTTGGTGATGTTCAACGAGTAGCAAGTGTTGGGATGAACCAACCCCGTGAACAACAATGAAAACACTCAGTTGGAACTGCCAGGGGTTGGGTCGCCCCAAGGCAGTTGATGCACTCCAAGCACTGTGTTGGAGTGAGAGACCCAACATAGTTTTCGTAATGGAAACTATGATGGAAGATAGGCACCTGGACATCATCAAATGTAAATGTGGTTTTGTAGATGGTATAAGTATCTCTTGTTCTGGAAGAGCAGGTGGGATTGGTCTGTGGTGGAAAGATGTGACGATATATATTGAGAGTTTTTCTGATAGGCACATTCAATACAGGGTTGAGGACTGTAAAACAAATTTTAGCTGGACGACATGTGGTATCTATGGGTGGTCGGCTCAGGATCAGAAGTACAGAACTTGGGATCTAATAAGGAGTATTTATGGGCACTCTATGGGCCCCCTTTTTTATGGTGATTTGAATCATATTGTGCATAACTCGGGAAAAAGGGGTGGTCCTCCAAAACCAGAGATATTTATGAAGCCTTTTCGGGAGGTTATTGATGACTATGCTGTATTGGATATTGGATATACTGGGAACACCTTCACTTGGCGTAGAGGAAGGTTAGTGGATACCTTGGTGGAGGAGAGACTGGACAGATTTCTTGTGAGCGATGATTGGCACAACAAGTATACTGGTTGTGAGGTCAAGTATCTCCCTTTCTTCATGTCAGACCACACGCCTATTACCCTTACGACGGTTGTGGGGGAAGAGGTTAAAAGGCGTCTCCAGTCTAGGTTTTTCTTTGAACCTATGTGGTTATCAAAAGGTAGTTGTGGGGCGACGGTAAAAGATGCATGGGAGGCGAGGAATATTTTGGGCTTGAAGGAAAGAATTAACATAGTTGGTGGCTCCCTGTCTAGCTGGGCTTGTGCTAAGTTTGGTTCGATCAAAAAAAGAATTAAAGAAACTACTAGACTGCTGGGTGAAGAACAAAAAAAGTGTCCGGATGGAAATGTGCTGAAGAAGTATGAAGAGCTGGCAAATACCCTACAAAAGCTACAAAGAGAGGATGAGGCTTTCTGGTGTGCTAGAGCGAGAGTGAAAGAGTTGAAGGAGGGTGACAACAATGCATCATACTTTCATCATAGAGCATCTCAAAGATAGAAAAAGAATACCATTGGGGGGGCTGAAAGATGCAAGAGGTATTTGGCAGACAGCTGATAAGGATATTCTGAAAATCATTAAGGATTTCTATATGAATATTTTTCGATCTGAGGGATCGTCTGGTATTGAGGAGGCTACAGAAGGCATACAAAGCAAGGTTGATAGGAGGACAGCTGAGGTCCTTGAGCAAGATTTTTCAGATGAGGAAATCAAGCATGCAGTTTTTCAAATGGCTCCAAACAAGGCACCTGGTCCGGACGGAATGAAACCTATCTTCTTTCAGAAATTCTGGCATATTGTGATGATGTGGCAAGTTACATTAAGGGGTGGTAAAAGGGGGAGCATTCTATCAAGGAGCTTAATGATACACTTGTGATCTTAATTCCAAAGGTAAATAAATCAAGGGTGATTGGGGAGTTTAGACCTATTAGTCTTTGTAATGTGGTCTACAAGATTGTAACCAAAGTGCTATCAAATAGACTGAAGCCTATCATGGATAGTATTATTTATGTTAATTAAAGTGCCTTCATCCCGGGTAGAATGATCACTGACAATGCCTTGATCTCCTATGAGTGTTTCCATACGATGAAAGGGGGTGGGGGAGGTAAGAAAGGACAGATTGCTCTGAAGATTGACATGATGAAAGCTTATGATAGGATTGAATGGTGTTTTCTGGAAAGAGTGATGGAAAAGTTCAGGTTCGGGAATACATGGATTGCACGAGTTTTGGACTGTGTTTCTACAGTTTCTCACACGCTCTCAGCCAATGGGGAAAGATGTAGTGCCTTCCAGCCGTCTCACAGACTTCACCAGGGTGACCCTCTTTCTCCCTATCTCTTTATTCTTTGTGCTGATGCTTTTTCCTCTCTCCTTAACCTCGTTGTTGATGCAAATACCATTCATGGTATGCGTATTAGTCACGGGGTTCCACATATCTCATATCTTTTCTTTGCAGATGACAACATAATTTTTGCTAGAGGGACTAGGAATGAATGCTTGAAGATAGCTGAAATTATGAGCCAGTATGAGCAAGCTTCGGATCAAAAGGTCAATTTATCCAACTCAGAAATTGTCTTTAGCAAAAAGTTTCAGCAGAGCAAAAGAGAGGACATCAAGTGTCTTTTGGGGGTCAGAGAGGTGGATAGGTAGGCAGCTTATTTGGGTCTTCCAACGGCTATTGGGAGATCAAAAAAGATGGTGTTTTCTTATATCAAGGAAAGAGTGGGCAAGAAGCTTATGGGTTGGAAGGAAAAACTCCTATCCAAACCAGGGAAAGAGGTCCTTATCAAGGCAGTGGTGCAGGCTATCCTGACCTATGTGATGAGCATCTTCCAGCTAACGTCGGGATTGATAGAAGAGCTAAATTCCATGGTGGCAAGGTTCTGGTGGGGAGCCAAAGCGGGAGAACGGAAAATTTCATGGATGAGTTGGACAAACTTGTGTAAGGCAAAGAAGGACAGAGGCATGGGGTTCAGAGATCTTTCTATTTTCAACCAGGCCCTTTTAGCATGACAACTATGGAGGATCTTTACAAATCCAGAGGCATTAGTTTCCAAGTTTCTAAAAGTGAAGTATTTCCCAAATCACAGTTTGCTGGACGCACGGCTGGGACTTATACCCAGTTACACTTAGCGCAGTCTGTGGAGTGAAAATGCTCTCTTCATGCAGGGGCTTAGATGGAGGATTGGAGACGAGTGAGACACTAACATCTAGTCAGATAGGTGGTTGGTGGATTGTGAGGAGATTCTTAGCCAGTACGTGGTTGATACGTCTGTTGGGCCTTTCTTATTTCGGGACTTAATGCGGGTGTCGGAAAAAGAGTGGAATGTTGATATGCTTGTTGAGGTGTTCCCTCGGGAAGTAGTTGCAAAAGTCATGGAGATTCCTTTATCCTCACGGGAGACCCCGGACATGGTTTTTTGGTGGCCACAAAGACAGTATGTTCTCTGTCCGTTCAGCGTACTGGTTGGGAAAGTTGGGGAGCTCGACGTTGAGAGAAAGGCATGCTAGTGTCCCATATGAGCTTTGGCGACTAGTTTGGGGCAAAAGGTGGCCTCCTAAGCTTTCACACTTCCTATGGCATATAGTGATGGGTTGCGTGGCTACAAGGGGCCGCCTGATGGAAAGACGTGTCTCTACGGATGGGGTGTGCCCCATTTGTGTAGTCTAGGTGGAAACTATCCAGCATATGCTTTGTCAATTCCTGGGGGCTGCCATTGTCAGGCGGGAGAGTTGGCTTGGGGACACCAAATTACTAGGGGACTCTGGGAGTATGCAGGAGGATATGTTGGCACTTCTGGGAGATTGCACGGAAGATGAGAGAGATGAAGTAGCTACTGTTTGGTGGATGGTTTGGACATGTCATAATAACAAAGTTTTTGAGGATGTCGCACCTTCTCCACGGCCCATCCTTCACTCATATCGGGCTATGATACATGAATATAGGTGGATGCAGATGTGTGCTGGGGGGGCCAGTCCGTAATTGTCGTTGGGCGCTGGGCGGGCAGAGGTAGAGTGTAGCTGGGGACATGAGGGAACAGACCATAGTTGGTCCTTTGTTCATGAGGACGTTGTCGTCTGTGAAGGGGGGAGAAGGGGCTTGGGAGCTGTTGTTAGGGATGGAGGTGGCTATTTTTTGGGATCTATACATCAAGGTGTTTTGGCTGGCTGGGACACCGACATTGTTGAAGGCTTAGCAGCTCAGATGGAAATTGTACGGGTTAAGGAAGTGCTCCAATCAAACTCAAAGGTGGTTCTTATTTCAGACTCTCTCTCACTGGTGAAAGCACTGAAAGATCTAGGTAAAATAAGGGATTACTTGGGCCTTATTGCTGAAGACGTTCTTTGCCTTGCATCCTTTTTTAGTAGTTTCCATTTCTTCCATGTAAAACGTGACCAGAACTCTTTGGCTCACTTCATTTGTCATGATGCTTTGGACTCTGGTGGACACACTATTAGACATGTCGTGTTGTCTGTTGACTGGTGTGGTGCTGCTGAAAATGATGTATTTTTTCCTCCTTAATTAATAGATAAAGGCAGAGTTTTCAAAAAAAATCAAAGAGCAAACAAGTATTAGGGTTTAGGGTTTACATATTAAGTTAAGGATTTACAGATAGATTAGGGTTTATTGTTTTAGATTAGGAATAAGGGTTTAGGATTAAAAGATTAGGGTTTAGGGTTAAAATATTAGGGTTCAGGGTTAAAGATTAGGGTTCATTGTTAAAAGATTAGGGTTTAGGGTTCAATGATGAATGTGTGTACCACCTATCCCATTCTTGAACACCTAATATTACTAGTAAGTGTATAATGTGTATTTGGTTTTTAAGAAAACTTCAAAAACTTTTCCATATAGTTCTTCAAGTACAATGATTTAGATTGGCAAATACCCACCAACATATGTACTTAGAGAACAAATAGGGAAGTGCTAGAGAAACATCTTGAAAATATAATATAAATTATATACTTACATCCAAAGTGAGATGTAGTGTTCAAGAACAGTCCCAAACTGGGGACTATCTAAGATTTACTCCTTGACAGGTTTCTAGGACAACAAAATACATGCATATATGTTGTCATTCTTATACCTATTATCATAGTTTCATCATTCATATCCTAGGTTTTATGTAACATCATTTAATTGAATTTATTCTTCCATTTGGGTTAGTTCATTCATGCGTCATTAACCCTAATTAATCAATATTAATCAACTACATACTATTAAAGAGAAATTATTGAACTAAGTTAAATCAATCACTAACAAGAGAGAAAGAAGACAATATTAATTAATTAAATTCATTCATGTATCATTAACCCTAATTAATAAATATTAATCAACTAAATAATCTTGACCAACAATTATTGAACTAAGTTAAATCAATCATTAACAAGAGAGAAAGAAAGTAGTATTAATTAATTAAGTTCATTCATGCACACTAACCCTACTTAATCAAAACGTACTTCTAATTAACCACTCACCAAAATGGTGGAGCAAGCTATGGCAGTGACAACCAGAGGTGGAGGTGGTCACGTCTAGAGAAGAAGGAAGGTGGGGCTGCAACACTGGATGGAGGTGAAGCACACTATGGTGGCAGCAACTGGAGTAGGCTGGAGCAGCGGCCGGTGGTTGGAGCAGTAATAGTAGCTCATTGGGGCCGCCTCTGGTGATGGCGATCACAATAATGGCACCAGAAGCACGAGCACAACAACTTCTCAGGCGGCAGTGGTGACGCAAGCACAACAGCTAGAGCACAGGAGTGGCGGCTGGAGTAGCAAAATCGATAGAGCTAGTTTAGGTATCATGATGAAATAGAGAATGGAGAGAAAGTTTTGCGTGTGTGCTATTAAGTTACTCATAGACATTAGTTGTTTTAGAAAACTGATGACTAACTCCTAAAGGTTGCCCTCGGGTTAGGGATATAGTCATTGGTTTCTTGTGAAAAAACTGACGCCTAAGTCCAAATCTAAACAAAAAAGTTACCCTCGGTTAGGATTATAGTCATCGGTTGCTAGAGAAAAATTGACGAATAACTCCTAAACAAAAAAAACTAGTCTAACATAGTCATCGATTACCAACGGAAAAATCGATGTCGATATACATATCGAAACAAAAAATTTGATCTAGTGTTAGCACCATTGTTGTCTTTTGTCCATAAAAATTGACGATGAAGGAGCAAATTGAGGAAAAAAAATTCACGGGGACAAGGCGTGAAAATATCTAGTCTTCAGTTTCTATTAACCAACTGACGCTATAGACCCATCGCCTTAAAAAAAGTTTTTCTCGCGAAGGGTGATTAGTCATCGGTTAGTTGATAGAGCCAACGACTAATGATGGGATAATTTTCCATATAGGAACATGGCGTGAAACATTTGTTGTCAGTTTTAGCAAAAATTGACACCAGATTGAAAATTTTGGAGGCAAATTTTTTCCCTGGAAAATTATATTTCACAGGTAATTTTAGACGTCATGTTAACGTAAGAGCGGTACTAGTATCTTTTCTAAATTGGCATGGCTTCACATATGGTGACGGTTGTCTTAAATAACCAACATTGTTGTTCTTTGGCATCAGTTTTTTTGTGTAATCGACGCCATCAAAGCTGACATTATACGTCATTTATGTACTAGTGTGTATTAAACAATACACATTGCATAAGACATGTGTATAAAGCTATATAGTGTACATTAAACTATATAGAAAAATACACATGGAAGTACACATGTATACAAAGATGTACACAACAATACACATGGATGTACACATGAGTACAATACTACACAACATAGTACACAAGGAAGTACACATGTATATAAAGCTTTACACACTGTACACTTGTGTACAAAACTATATTGAACAATACACATGTCATGATACATGTAAGCCCAACTATGAACAACAATACACGTGAAAGTATACATGTGTATAAAGATGTACACAACAATACATATGGAGGTATACATGTGTATAAGGATGTACATAAAAGTACACATGGAAGTATACATGTCTATAAAGAAGTACACAACATTACACATGGAGGTATACATGTCATAACACATGTATAAAGCTTTACAGAACAATACACATGGAAGTACATGTGTAAAAAACTTATATGGAACAATACACATGGAAAACACATGTGTATAAAGGTATATAATGTACATTAAACTATATAGAATAGTACACATGTATACAAAGATGTACACAATAGTACACATGGATGTACACATAGATGTACACATGTGTACAAAACTATACAATACCATACACACGGAAGTACACATGTGTATAAAACTTTACACAACTATACACATAGAAGTACGCATGTGTACAAAGCTATGTAGAACAATACACATGGTAAACACATATGTACCGAACTATGCATAATGATGCACATGGAAGTGCAGGTTTATAAAGTTATATACAATAGTAGACATTGAACTACACATGTATATAAGATGTACAGAACAATACACATCGAAGTACACATGATGTATACAATAGTACACATGGAGGGACACATGTGTACAAAACTATGTAATGAATTATATATGGAAGTACATGTGTGTCCAAAACTATACACAACAATTATTATTTAAGTACACATGTGTATAAAGCTATACACAATAGTACATATGGAGATACACATGTGTACAAAATAGTTTACAACAATACATATGGAAGTAAAAAACAATACACATGGCATAACACATGTGTATAAAACTTTACACAACAATACACATAGAAGTACAGATGTGTACCAAACTATATACAACAATACATGTTGCATAACACATGTGTATAAAGCTATATCATGTACATTAAACTATATAGAACAATACATGGAAGTACATATGTATACAAAGATGTACACAACAGTACACATAGATGTAGATATGTGTACAAAACTATACAATATAGTACATAAGGAAGTACACGTGTATATAAAGTTTTACACAAATGTACACGTGGAAGTATAGATATGTACAAAACTATATAGAATAGTACACATGGCATAACAAATGTGTATCAAATTATGAAAATCAATACATATGGAGGTACACATGTGTATAAAGATGAACACAAAAGTACACATAGAAATACACGTGTATAAAAATTTACACAACAATACACATAAAGGTACACATGTATAAAGATGTACATGATAGTACACATGGCATAAGACATGTGTGACAAACTATGTACAAAAGTACACATGTGTATAAACATGTATACAACCGTGCACATGGAGGTACACATGTGTTAAAGATGTACAAAATAGTGTGCATGTCACAACACATGTGTATAAAGCTTTATACAACAATACACATGGAAGAACACATGTATACAAAATTATATAGAACAGTAAACAAGGCATAAAACATGTGTATAAAGCTATATCGTATACATCGAACTATATAGAATAGTACACATAGAAGTACACATGTCTACAAAGATGTACATTATAGTACACATGGATGTACAGATTTGTACAAAATTGTACAATACAATACACAAGGAAGTACACATGTGTATAAAGCTTTACACAATTGTACACATGTGTACAATGCTATATAGAACAATACACATGGCATAACACATGTGTACCGAATATGCACAATGATACACATAGAAGTACATGTGCATAAAGTTATACACAAGGAAGTAGACATATGTACAAATAATACTATACACATAATAATACACATGGCAGTACACATGTGTACAAAATAATACATAATAGTACACATGAAAATGCACATGTGTACAGATCTATACACAGTAGTACACATGGTTGTACACATGTGTACAAAACTGTACACAACAATACAAATGGTAGTACTCATGCATACATAAAAGTACACAATAGTACAACATGGTTGTACATATATGTAACAAACTATACACAATAGTAGACATGGGTACAAAACAATAAATATGTCAGTATGCTTGTGCACACAAGAGTACAGATGATAGAACACATGTGTACATAACATTACATGTGATAATACATATTTACACAACTCTACACAATATTTGACATAGTGGTACACATATGTATGCAATATTACACATGACAATACCTATGTGCACAAAACTCTACACAACAGTTGACATTGTAGTACATATATGTGCAAATAAACATTGCAAACCCTTATGTACACAATAGTACACATGGCAGTACAGATTTGTACAAACATGTACATAACAATAGACATAACAATATACATGTGTACGAAATAATATACATCAATACAAATTGAAGTATACATGTGTATAAAATTATGAACCTAACAATATACACGTGTACAATAACATGCACATGGAAATACATGTATACACAAAACTACATAGGGAAGTACAAATGTGTAAGTAACTGTACACATGTCAGTACACTTGTTTACAAAATTGTACACAACAATTGACATCATAGTACTCATGTGTACAAAATAATACACATGGTAGTACACATGTGTACACAATAGTATGCATGGAAATACACATGTATACAAAGTTGTAGAAATGGCAGTACACATGGAAATACACATGTACATATATGTAAATAATAATACACATGACAATACAAAATTAGAGTACATATGGCATTGACATGGTAGTACACATGCGTAAACAAGCCATGGAGAGTGTGCACAATAGACATGGTAGTACACATGTGTACGCATGATGGCACACATGGTAGTACACATGTGTACACATGACAATCCAAAAGGTAGTACACAAAATGTATACATGTGTACAAAATGGTACACATGGTAGTATATATATACACATGCGTATACATTAGTATGCATGGCATAACTATACAAATGGTAGTACACATGTATAAACTAGAGTACACATGGAAGTACATATGTGTACACAATGGTACACATGGGAATACAAAAATGTACACAATAGTACACGAAGTGGTACACATGTGCACCAAACAATAAATAACAGTACATATGGAAGTACACATGTGTGCAAAACTATACATAATAGTTTCACTTGACAGTACAAATATGTACACAATATTACACATGGCAGCACGTATGTGTACAAAACTGTACATGTAACAATACATATATGTAAAAAACTATACATAACAATTGACATGGTAGTACACATGTATACAAAATAATACACATGGATATACACATGTATACACAACAATATAAATGACAATACAAATGTGTACATAGATGTACAAGTGGTAGTACATGTGTCAACAAACATGTATACATGTGTACACAGCAGTGTTCTGAAAAGCGGTAATCGGTGTACGGGCGGAGAGGGTACCGAATAGAGTATATACGGTATGCGGGAGTATAAGCGGGAGAATATTCGGTTTTAATCGGTTTTGATTTTTTTTAATATTAATCATAAAGATATATAAATTATATATTGACCATATAATAATGACAATGATAAGTAATTAGAAACATTTATAAGTAATAGACTAACTATAAACTTATAGAGAAAACGTCAATAGTAAGGATCAGTTCAATAAACACTAACTATAAACTTATAGAGAAAACATGAGCAGAAGACCAAATATGTAAATTGGAAGAAGAGAATGTAATTGTAATGACCAATAGCAGTATTAGAAAAAATTATTGTAAAAAAAATTAATCACCGATTAATCAGCCGATTATTCCCCCGATCGGCCGATTAATCGGTCCTTGACCGATTATAGGCCGATTATTGATAATCGGTTCGGTAGACCCCCAAAAAGGAATATTCGGCCGATTATTCGGCCTAAGCGGGGGATTTTCCGAACAGTGGTACACAGTAGTACACTTCGCAACACACAAAGTTGTACACTAGAGTAAATATCAGAGTACACATGTGTACATATATATATATATATATATATATACATACATACATATATATATATATACACAATAGTACACATGGCAAAACACATGTGTTTAAAATTGTACATAATAGTACACATGGTAGTACACATGTGTAAAATTTTGTACACATGGAAGTACACACATGTAAACAAGAGTACACATTACAGTACAGATACATACATAGCAATACTCATGATAGTACACGTGTACAAAATTATACGCAATAGTATAAATCACAATACACATGTGTAAAAAATACATAATACACGTGACAATACACCTATGTACACAAAGTACACATGTCAGTACACATGTTTACACAATAGTATACATGGCTACACACATATGCACAAAACTTTATATAACAATTTATATTGGTACAAAATAATACACATGATAGTATACTTGGATGCATAAGAGTACAAATGACAATACACATGTGTACAACTCTAGACACAATAGTGCACATGACAATACACTTGTGTGTAAAAATATCATAACAATACACATGGTAGTATGTACGTGTACAAAACAATATGCAACGGTACACCTAGTTGTACATATGTGTATAGAACTATACACATCTTTATATAAATATTTAACAATATATATGAGAACATAAATGTGTACAAAACAATACACATAGAAGTATACATATGTACAATCAATACACATAGCATGACTAAATAATTTATATGGTAGTACACATGTGTACAAAACTGTACACAATAGTACGTGTGGCTCTATACTTGTGTACAAAAGACACAATGTTACACATGTGTGCCAAACAATACATAACGGTATATATAGTAGTACATATGTGTACAAAACTATACACAATAGCATACATAGAAGTACACATGTGATACAAATATTTACACAATAGTACACATGAAAAAGCACATGTGTATACAATTATGTACAATAGCACACATGGCAGCACACATGCGTATAACTATACACGTGGAAGTATACATGTGTACACAAGCGTACACATTGTAGTAACTTTTATAAAAATATACACAACAATATGTATGACAGACTACATGTATACACAAATAATACATCCGACAGTACAATGTGTACACAAAGTACACATGGTAGAATACATGTATACACAATATTAAACATGGTTATACATATATGTATAAAATTGTAAATAAAAAGTATACATGAGTACAAAACAATCCAATTGTAAGTACACATGCATACACAAATGTAAAAATGAAAATATATATGTGTTCAAAGCCATACATAGTGCACATGACAATGTATGTATGTACAAAACAATACTCAACAATACACAATACATTGCACATAGTACAAAACTATATACAATAGTTGTACTTATAGCAGTACACATATACAAAATTAGATCAGTGTACATGCCTGCAAAAGTGTACACAAGATCAGTGTTGCGTGGATTATGAGAGCTGGTCTTTGAGCAAAGTCTGGGAATTCTGGAAGTATGTAAAGGAGCATTCCTTAGTATGATTTTTATTACCCATAGAATAATCTCAATCATTGATATGTCCACTACATGGAGCACATATGTTATATGATATCACTTGTGGGATCTATATATAATATGATACAAACAAGTTACGCATTCATGAGAGCAAGCTACCTCATGGCAGAATGGACAAACATATAAGGCAAAAAAATCTAAATGGCACATTTGCCAATTTTTATTACCTAAATGGCACATTCTTAAACTTATTGCCCAAAATGGCACATTTCGGGAGCAATGTGTCCCCTGCTGGGACGCATTGAGCAATGCGTCCCCGCGGGGGACGCATTGGTCCCACGGGAGGGCAATGCGTCTCGGTTCGGGATGCATTGCACTGTTGTGGGACCAATGCGTCCTCTAGTGGGACGCATTGCTGCAATGCGTCCTAGCAGGGGATGTATTGGTCCCACAAAAGAGAAATAAGTCCCAAACCGAGACGCATTGCCCTCCTGTGGGACCAATGCGTCCGAGACGCATTGCACCAATGCGTCCCCATGCAGGACGCATTGCACCAATGCGTCCCCATGCAGGACACATTGTGTTTTTTAATCATATTTTTGTAGTCACTGATATTGTTTCATGGTTTTTGATATGTATATTAACAATATTGATTATATTTGTACATTTACAATTCGTTCACTTATATTTGGATGTCTATAATATACCCAATTATTATAAATTTGTCAATTTCAATAGCTCATAACATGCATATGGAATATATAAGTGTATTGCAACCAACTTCAGATGGTTCCTAATTGATTATATAATAAGAAATTAATCCAAAAAAATGAGATAGCAATTAAAAACAAGGTTAAAACATGAACCAACATGATGAGAAAATTATACACAACAGAACAATATGATAGATCCAAAATTAACCAATGTGATATCATAATATGATAGATCCACATACAATAGATGTCTTCACAAAGGCATACATACACAACAGAATAATATTATAGATCCAAAGTGAACCAATGTGATATCATAATATGATAGATCCACATACAATAGATGTCTTCACAAAGGCATACATACAAAACTGTACAATATATAAAAAACTAAGTACATCGTCCTCGCCCACGACGTTCTCGCCCACCTCCCTCTACATCTGGATCCTCTGTACCGATGTCATCTAGAGACGGCTGAACTGGGGACAACTGTGTAGGAGGTTGCTGGCGAGCATCAGGGAAGAAATGAAAAGGTGGGGTGAGGGGTCTCTGAAAACTAGGATAGGATGCATCAGGTGGGGTGCATCCTGAGAAATCAAACGGAGTAGGTGAATATGTGACATAAGGTGGTGGTCATCTCTCAGGAATAATTGGTGGTGGGAATGGAGTGTATGGAACAGAAGAAGAACTTGCTCCATAGTATGATGTTGGTTGAGGTGGGGTGATGAATGAGGAATATGAAGCAGCTCATAAAAAATATGGCCCTGTCGGTCCCCATGACATGAACTGAGAAGTGGGAGTGGGAGTGGGCTCAGCAGTAGGAGTAGGAGTAGGAGTAGGAGTAGGAGTGGGATCAGAGGTTGTGGTATGAGTGGGTATGGGATCCCACGGCCGAGCATTGTCGGGAAGACTATCAAAGTAACTCCCCTGGATGTTATAGATGATGTCTCTGATCTGTGCAGGGGCGTGCTCTAATGTCGCTCGGATCGCCACTTGTGTTTGTACCTATAAAACAAAGTATGTACACATAATAAAGACCAATTACATATATTACAAATAACAAAGATAAATAATAACAGTTTGTAAAAGAAATAATAATGATATTCACAAATTCCTACTGGTGATAACTTTACGGGTAGTATATGCTTGGAGGTATAGCTGGAGGGGGCACGATGTATTGTGGATGATACCATGCATAGTGAACCTGAGGACTGAAGACTGTATCAGCTGGTGGAGTGGGAACTAAGCTCTCACGTCTGTTGTTCCACATCTGCAGCTCCCGCCTATGATGAAGCATCCAATCCTCAACCACATGACCCCTCCCATCTATCCGGCTAAGCTGCGGCAGCTTAAAAGTAGGTTGTACTTGAACAAAGCCGAACTGTCCAAGTACTCTGTCGGGGAAGTGTCACTCCACTATTGTGTAGCACAACAGAGGCACTCGTGCCAACCAAATATCACTACCATCTCTACAAATGGCAGGCAATCTCTCGAGAACATCAATAGTGTAAGGAGTCAACTCTATCTGTTATTCATATAGACAACATGTATCATATACAATGGAGTAAATTGCAAATAAATAAAGCATATACCATACAACATGATAGTAGAGGTAAATAAGTTATACCTGTGAGGGCAAAATTTGGTCAAATGTTGAATCGTAAAACTGAATTGTTCCCCTGATAGTTTGACTCATTTGGACAAAGGTAGGCCACCTATTAAATTGACAAACTAAATTTAGATAAATACTACATAATGTTTGGACAAATATAAAAATTAATTGTGTAGATCATTAACCTGTAACCCACGGGAACATCTTTTGGCTAATCATCCCAACGCATTGCAATTGTACCTGGGTGTCCAATTCCCAACCTCTCCCAACACCACAGCTGTAATAGGCATACACAACCTAATAGATGGGCAGTTCTCCTGGACCGGGTGGTTGCCTTATACAACTCCCTATATAAGAAAGCTAGAGTTGCAACACCCCAAGATAGAGTGCCACAACGTGCAAAATCGGACACAAGAGGGAGGTACCTAACATGAACTCTATCACCGGTACTATCTGGGATAAGGTAACTACCTAAGAAGTATAAGAGATATGCCCTAGTGACCTTGTCCTCAGTTCTAATTGTTGCTCTTCATCACCCGCGGTCAGATCCATGTCCTTGAAGGTCTCACGCAGCCAAATCAAGGAGATATTCCCCTTAGACATCCCATTGCATCTCCTAAGAAATTCTCACAAAGGTGAGTCCATGAAGAAAATTGTCCCTCATCTACACCTAAAGGATATGAAGCTATAACCGGTGGGCCATCAATCCTCAGGCCTAAAAGAACTGCAACATCCTGAAGAGTGACACTCATCTCAAAAGGGGGAAACCTAAATGTATTGTTAGAGTTGTCCCACCTGTTAACTAATGCAGTGATTAAAGTAGGGTCAAGGTGGATAGAGGGTAGCCTATGAACAAGCCCAAAACCAGGCATGGAAATATTTTCTAAAATATCCGGGTCAGTAATAGGCCATTGTGCCAACATGATGTGGTGCTGGGAGAGTCGGTAGGTTGCTTGTCTAGGAGCCATATCTATGAAAAGTGCAAATATTACATTAAATGAAAAGTGCAAATATTGTACAACATTTAAGTTTGTCAAGATTCTTCATTAGATAAGATGAAATTAATTCAAATACATGAACTACCAAACAATATAAAAATACAACATGAACTACTAAAAGAGAAATACTACAATAATTAGTTACTGCATTTGATTCAATATCTCATCTAGAGGTTCATAAAATGGCCACATTTGATTCAATATCTCATCTAGAGGTTCATGACGAAAATCTTCCACCCAGTCATCATCTTGAAAAGCTTCATAGTTGGAATCAATGTGTTCATGTTGGGGCCATTGGTTGTCAAATATGGATGGAATAGAACTCAATGCTGCAATAGAGTCAGGGAATGGATGTGTGTGCTCAACATCGATTTCAGTCAATGACTGATCCTCAGGTGGTTCACTGTTATTACCACCTTCACTATCACTATTGTTATCACCTTCGTGATCACTATCATTATCACCCTCCTCAACCTCAACACCAATATTCTCAGTAGTAAGATTTTGAGAAAATTCAGGTGGTTGATTCCATTCAGCAGTTAAATTGCTAAGACTGAATTGAGATGGTTGACTCCATTCAGTATTTAAATGACTTTGAGGGAATTGAGATTGAAATTGATTCAATAGACTCATTAAACAAGGTTGTTGTTGGATATATGTTTTTTCAAGAAACACATCAATATAGGCATCAACTGAAAGTGATAGCAAGGTTCTGTATGCATCATCATCATCAACTTGTACGAGCATATGATTTTCTCCAGGAAAAGATAGGATATTTTGATAGAGAAGTGGTTGGGATTGATGTCAAGTGTTGTATAGATATATGATTTTAGTTCAGATAGGGTATTAATAAGTGAAATGTTTATGGGTCTAACAGATCGACTAGAATAAGACCCATCAGAGAGAAATTGCCCGTCATATCGCATCTTCACAATTCGTGAATTTGAACTAGATGCCATGTTCCTATATTTTAGAATATTATATTAACATCAGAAAGAAATTCAATTTTTATAACATTATATTAACATGAATTAATATTTTAGAGCAGTGAAATCATTTTTAAAATAATAGTTAAGATTTTAGAACAATAATTTTGAATTTGGAATTAAATTTATTTTACTACTTTTTCTATAACATTAACAGTGAACAACAATTCAGAACAACAATTTTGCTATTTTTTCAGTAAAATTAACTAACATTTCATAACTACAATTTTGCTAATTTTTTAGTAACACTAACATTTCAGAACAACAATTTTACAATTTTGAACAATAATTTTTCAGGTATTAATTAGCCTTCAATTGTCATTTTCTGCATCATTATTTCAGTAATGTGGAATTAAGGAGTAACAATACAATTATTTCAGTTGTAATATTTCGCACTAATGTTAAGTTCAAGTTTTGAAAATTAAAATTTTGGTAGAATAAATACCTCAAATGGAGAGTTATCCCTTAGACAATCGAAGAATACAAGAAGAAGCTCCAAGATCGTCTCCGAGCAGTAGAAGATATCAGCTCCAAGATCGCCCGAAATAAGCTAAAAATCGCCCCCAAGCAGTAGAAATATGAGCAAAAGCTCCAAAGCAATGAGAGTATAGAGCAAGAGTAAGGAAATGAAGAATGGTGTGAGTTTGGGGGGTTGATTTCGGCCAATATATATAGGGGAGCAATGCGTCCCGGTTGGGGACGCATTGCGCCCACATGGCACCGCGTCGCGGCCCCAACGGTAAAATAGCCGTTGTCCAGGGAGCAATGCGTCTCCGTCCCGGACGCATTGCCCGCGTGGCAATTTTTAACTGTTTCTAGCCGTTGGGGGCGTCTCTGCGTGCGACGCATTGGCCCCACAGAGGTTAATGCGTCCCGCTTGGGGATGCATTGCCCTCCTGTGGGGCCAATGCGTCCGCTGCCGAGACGCATTGCCCTCACGCGAGGCAATGCGTCCCGGCGGCGGACGCATTGGTCCCACAGGAGGGCAATGCGTCCTGAACCGTGATGCATTGTCCTCCTGTGGGACCAATGCGTCCGCCGCCGGGACGCATTGCCTCACATGAGGGCAATGCGTCCCAGCAGAAGACGCATTGCTCCCGAAATGTACCATTTTGGACGTTAAGTTCAAGAACGTGTCGGTAATAAAAATTGGTTCATTTAGGTTTTTTTGCAAACATATAATGGTCGCAACTTCTGTGCAAGGTATATTTCCGTTGTGCTATTCTTTTAGTATCCTTCGGGAGCAGAACCCAACTCCGACAATCACAACGGACCTCAGTCGACTTCTTCTTCTTCACCCTGAGAGTGGCTGAAGCTATCATTATCTTCTCCGTCCTCCATTTCTGATCTCTGTTGGGTATCACGGTGAGAGAGAATGTGGTACTGCCGGCACGGAAGTTTCTACGGTTCAGCACCGCAATCCGTTGCCCAGGTGGATGGTCGAGGAGGCCGCGAGGCGAGATGCTGGTCGCGATGTTGATGAGAAAATCGAGGTAGGGATGAGCATGAAGAAGAAGATGAAGGCTAAGAAGACAATGGCGCTGGTTCGGCCTGGCAGTTTCAGCGTGCCTGAACGGCTGAATCGCGTCTTGGTACCCAACATCTTGCTTGAGAACGACGACTGTGTGGCCCTGCTGTACGGACACTGCTCCTACAACCGACTCTGCTTGCACCTTCCCAAACACCTCTTCCATCTCCCGTCTGCGCCATAACCGCCACGCTCGAGTTGTCCGTACTGATTAATTCTATGGCGGAACAAGGTCTGCACGAAACGATTGTCTTCATGCTCAAGGGAAAGGTACGTAGGCGGAGGCCAAAGCCGGCAAACAAAAGATATGCACTGCTAGCAGATGCAGAACAAACAACCGGCTAGGGGACTGTTCTAGTTTCCTACACAAATTACACTCTCCGTTCAAGGAAAGAGCAATGATCGAGCAGGCGCACTAGTTCTGTTGATAAATTCCAGTAGGTAGGACAATTATGAGTTCCTCATCTACAAATGACGAGCCTGACCATTAGGTCATAAGACGGGATGCGGACAACAGGTTATTGGAGGGACGAGAGACGATGTAGAGGAGAAAGTATGGATGCACAAGATAAGCTCCTCCGAGGTTTCCGTTCCTGATTTCCCGTCAGCAGCGACCAGAAGACGCACTACAGTTGCTCATCGGGAGACACATGCCAGCAACTCCTTGGTGACATCTTGAGGTAAGTCAGTGCCGGAAGAGGTGCTAAAGCAGTGACGAGGTCATGGCCGCACAAACAGGATTGAAACAGTAAGGCAAAATCAGGATGCAACAGAGGAGCAACCAGTTCGGTGCCGGGGTGAGTAGACGCCGGGGTTGAGGAGATCAGGAGCAATTTCGGAGTTGGGGTGTCCAGCAGCGACGCCGCAGCCAGAAAGAGAAGAATAGGGTGTGGGGGAAGTCCGTGATCTTTTCCCCTCGTGGTGCCATTGCCGAAGGGCGACGGTCTTCTTTCTCTTCCGCACGGGGGGCACCGGCGGACACCGGCTGACTCCGTAGTCCGCGAGCAAGAAAATACGGGGTCACGGTATTCTCGTGGACGTTAAAAGTCGGTCGTTGTTGGGCCGTTATTCAGACGTTTTGGGATGTGGAGAAGGGTGTGGACCGGGTTCTGTGAATCACGGCCCAAATCTTGAACAGATGGAAATAGTATAAAGTAGATAATTGGATAGTGGTTTTTTTTATAGATAATCATTCCTTATATATTGATGTTAGCTAATGCAACTGCAATAAGCCACTAATACATGTCGTTGGTACTTTAATACAAGATGAAGATAGTAGAGTGATATAATAACTCCACGGGTGTAATCCCAAGCGTTCAAACTAGAAAGTTCATAATAATATTACATCATGTCATCAAAATAGGCGGGGTACCCTCATGTATTTTAATATCCCCTTAGTTTAATAGATATTGCATGGCACGTAGATGCTCTAATTTTCTCCACCACCTTCGATAGGATGGTCCGTCTGTGTTCTCTGGGTATGCTAGGTTCAGTTGCCTGGCAGTATAATTGTTTGTTCCGTCTCCATGGCAACCTAAAGGAATTCGTGATAGTAGGCATCCACATGTTCTTGTAATAGCTGAATTGATATTTTAATATTATCAAATAAAGTCTTGCTTTGTGATATCCACAAGGTCGAAAAGATAGCGGCAATTAATGTGTCGTGTTGACTGTATCTATCAATCCGTCTTATAGTGTTTTGAAGTTTGTGGAAGGTGTTGAGTATAGGATGTGCTAAAATGGTGGTAGTCGTGCTGAATTGAGTCTGGATCTATCTGGATGTTTGACATCTATAAAAGAGGTGTTGGGTGGTTTCTTCATGATCGTAACATAGTGGAAATTTGGATGGCCCCTGAAACCCTTTGTTTCTCATCATCATGTCAATGGGTATTTTATCATGGCAGATCAACCAAATCAGAATGTGTATTTTAGGCGGGCATTTGGTCTGTCATAAAATTGTGTAGTCTCAGATATGTCATGTGAATGTGAAATATTTATAAGCATGTTTGGCAGAATATCGAGTGCCCCAATTCCCTATGATGTTTCTAGTTGTATTGTACTCAAGTTCGTGCATGATGTCTGAATATGTGGTCGGATCAGTCCATCTTCTAAAGTAGGTTTTGAGGATGTTGTTTCTGTGCATTCCTAATTTGGTGAGAGCCTGGTTTTTGTTGTAGTTGATCATGGATGTAGGGTTAGTCATGTAAGGTGGTTGAAGGTTGATGAGTTTACGCCCGTGCCACCATGGGTCATGCCAAAATTTGGTATTTTTCCAAAAGTGTGGTGGTGTTCGGATGGTGCTCAAGATGATATGGAGAGTTTTGTCCAAGTGTTTTTGTAGAGGCAATGTTTTTTGGATGCAGTGAATGCCCATGGTGGTTGATGTTTAAGGTAATTATCAACAAAGATGTTTGTCCATAACTTCTCTTCTCTGTTGCATATGGACACTATGATTTTTTGAATGAGGCATAAGTTGTGAAGCTTGATGTTGATGATACCCCATCTACCGTCTGCCTTGGGGATACATATAGTTTCCCAATTAACCAACTGTAATTTTTTTCCATGGTATTCCCAGAGAAACTTATGGAAAATCTTATCAAAATTCATGAGAACAATGGATGGAAGAGGAATGCATGTTAGGTGGTAAACAATAATGGGTGTGAGTGCGGCATTTAGTAAAGATATACGTCTAGAAAGAGTAAGGAAATTTTATTGCCAGGAGTTAACACAGTGTTCGAATTTTTGGATGATCATGTTCCAAGCAGAAGATGGAAGTCATACAGGGATGAGAGGAAGGACAAGGTATGAAAAAGGGAATGATTCTTGTTGACATATATCCTAGCATGGTGATGTACCTATTTATATCTAACACATCAACAAGTGTTCCAATAATGGTAGACTTGTGGAAATTTATTTTGAGTCTAGAGATATTGAAAAATATCGCTTGGATCCCGATGAGGATGATGACATCTGCATCGTTGGGTTTGATGAAGATGATGGTATCATCGCCGTATTGGATGGCGTTGTGTGTGCATCGCCTTGGCATGTTGAGGTTGTCGTTACCTGTCGCATTGCGTATGAGGAAGTTTAGAATGGATGTAATAATGATGAAGAGATAGGGTGATAATGGATCTCCTTAACTCAAGCCATTGATGTTCTTAAAAAATCCAAATGGGGTTCCATTGATTAGTTCGAGAATGCGCTTGTACTGATACATGAGTGTATCTATAAACATCATTGGTTTAGAAAATGTAATACATGCATACATTGTGTAAGGAATGCCCAATTGACATTGTCAAAAGCTATTTCAAAGTCCAATTTAAGGGTGAGGATCGACTCTTTGATTGATAGACAGGTGTGAAGGGTTTCCTGTACAGTGATGAATACATATTGAATGTTCCTATGGGGTAGAAATGTGCATTGGCATAGGTCTATGATGGAATTTAGATGTGGTTTCATACAACTACTGAGCATTTTAGTAATAATCTTGTAAGATGTGTTGATAAGGCTAATTGGCATATAGTTTTTGATGGATGTAGGATGATCAGTTTTGCGAATGAGAACTATGTGTGTGTGATTGATGGGCTTGAGTAGGTGTGAGATGTCATGATGTAGGTTTATCTACTGACATAGATTTACAAAGTCCTCCTTGTTGATCTTCCATGATGCGTGATAGAAGGACATGTTGAAACCATTTGGTCCCGGTGATTTATCCAACCCCAAATTCATCATAGCCTCCTTGATTTTAGGTTCATGAAAAGGATAAAGAAGGTTGTGTGAAGGAGGAATTTTGTGTGGGAAGATCATGTCCCAATCCAGTGTCATCGTGCTATTGTAAGTGTGTCCATTGTGGTAGAATTTGTTGGAAAATACAGGCATAGAGTATAGAAGTGGAAACAAAATTTTATCTATCCATATTCCCATAACCGCAAGATCGCGTCAACTACTATGAAATAGGAAGGATGGTTTTAACGATTTATACTTGGTCCTAGAGAAAGTACAACGACAAAACTCGCTTCTTTGCAACTACTGATAAGTTGATCTTGGAAGGTGGTTGTACAACTCCTGGTCTTCATCACAAAAAATGTCTCAACAACCTCTATAGTGACTTCAATGATCTCACCACAAACTGTAGGTTGACTTTTCTCTTTGAGTAGTAGCCAAAGGACTCCTACCTCTAGATTAGTCCACACAGACCAACTAGAACTCCTATCATTCACAAAGAACGGTCAGGAAGGAGTTTTCCTCCCCGTTGGTGTACTAGTCACCAACTTGCTCTCCCACAATGACAACTTCTCAATTGTTCTCTCCCGTTAGCTATCCCTCCTTATCAGGTAGGACTTTCTCTGGCTCTCTTGGTTACCACAACTAGAGAGGACAACAATTGTTAGAGGAACTAATTCTCATTTGTCTATGTTTTGTTGTGCTCTGGGAAGCCCCCAATACCCCTCTATATATAGAAGAGACCAGGGTCAAGGTTTCTAGTTGCTATCCGATACGAGATAAAGGTGCGAGAGTGGAAAGAATCATAAGATCTTGATTTTCACAACGTACAACAACCCATACGACCATTTCACACACCTAGACGGTCGTCTAGTGTGTGAGACGGTCATCTTGCACTGCCAAAGACCCCCAAACGGTCATCTCAACTATTTGAGATGCTTGCTTGACTTCCCAAATGGCCATCTCACTCAATGATATGGTCGTTTGGCAGACCTGGTCAGCCAATCAAGCAATCAATTATGTGAATTGAATACCTAAACACTTCAGTAATCGATCCAATTATCATTCAAGATCAAACTCCTCTTCTAGATGAGTTCCTATGTGTGTGACCCTATAGGTCCCATGTGACATTGGTAGTGAATGTCCATAACTAGCTTAAGACATCACAAGCAAAGAGTGGTGCCTAGTTGCACATCAGTGCTACCCAAGTGAAATGGAAAGTTGGAGAACAACTTCAACCTACAATATGTGTAAGGTGTTGTAGTGATTGTATAATTCCTTTGTCTCTAATATCTAGGATAAACCCGAGGCATGGTTGGTCATCCTCTCAACATTGAATCCATGTTTCTTGAACCAAGATCAGAGTGTTTGAGATAATGTGACATTAATATCATATATTGATTCGCATGTGCATGTTCATGTGCATGCATTTCTCAGTCTCGCTAATCAAGTGGCCAAGATATCATACTCCAGTAGGAGGGAAAAGTCCCATATCTATCACTCATAGTCTATCCCCATGTGTCAAAGTCACTCAATCATCTCTGTTATAACATCCCATGTTTCAAAAATGCATTTAATGATGTCAAAGAGTACCCAACGATGTGATGAGTGCAGTAATTTCAGGTCTAAAAATCACAATCACCACCTTTACTATGCGAGATGATTGTGACCACAAAACCATGTGTCCCTCTCCAAGTGGGTTTTTCCGATACACTATTCTCTAACATGTATATGTGTGCTTGGTTTGATATTGCCATATCATGACTAATGAGATTTAGTCATAACCAACTCACATTCATATCTTATGTGTTATTTTTATCTATCAATCTTCCACAATAACAACCAATCATGGACATAATGAGAATATGTATATATCCTCTTAACATCCATATGATCTCATCACAAGGGTAGGAACTTAATAACATATGCCATTCAGTAATATAATTCTCTAGACATTCACTTTGTATCCCCATTATCTCATAATGGAGTGAAACAAATATAATGGAAGCTTGCCTTCATATATGTCATTATTAATCAAATATTTTTAGCTAATTATGCCATGTTAATCATCATATGATTGTCTCTACGGGCATACCTTACCAACAAACTCCCACTTGCACTTAGAGCCAATCACCAATGGATCTTATCCTTGGTGATCTAAACATGTCCAACATGATTATGCTGCTCTAGTGCTGATTTAGAGGGTTAGCAACATTTTTCTTATAGTCAGTATATTGCATGTTTCTTATCTCTTGCTCTAAGATGAAACTATTGTAATATGGTATCTTATATTCCTTTCCTAACAATTACCTCCATTGTTGTCACAACATCTCTACAGAGTCATCAATGGTCGAAACATCTATAAATTCATCATATGAACTTTTGGATCCATATAGTATCACTCTGTGCTCATAACACAAGTATACTCGGCTTCTATTGTATATTAACATTAATGGATATTATGTGACACCTCGCCATCAACCAGACAATGAGATGACATGTGAAAACGTGTGAAACCATCATATTACCAAAAACATGGGTTAATTAAAACCGATTGCGGAAAGCATACTCAAGGGAACTTTTGCATCCAGATCCTGTAGATAAAGCATGTTATAGAAATATTTACATGCTTTGATATGTTTTCACCGCTTATCGGCCAGTTGTACCGTCAGCACCAGAGTTCATCACCTGTTTATACATACATAACGGCCACGTACGGCCAGCAGCAGGATATACAAGATTACAATAGCTAAACATCGTGAAACGTCTTCAAACACCTCCAAGGACCTGAGAGTATAGGGATGACTCTAGGACTCTACTACAAAACCACCAAAATAGTAGCATGTCCATCTCTTGCCTTCTACTACTCTTCTTATTGCTCGGCCGCAACCTCACGACCACCACCACGTCTAGAGCGATCACCTAAAAAGGGTGTAAACCAACGGGGTGAGACACACAGTCCCAACGAGAAGCATAACTCCCCACCGAAACTATAAAACCTCAAAAGGTTAAGGCAACAACAACAGTTAACTGATAAAGTGTATAATAAGAGCATCATACTGAGTAAGGCTATTATTACCATCAATCTTACCAAGATATCCAGTAGGCATATAACTAAGCATTTCTTTATGGAACATGATTGACAAGATAAGCTTTATAAGAACTTATCACAAAATATAAGGATCATACACATATCTGCAAGGTATAACTAGATCAGCTATATAAGTACAAGGCCTCAATCAATGTTCTGTATTTTACTCTAAGCAAGATATACTATTCAGCTGGATTACGTTTTATTATGCTCTGAGGAAGTGAGACTTCCCTGCTCAAATCCAACCATTGGCTTCGAAGCCCAATCTGGTGCAATACAAGGTCTAAGGTGATCCGGACTCCATGACCTCACCTTCTCGTGGTCAGTACACGAATCATCAAGCAAGACCGTAGTCTTATGCTTATAAGGCCTCAGCCTCTAGGTCAGCTCCGCAAGCTACCCATATATACATCCGAGCCATGAACACATCATGCTCATCATCACATATCCTAAGCCATGGGTCTGTTCACCATGCTCCATATATCTTGAGTCTGCAACCACAGTTGCACTCAAATCCTCCTATTTTAGGCTAGGGGAAACCTCACATATTCAACAATATGCACTCCAGGTAATCTCGCAAGATAAACCTATTTCACCATCACCAAATACTGACGATGATGGATCTATGGCCAGGGCAAACTACACGATATGTTCATCTATAATTAATTAGTATATTTTAAGCCAATTGTTGAGGCAACCAACGTATAAACATAGCTTTATAGAATTACATCATTATTGCCATCATCATACTGTCATGGGACCTCAATCCCTCATTATATCAACCACTACCTCTCGAGGCATCATAATCATGCATCAGCATTCTGGGAATGCATCCCTTATCTCATCATCAGAGGATAACACCTCAACCAGGAACTCAGCCTTATATCAGGTCCTCATACCTATCAACTTGTTGTTTCATCACCACAGGGTGCTATTCAAGCACATACATCTCATAGCTCTTATCAGGCTATGAATTCATAAGGAATACATG
Source organism: Alisma plantago-aquatica (assembly GCA_963693085.1). NCBI lineage: Eukaryota > Viridiplantae > Streptophyta > Magnoliopsida > Alismatales > Alismataceae > Alisma > Alisma plantago-aquatica. The sequence goes on from OY856411.1 coordinate 501,389,405, forward strand.
CATGGTTAGTATTCACATCCATAGAGATAACTGAATCCATCATGGATTAATAGAATTATCATGCTACTAAGTATAAAGCAACATCCATGAGTATTTTACACATAAGTTGTAGAAATCATTGTTTTATTATCAATCATAAGCATATAGCATGCCCTATACTTGTGATCATATGCATGTGTCACATTATCATATGTAACAACATCATATCCTTCCAAGCTTCATGGTTCACAACCTATCATCTTAACTCATTATCATATTTGCAAGATTCAAGGTGATTACACCATACCACTTGTGTTAACATTATTAGCCATATACATTCTGAGTAATCAGAACCCTCACTCAAAGCTCATGTAACCCTCACTATAGGTATGGCGGGCAGTGCCAACCCTCACAAAAAGATGTATCGGCTAGGGTTCCAAACCCTAAAGCACGTGTGCCATCAGAACGACCAACAACACATGATCCTATCGCGCATCAGGGATCCTATCATGCACTAGGGTTAGGGTTTCTATCGGCCAACCCTCACCAAAAGAAGCATGTCGACCAGGAGCATGGCGCCCAAGATTCCCTATCATTCAACCATCACCCATATCGTTCAAAGGACCCTTATGTTGGCCAAGGCACTCTATCCTCCAAGAGCATGGTAACCACTAAGGCACCATATCGACCAACTCACATAGGGGGTGTCGAGAAAACACAAACCCATGCTCGACACAAGGTTACCCATATTACTCATATCATCCAAGGAAGAGGCTAGGATTTCGCCCACCTATAACAAGAAACACCTTAAGAAGACCTATCGAACAACTAGGTCAAACACATCATATCGGCCACCACTAAGGCACCTAATAGGGTTCCACCATGCACCCACCATATCGGGAAGCACAAGACTACTTCATATCGGCCAAGAGCAATCACAAGATGTGTCATGCAAAGCACACATCAAGGTGTATTGCCCAAGCTCCAACTCCACAAAGGGTATTGGTCAAGCTCAACTAGGCATATCAACCAAAGGTACAACCCAAGACAAGTCTATCGGGCAACACTACTCTAAGGTCATATCGTGCAAGGCACATCCCAACATGGCCATATTCAACCTCAAGCACAAGGGAACCAACCCCTAATTGATCAAGAAGATTGGCTCACCTCTCAACAACCAAGAGAGAGGGGTTTTGCACAACCTCAATCACAAATTGGGCAACCACAAGGATCAACCTCAACTTAGGTCATCACATATTTAAGAGCTCACCTTTCAAATCCATGGTGAGAGGAGGGTGTTACTCAAGAAACTAGAATATAGGCTCACCTCTCAACTTAAACGAGAGAGGGGTATTGCCCACATCACTAGAGCTCAAACTCACTTCTCAAAAACCAAGGAGAGAAAGGGGTATTATCCTAAAAGAAACCCTAAACTATGGTTCGACCAACTAGATCCAAAGGTATATAAACCATCAACAACATCAACAACATCATGCTCACTATATCCTTAAGATCAACAACATGTACTAGAGCAAGAAACATAACAAGCATGACCGATTATCAACATATAAGAATCATGCAACATAAAGAAGGTAGTATAGCTAGGGTTAGAAGTTATGTAACCTGCCTTAAGCAAACTCTTCAAGCTCCAAAGCTCCAAGCTTTAAGCTCCTAGCTCCAAGCACACCACTTTCGGCCACCTCAAGAAAAGGAACAAGGATCATAACCACTATGGCCGAAGGGTAGGCAAGATGGAGAAGAAGATGCTAAGGAGAGAGGGAAGATGCTTACCAAATAACAAGACCCTCCTAGGGTTCGACCACCAAGCTAGAGTAAGAAGAAGAGATCTCCACCAAGGGGAAAAGGATCATCCACCAAGATCTCCAAGGAAGGTGTGTCGTGCACATAAGGAGGGAAGAGAAATAAAAGAGCTAAAGGGTTCCCAAGGAAGAGAAAGGCAAGGAATATATAGATCAAGGTCAAGGTCAAACTAAGGCAAGGTGTTACCTTACTAAGGGACACTTGCCCACACGTTTTTCCACCTTGCAAAACACATGCACATGCCATGCCATCACTCAACCAAGGATCAGTCACATGTCCAAGCTAGGGTGGCACAACCAAAGCAAGACGGTCAACAAAGTCAAAGGCCGACACACCACCACCACCTTGGCCGACACACCCATGGGCGATACCCCATGGCCAACACAAGGCATCCTTTCCCGATACAGGGCTCAACCAAGTAAGGCAAGGTCCAAACAAGGGAAAACAAGGCCCAAAAGAGCTCAACCAAGCCCAATGCAACTCAAGGTACGAACCCAAACCTTCCTCTCAATCCTAGAGGAATCAAAGAGAGAGAAAGACATCTCTCAAGGTGGCAAACTTGAGCTTCAACCCTAACTTAGGTTATTTTGCAAGTAGCACCTGCAACTCCCAACAAAACACAGACAAACCCTAATCACCACTAAAGGTGATTAGCAAGCAACCAAGCACAAGGTTTAGGTAAAACAAACAGGGTAAGCCCAAAACGAAGGTCAGGGTCCTTACAAGACATAAACCTCTACAAAGGGATTTCGTCCCCGAAATCCAAAGAGAAAAGTGAGGGATACTTCCTCCTCATCTCTTCCTCAAGCTCCCACATGGCTTCCTCAACACCACGATGATGCCAAAGAACTTTCACAAGAACCAGGTCTTTCCTCTTCAGCTTCTTTACTCCTCTGTCAAGGATCGCCAACAGACCCTCCTCATAGGTCACATCTTCATCAAGCTCAACCTCAACTGGCTGTATCACTGTCCTTGTGTCTGGATGACTTTTCTTCAACATACTGACATGAAACATTGGATGCAACCTGTGCAACTCTGGCGGCAGTTCTAACTTGTAAGCTACCTTGCCAACACGTGCTATTACTAGGTATGGCCCCATATACTTGGGTTCCATCTTGCCGTTTCGGCCAAACCTTAGCACACCTTTCCAAGGTGAGACCTTGAGATACACTTTGTCTCCCACTTGGAACTCTAAGGGTCGTCGACGATTGTCTGCATAAGACTTTTGTCTGTCTTGTGCCGCTTTCAACTATTGTTGTATCACTTCGATCTTTTCTGTTGTTTGCTACACTAACTCAGGACCCAAAAGCTGATACTCACCAGACTCATACCAGCATAAAGGGGATCTGCACTTCCTCCCATATAGAGCCTCATAAGAAGCCATGTCAATGCTCCCCTAGTAACTATTATTGTAAGAGAACTCTATCAGACTGAGATGCACATCCCAACTGCCTAGGAACTGCAAAACACATGCTCAGAGAAGATCCTCCAAAGTCTGAATAGTCCTTTCAGACTGTCCATCCGTCTATGGGTGGAAGGCAGTGTTGAACCTCAACTGCGTTCCCAAATCTTTGTGTAATTGTTCCCAGAAACGACTCGTGAATTGGGGACCCCTGTCGGAGACTATCATTGCTGGTATGTCGTGCAAACACACTATCTCATCTACATATATCTGAGCAAGCTTCTCTGCTGTATATGTCATCTTTACTGGTATGAAATGAGCGGATTTTGTCAACCTATCCACTATTACCCAAATGGAATCATGATTCCTAGATATCTTTGGTAGACCAACTACAAAATCCATGGTTATATGATCCCATTTCCACTGTGGTATCGACATGGGTTGCAACGTACCTGCTGGCTTCTGATGCTCAACTTTAACTTGCTGACATATTGCACACTTAGTCACAAACTCAGCTACATCCTTCTTCAAGCCAAACCACCAATACAGGTCCTTCAGATTATGTTACATCTTGGTGACTCCTAGATGCATAGCATACATTGATGTGTGTGCTTCCTCAAGCACTAGCTTCCTTAGATTATCAACATCGGGGACCACCATCCTACCATGATAGCAAACTAGTCCATCCTTGGACTCATGGAACCCATTACGCTTTTCACTGCCGAGCTCTGACCTGGTCAACTGCACGGTATCATCTTCCTATTGTGCATCTTTGATCTACTGTCTCAGCGGAGGCTTGACTTGGATTTGTGCCAACAGTCCTGCCAACAAGGAAACTTCCAACTGCACATTCATCTTCTGCAAGGAGACACACATATCTCGCCTATGACATACCAAGGAACTCAACTATGCCTTCTTTGTGGGGGAGAGAAGAAGAATTTTTGCTAAGCGCATCAGCTACCACATTTTCCTTACCAGGATGATACTCAATGGTGCAATCATAATCATTGATTAGTTCCATCCAACGACGGTGTCGCATGTTCAGCTCATTCTGTGAAAAGATGTACTTCAAGTTCTTATGATCTGTAAAGATCTAACACACTTCCCCATAAAGATAGTGTCTCCAAATCTTTAACGCATGGACCACCACTGCTAACTCTAAATCATGTGTTGGGTAGTTCTCCTCATGTTTCTTAAGTTGTCACGAAGCAAAAGAAACCACATGATCTTCCTGCATTAATATGCAACCTAAGCCTTTCTTGGAAGCATCACAGAAGACAACATAGCCCTTCCTAGGCTCTGGCAGCACTAGCACTGGAGCACTAGTCAGCTTCTCCTTCAAACTTTGGAAAGCCTGCTGACAACGATCATCCCAGACAAAAGGTACATCTTTCCTGGTCAACTTTGTCATCGGCAACGCGACTGCACTGAAGTCCTTGATAAACCACCGGTAGTATCCTGCCAAACTCAAAAAACTATGAGCTTCCGTTGGCATCTTTGGTTTCTCCCAATGTAGAACTGACTCTACCTTCTTAGTGTCCACTCTGACTCCTTTTGCAGATTTCACGTGACCCAAGAAAGCCACTTCCTTCAACCAAAACTCACATTTACTGAACTTGGCATATAACTGGTGTTGACGAAGAAGAGTCAACGCTTGTCGAAGATGTTGTTCACGGTCTTGACTATCCCGAATGTAGATCAAGATATAATCTATGAATACTACAACAAACTGATCTAGAAATGTATGGAACACCCTATTCATCAGATCCATGAAAGAAGCAGGTGCATTGGTTAGCCCAAACGATATAACCACAAACTCAAAGTGACCATACCTCATCCTAAACACTAACTTTGGTATGTCGTCTGCCTTAATCCTCAACTGATGATATCCAGACCGTAGATCAATCTTTGAGAACACTATAGAGCCACACAACTGATCGAATAGATCATCTATCCTCGGCAACAGGTACTTATTCTTGATTGTGACTTTGTTCAACTGTCGGTAATCTATACATAGCCGCATCGATCTGTCCTTCTTCTTAACAAACAACACTAGAGCACCCCCAAGGTGACGTGCTCGGTCGGATGAAACCTTTCTCCAAAAAATCTTGTAACTACTTCTTCAAATCTGCCATCTCTACTGGAGCCATCCTATACGGTGTCTGTGCAACTGACTGCGTTCCTGGTACTAGATTGATCTCAAAATCAATCTCTCGGGGAGGGGAACACCAGGGAACTCATTAGGAAACACATATGCAAACTCTCAGACAACCGTCACCTCTTTAAGGCTGGGACCTTTTGCCTTGGTGTCCACAACATGAGCTAAGAATGCTCTACAACCTTGCCGCAACAACTTCTCTGCTACCATAGCTGACACTAGACATGTCGGAAGAATCTTCCTATCTCCTTGGAAGATCCACTTTTTCCTACCGTCATCAAACACTATTTGCTTGGAACCACAGTCCAACACAACCCTATACTTCTCTAAGTTATCCATCCCAAGGATCACATCGGATCCATGCATATCAAGTGGTATAAGATCCACTTGTATACTCTGTCCCGAGAAAGATAGGATACAAGACAAACACTCTTCTTGAAGTATCGAAGAACCATCGAGAGGGGTTTCTAACAACCAGCTATCTTTCTTACAACTAACAGGTAAAGGTCAACTATCAAGCGGACTACATGCAATAAAAGAGTACGTAGCACCCGAGTCAACCATAATAGATATAAAGAAAGAAGAAGACAAATCAGAATGAAATAACTCCATCTAACCTATCACCACTCGTGGGTTGACTATCGCCTCTGGCTGACTCATAGCATAGAATCGAGCTGTTGCTTGTTATCCACGTCCTCTACTTCCTTGAGTAGATGATCCTTCTTGCGATGCTTAACTACTTCCTCACCCTCTACTACCACTGGGTTGTTGTCTGTCTGACCCTTGTTGATTCTACCTCGGCTGCTGTGTCACTTCAACATCTTTCCTTGGACAATTTGACCTTAAGTGCCTAGTCTGTCAGTGATAACATGACCGGCCTTCTGTCTGCGGCCTAGATGGCCCTGTCACTACCACAGAAGCTATACTATGCACCTTCGACGACAAAGAAACATAACCTCTTCCCTTACTCGGGGACCATTGTGATGGTGTACTGGAACCTCTCATCATGGAAGGTGCTGAAAACCTTAGCTTCTTGAAGCCTCCAGATCTCTGTCCCTGGAACTGAGCAGGCCTTTTCCTGGTCATGGACTCCCTTTTCTCCCTGACAGACCATTCAATCCTACGGACAGACTCCATGAACGTGGCAAACCGCTCCCGATTATCTAAACCAGCAGCAAGAGTTGACAGCTCAGTACTCAAACCTTTCTCAAACCGCTTGATCCTCTCATCATCTGTCACCACCATGTGAGGATAAAACCTCAACAAGTCCATGAACTTGGCTTCATACTCGGTGATGCTCATCGTCCCTTGGTGTAGATGCTCAAACTGGTTGATCTTCTCGTCTAGATACGTCTTCGGAAAGTATCTACTGAAGAACTCTCGCCGGAAGATCTCCCAACTGATCTCCTCACCTGGTTGCTTCTCCTCCTCAATGGCCCACCAGTGGCCATCACTACCCTTCAGAAGGTAGATAGTGTGCTTGACTTTGTCTGCTTTGGGGATGTCGAGGATCTGAAAGGCCTTCTCAAGACCTGTCAGCCATAGATCAACATCTTTCAGATCAGTCATTCCAGCATAATTCAAAACTCTGACTCAGTGAATCCGCTCAAAGGTCTTCCCAATACCCGATGTTTCACCATGGGGAGCCTGTGCTCTTGGTGGAGGCACTGTCATCCTTTCCACCATGTGATTCATCGTAGCCATCAACTGCCCCATAAGCTACTGGTAGGATGGGTTTTCGAGAATGGTTGGGTCAAGTTGGGGGACCTCAGGCACTCGATCTTCATGTGTATGCCCTCCTGTTCCATCAACTGATGCAGCATCGCCGCTCTCAGTAGCATGTTCTTCATGGTTTCCAGACATCTTTAAGCTTTATCTTCTGTTGAGAGCAGAAGGTTATTGTAAGAAAATCTAGAAAACTCATAAGAACAGACGCAAACCTAGTCCTAGATCCCTATAGGCTCAACGAACCTAGAGCTTTGATACCAAACTAACTGTGACACCTTGCCATCACCCAGACAATGAGATGACACGTGAAAACATGTAGAACCATCATATTACCGAAAACATGGGTTAATTAAAACCGATTGCGGAAAGCATACTCAAGGGAACTTTTGCATCCAGATTTTGCAGAGAAAGCATGTTATAGAAATATTTATAGGCTTTGATATATGTTCACCGCTTATCGGCTAGCTGTACCGTCAACACTAGAGTTCATCACCTCTTTATACATACATAACAGCCATGTATGGCCAGTAGCAGGATATATAAGATTACAACAGCTGAACATCGTGAAACGTCGTTGAACACCTCCAAGGACCCGAGAGTATAGGGATGACTCTAGGACTCTACTACAAAACCACTAAAACAGCAACATGTCCATCTCTTGCCTTCTACTGCTCTTCTTATTGTTCAGACACAACCTCACAACCACCACCACGTCTAGAGAGATCACCTAAAAAGGGTGTAAACCAACGGGGTGAGACACACAATCCCATCAAGAAACATAACTCCCCGCCGAAACTATAAAACCTCAGAAGGTTAAGGAAACAATAGCAGTTAACTGATAAAGCGTATAACAAGAGCAGCATACTGAGTAAGGATATTATTACCATCAATCTTACCAAGATATCCAGGAGGCAAATAACTAAGCATTTCTTTATTGAACATGATTGACAAGATAAGCTTTACAAGAACTTATAAAAAAATATAAGGATCATACACGTATCTGCAAGGTATAACTAGATCAACTATATAAGTACAAGGCCTCAATCAATGTTTTGTATTTTGCTCTAAGCAAGATATACTATTAATCTGGATTACGTTTTATTATGCCCTGAGGAAGTGAGACTTCCCTTCTCAAAAAAACCATTGGCTTCAAAGTCCAATCCGGTGCCATACAAGGTCTAAGGAGATCCGAACTCCATGACCTCACCTTCTTGTTGTTAGTACATGAATCATCAAGCAAGACCACAGTCTTATGCTTATAGGGTCTCAACCTCTGGGTCAGATCCGCAAGATACCCATATATACATCCGAGCCATGAAGGCATCATGCTCATCATCACATATCCTGAGCCATGGGTCTATTCTCCATGCTCCATATATCCTGAGTCTGCAACCACAGCTGCACTCAAATCCTCCTATTTTAGGCTAGGGGAAACCTCACATATTCAACAATATGCGCTCCAGGTAATCCCGCAGGATAAACCTATTTCACCATCACCAAATACTGACGATGATGGATCTATGGCCAGGGAAAATTACATGATATGTTCATCTATAATTAATTAGTATATTTTAAGCCAATTGTTGAGGCAACCAAAGTATAAACATAGCTTTATAGAATTACATCATTTGCCATCATCATACTGTCCTGGGACCTCAATCCCTGATTATATCAACCACTACCTCTCGAGGAATCATAATCATGCATCGACATTCTGGGAATGCATCCCTTATCTCATCATCAGAGGATAACACCTCAACCCGACACTCAACCTTATATCAGGTCCTCAGACTTATCAACTTGTTGTTTCATCACCACAGGGTGCTATTCAAGCACATACATCTCATAGCTCTTATCAGGCTATGAATTCATATGAAATACTTGCATGGTTAGTATACACATCCATAGAGATAACTGAAGCCATCATGGATTAACAAAATTATCATGCTACCAAGTATAAAGAAACATCCATGAGTATTTTACACATAAGCTGTAGAAATCATCGTTTTATTATCAATCATAAGTATATATCATGCCCCATACTTGTGATCATATGCATGCGTCACCTTATCATATGTAACAACATCATATCCTTCCAAGCTTCCTGGTTCACAACCTATCATCTTAACTCATTATCATATTTGCAGGATTCAAGGTGATTACACCATACCACTTGTGTTAACATTATTAGCCATATACATTCCGAGTTATCAGAACCCTCACTCAAAGCACATGTAACCCTCACTATAGGTATGGCGGGCAGCACCAACCCTCACCAAAAGATGTATCGGCTAGGGTTCCAAACCTTAAAGCACATGTGCTATCAGAACAACCAACAACACATCATCCTATCGCGCATCAGGGATCCTATCGTGTACTAGGGTTAGGGTTTCTATCGGCCAACCCTCACCAAAAGAAGCATGTCGACTAGAAGCATGGCACCCAAGATTCCCTAGCATTCAACCATCACCCATATCATTCAAAGGACCCTTATGTTGGCCAAGTCACTCTATCGTCCAAGAGCATGGTAACCACTAAGGCACCATATCGACCAACTCACATAGGGGGTGTCGGGCAAACACAAACCCATGCTCGACACAAGGTTACCCATCTTACTCATATCATCCAAGTAAGAGGCTAGGATGTCACCCACATATAACAAGCAACACCTTAAGAAGACCTATCGACCAACTAGGTCAAACACCTCATATCAGCCACCACTAAGGCACCTAATAGGGTTCCACCATGCACTCACCATATCGGGCAGCACAGGACTACTTCATATCGGCCAAGAGCTATCACAAGGTGTGTCGTGCAAAGCACACATCAAGGTGTATTACCCAAGCTCCAACTCCACAATGGGTATTGGTCAATCTCAACTAGGCATATCGGCCAAAGGTACAACCCAAGACAAGGCTATCAGGAAACATGACTCTAAGGTCATATCATGCAAGGCACATCCCAACATGGTCATATTCAACCTCAATCACAAGGGAACCAAACCCTAATTGATCAAGAAGATCAGCTCACCTCTGTACAACCAAGAGAGAGGGGTTTTGCACAACCTCAATCACAAATTGGGCAACCACAAGGATCAACCTCAACTTAGGTCATCACATATCCAAGAGCTCACCTCTCAAATCCATGGTGAGAGGAGGGTGTTACTCAAGGTGCTAGAATATAGGATCACCTCTCAACTTAAATGAGAGAGGGGTATTTCCCACATCACTAGAGCTCAAACTCACTTCTCAAAAACCAAGGAGAGAAAGGGGTATTGCCCCAAAAGAAACCCTAAACTATGATTCGACCAACTAGATCTAAAGGTATATAGACCATCAACAACATCAACAACATCATGCTCACTATATCCATAAGATCAACAACATGTACTAGAGAAAGAAACATAACAAGCATGGCTGATTATCAACATATAAGAATGATGCAACATAAAGAAGGTAGTATAGCTAGGGTTAGAATTTATGTAACCCGCCTTAAGCAAACTCTTCAAGCTCCAAAGCTCCAAGCTTTAAGCTCCTAGCTCCAAGCACACCACTTTCGGCCACCTCAAGAAAAGGAACAAGGATGATAACCACTATGGCTGAAGGGTAGGTAAGATGGAGAAGAAGATGCTAAGGAGAGAGGGAAGATGCTTACCAAAGAACAAGACCCTCCTAGGGTTCGGCCACCAAGCTAGAGGAAGAAGAAGAGATCTCCACCAAGGGGAAAAGGATCATCCACCAAGCTCTCCAAGGAAGGTGTGTCGTGCACAGAAGGAGGGAAGAGCAACAAAAGAGCTAAAGGGTTCCCAAGGAAGAGAAAGGCAAGGCATATATAGATGAAGGTCAATATTAAACCAAGGCAAAGTGTCACCTTACTAAGGGACACTTGCCCACACATTTTTCCACCTTGCAAAACACATGCACATGCCATGTCATCACTCAACCAAGGATCGGTCACATGTCCAAGCTAGGGTGACACAACCAAAGCAAGAAGGTCAACAAAGTCAAAGGCTGACACACCACCACCATCTTGGCTAACACACCCATGGGCGATACCCCATGGCCGACACAAGGCATCCTTGCCCGATACAGGGCTCAACCAAGCAAGGCAAGGTCCAATCAAGGGAAAACAAGGACCAAAAGAGCTCAACCAAGCCCAAGGCAACTCAAGGCACAAACCGAAACCTTCCTCTCAACCCTAGAGGAAGCAAAGAGAGAGAAAGACATTGAGAAGGCAAACTTGCTCTTCAACCCTAACTTAGGTTATTTTGCAAGTAGCACCTCCAACTCCCAACAAAACACAGGCAAACCCTAATCACCACTAAAGGCGATTAGCAAGCAACCAAGCACAAGGTTTAGGTAAAACAAACAGGGTAAGCCCAAAATGAAGGTCAGGGTCCCTACATATTAGTTCAGAACCTTTCCAACTAATCATCATTTATTCTTTTGAATCAAAACATACTTTAATTTGTGATCACTTTTGTCATTTATGGAAGCTTGCATCGATGTAACCCTTTACATCCAACTCTTCTTCTTATTGCTATCATCATTGAATAGAAATCTATCCTTAGTCACTCCTCAAGTACTAATGGATATCTTCAATGATTTTCCAGTAACCCTTATTGGAATTTATATCATCTTGTCATTCCAATACATACAAGATCATATGGGATAAGCTTGTTAATATCATACATAATAGATCCATTGTTGGGTTGACCCATGGAATCTTATTCATGATATTTCCATTGTTCACAAGAATCAAAATATAGGGTTCATGAGAGACTAATCCACATTCTATCTCATTGAATCCTTCTGTGTTGAACTCTTTCAACACATGGCTATTGTATGTGCTCAAACTTCTATTGTGAAACATTCAATAACTATCTCTATAGTCCTGGATTCTTATCTCATAAGAAGTTTCACCTTATCCTTCATAGCTGAAGGAGTTTTCATGCCAATTCTCAACATTCACAATATTGAGATGTTATTCCTCATCATATGTGGAATATTGATATATGCTCCCACTAAATCTTTTATAAACATAGATTTCTTCTTTTGTCTTGATTTAATTCAAACTCTTTGACTTATCTTGTCAAGTCAAAAGATCCCACTTCTAAGTTGTTTGTTTCAATCCCAGATTGAACTTTGTAGCTTATAGACTTAATTTGCATTCATGAAGTTATGAAACCTTTTAGGTTGTGTCACATACGCGTCCTTTAATGTATTCCCTTAAAAATCTAGTTTCTATCTTCATATGCAAAATATTATAGTCCATTCTAACTACAACAACAAGCATGACGATTGGTAAAGGAATTTCTATCATGTTCAACATTTTGAACTTGATTTATCCAACCAATATGTCATTTTATGATATCCATGTAGGTCTTGATTATAAGACCCTATAGTACCCTTTAGGTGTTACCCCTTTAGGTGGTGCTATCAAGGTCCTACCTTGTTAGCTTTCATGGATTCCATATAGCTCTGAAAAGGCCTCTAGTTGACTAGTTGGCTCATCCTATATGACCAACCCATATTAATTGTTGGATTCACAATCCTCCAATCCTAGATGTGATCTACTAGAATATTTTGTTTTGTATTACATGATGAACCTAAGATTCCATAACAACTTGTGATTCTCATTATTCTCATTGTACCCTTGTTGTTGACCTCAAACATTTTGAGTTCTACTTTTGCTCCCACTAATTCTTTAGGAATTCAGTTATCCTATTAACAAAATGATTTTGTTACTAGATTGGGACTAATAGTAATATTCAACTATCATGGTTTGTGGATAAACCTTCTCAAGAAACTACTTTCTCAAGGTGGGTTTCAATCCTTTAGACATATTGGGACATTCCCAAATCATATCATATATGATGTCTTACAAACCAATCATGTGGTACATTATTTAGTGATAAGCATATGTTTATGAGGATATAAGAAGATTAGATTAATTGATATTTATATCATGACTCATCATGGTATAATTCCTTTATTCTGACACATCATCATGCTCAGGTGGATTTGACTTGTGATACATTATCATAGTCTTTTCCACAAGGTTCTCAATGTTAGGTTTTAGGTGAGGGAGAAGGTAGTGGAAACAAAAAAATTCTCTCACCAGAAAATGATAACCATGAATCGCATCAACAACTATGCAATAGGAAGGATGTTTTAGCAAGGTGTACCTGGTCCTGAGGATTTCTCAGTGACAAAACCTCACAGCAAGTGTAGTTTTCAATCACCTATCTTTGATGACGTCTATGCATCTCCTGGTCTTGACCCGGACTGCGGTTGATAGTCATCCTCCTGAGCAGCAAAAGTCTCCCGCCTCTATAGATAGTCCACACAGACCATCGAGAACTCTAGTCATCCTGTCCTATAGGGCATTAGAAGGAGTCATCCCCTTTTGTCGGCGTACTAGTCACTAAAGCACTCTCCACAACTAGTTGTTGTCCTGCAGTTGTCTTTCCCTCGCTGTTCCTCCCTAGATGGGTAGAACTTGCTTGGGCTCTCTCAGTTACCACAACCAGAGTGGACAAAAACTTTGTAGAGCAACTAATGTTCTGAGTTGTGCTATCTGAGAATCCCCCAATAGCCCTCTATATATAGGAGGGGTCATGGTTAGGGTTCTCAGCCCCGGGCAATGCAGGACTAAAGTGGGAGTAGAAGGGTCTGAAATTTCTATGAACTGATTGCACTGCGGAAGCCGAACCGATCATTTCACAAACGAACCAGTCAGTTGGGAGTGTGAGCCAATCGGTTCACTAGTTGAATCGGTCATTTCACATTCCTAACTTGCCTCCAATTGACTTTCCACTTTCATTTCCTAATAATCTAAAAATTAATTCTTGTCCCAATCGAATTGTATAAGTGAAATGAAAAACTTTTCTCACAAATCGATACAAACCAACCTTGATCGTTTGGTCCAGTCGAACCGATCAGTTCACCAAGTGAACCGGTCATCTCACTGACCATGAGCCAATCGGTTCACCCAGTGAACCGGTTAGTTGGTGGTCCAGATTGTGCAGAACACAGTCAATGCAGTTCTCAATCTATTCGACACTCAAATCAGTTAGTTCAACACTTGAACTTGAGGATTCTAAGTCAAGTCAATTGATTGAATGTTTGATTGAGTACCTAAACACCTTTAGTAATCAATCCAAACATCATTCATGGATAAACTCCTCTTCCAGGTTAATCCTTTGTGTGTGACCCTATAGGTCCCATTTCATGTTGGCAGTGAATGTCCATAATTAGCTTATGACATTACAAGCAAAGAGTGGTGCATAGTCACACATCAGTGCTACCCAAGTGCAAAGGAAAGTTGGAGAACAACTTTCAATCCTATAGTCTGTGATTGGTGTTTCAGTGAATGTATAATTCCTTTATCTCTAATATCCTAAATGAACTCAAGGCTTGGATTTATCATCCTTTCAATGTTCATTCATGTTCCTTGATCCAAAGCAGACTGTGTGAGATATGTGTGCAATCTATATCACATATGGACTCCAAAGTGCATGCACATGCCTTTCTCAGTCTTGCTTATCAAGTGGCCATGGACATCATACTCCCTCAGGAGGGACAAATCCCATATCTATCACTCATAGTCAAAACCCCATGTGTAAAAGTCACCCAACCATCACCTTTATAACAATCCATATTTTAGGACCATGTTTGATGATGTCAAAGTGTACCCAATGAAATGTGATGAGTGTAGTGATTTTAGGTCTAAGAATCACAATTACCACCATCACTTTGAGAGCTGACTGTGACTACCATTTCATGGTTCCATGTGTCACTCTCACAGTGGGTCTGTCTGATACACTATTCTCTAACATGTATCTATGTGCTTGGTTTGATATCACATATCATGACTAATGAGACTCTATCATCAACCAACACACACTCTAGTCTTACTGTGTCATTGTTGTCTATCAACCTTCCACAATGACATCCGACTAGGGACAAAGCAAGAATTTACATACTCTTAGAATCTATATGATCTCATTGTTCATGGTACTTAACCTGAAGACATACATCATTGAGTACTGTCATTCTCTAGACATTCATTTTGTTCTATCATTATCTCATAACTGATTGAACCGGAATAAATTGGAAGCTTTCCTTTGAAATTCATCGAATCAATCATATTGTATCCCAATCCAAATCATCATATAATTGGCTCTCAGGGCATACATAGCAACATACTCCCACTTGTACTGCAAGCCAATCACCTTTGAATCATTTTCTTAGTGATCTCCAAACACGTCCCACATGTTTCTACTGCTCCGGTGCGCAATGAGTTTGCAACACTTTTCTTTAGTTGGTATATTGCATGTCTCACATCTCTTCACTGTATGACATTCGTATGAGATGGAGTTTCTATAATATGCAATCTGATATTCCTTTCCTAACACTTAGCTCCATTGTTTGACTCAATATTCCTACTTGTCATCAATGGTTGGAATATCTATAGGTTCATCTCTATGAACTTCTAGATCCATATAGTATCCTCTGTTGTTCATAATACAAGGATACTCAACATTCCCTTTTAGAATTAAACGGATTTTAGATCGGAATGTTTCCATTTATCAACTCATATTCACTTTTATATTTTATATTTTGCGATCATTTTCTATCATTTCAGAATCTTGCATCACTGTAACTCTTTACACCCAACTCTTCCTTATATTACCATAGAACTAGTACTTCATAAGTACCAAACAAGTTCTTCATCGTTTTTCAGTGACCCTCACTAAAAGTAGATAGACATCCATTCGTCATGCTCAATACATATGAGTTAATAGGATGAGCACATCATATTGTCATGTCTAATACATACAAGATGATGAATGCATATTTTCTTGTCATGTCAAATACATATAAGATAATGGGATGATTGCATACATGATAGATCCATATCTATCTATGTGTTCCTATTCTTTGTAAGAATTTGGGACACTTGGCATCTGAGATACTAATCCATGTAACATGGATAAGTTTTCTCCCACTGAATCTATGCATACTGAACCCTTCAGTACAGATTGCCAATGTATGCTCTCTCTTTACTAGGTCAAGAGGTTTTTGAGAACTATCTCTATAGATCTCTATTCCTATCACATAGGACATTTCTCTGTCTTCCCTTAAAAAAGGTATTTTCACACCCGTTTCCATTTTAGAACATTTCATTCCTCATCATCATGTGGAATGTGAATACACTCCCACTAAATCATTGTAATCACATATCCCTTCTTTATTTTGATATATCAGTCAAATCTTTTGACTATATAATCAAAGTAGAGACTTCCAATTCTGAGTTGCTTGTATTTAATCAATCATATTGATTAATCCCTTGTAACTTATAGACTGCATTTACATTATTGGATTCATAAAACCCTTCAGGTTGTGTCACATGCACAACCTTGTCTTATTCCTGCCAGGAATGCAGTTTTAATATCCATATGCCAAATTTCATAGTCTTTCAAGTTCTAACATCAAGCATGATCCTTTCTCTAAATTTCATCCATGTCAGTCTTAACTCTTAAGACCCAATTTCACTTATGAGTTTTATCCCAATCAAGTGCTACCATAAGTTCATACCTTAATTGGTTCACATGGAAGTCATTTTGGATCTTATGGCCTCAAGACATGACTCAAAATATGGTCCCTCAACATCATCTAGATTATTGGCTCATCACATGACCAATTCATCACCTAGATACATGAGGTGTATATGTTATATAAGGAATTTGAGAAACCGCAACACTTGTGATTCCTAATCTTCTTTATTTAGTGTAAAGCATGTTCTTTAGAAGAATTCTAGAAGGTTAGTTATTTGATTATCATGCTTTAACTCTTTAGAGTATGATTCCTTCTTTCATTTAGACATCACTATGCCTTAATCATGAGTTTTCTAAAATACATTATCATAATTACTCACAAGGTCATCAAACATTTGGTTTAAGTATCCCATTCATTGATCTCATCAAAGAATTAATACTTTTACCAAGTTTGTACTTCATTTGTGATATTCTTGAACACTTCAAAATATTCATATTGGTATTTCACTATACACCATCTAAAGCATTAGCATTTATTCCAATAGGCATGTATATACATCAATATGTATTATACGTAATAGAATAGTCATTCTCCCACTACATCTAGTGAAGATTATCTTGTCATCATGCCCAAGACATTCATATCTCTTAATGGTTCACAAACAAAAGAGTCCGGCCTATCCATCAACATGGAATCTAGAAATGAATTTCTTATGATAATGCTAATTAATTGTTTGAGTCATCAATAACTTTTAGGTATCATTTTATCTTATGCATACCAAGTACCAGAAGATAAATAGGGCATTACCACAAAAGATCATTGAAACATCAACTTTATTGATAGACATCCTTGTCATTACAAGATGTAGAAATAAAGTGTTTCTATTTATTGGAAAAATGAAATAGCAGTTCATAACTCTATTACATGCCCTTTGGACTAAAATAAACTGAAAAGTACTCCTATCTATGGAAGCAACACTTGCTCCAATGACGAGTGCTCCTTCTTGGTCCTTTCATAAAGGCCATCACTTCTTTTCAGGTCCTGCATATCATATATGTCAATCCATATCATGGTATCATATACCTCAGATAAAGAAGTGTTTCAAGTTTATTTCAAGATACCTAAGGTGGAGACTTCCATCCCCTCCTTCTTCTTCTTTTGTTCATCCAGATAGAGAGGGCAATTTTTCCTCCAATGTCCTGGCTCTTGACAATGGTGACATTTGCCTCCCTTGTTCACCCCTCCTTTGGCCTTGAGAGTTGAAGATGACTTGGGCTGCTGGCTAGCATCAGAACCCTTCTTTACTTTGCCCTTGCCCTTGCCCTTGCCTTTAGGCTTACCCTTCATTCTACTTATCAACATCACAAATTTGGGTTTGTCTTTCTTCATATGTGCCTCAGCTATCCTCAACATGCCCAACAATTCTGTCAATGACTTGTCGAAGTTGTTCATGTTGTAGTTCATCACAAACTAACTGTAAGATTCTGGCAACAATTGCAGTATCACATTAGTAGCCAACTCTTAGCTCAGTGGGAATCCCAGTCTTGTCAGGTTCTCCACATACCCAATCATTTTGAGTGTGTGAGGACCAACTGGGTCTCCTTATGTTATGACACACTTGAATAGTACCCTAGAGACATCATATCTCTCTTGACGTGCTTGGTCTTGATACATGTTCTTGAGATACTGAACCATCTCAATGACATCCATGTTCTCGTGTTGTCTATGCAACTCATAGTACATTGAGTACAACATCAAGCACTTCACATCAATGGCATCTTCAATATGCTTCTTGTAAGCATCCCTTTCTTCCTTCGGTGTGGTGGGAGCGGGTTCCTCTAGCACTGGTGTATCTAGGACATAGAGCTTTCACTCTTGAGTGAGAACAATTGTCAATGTCCTAAACGAGTCGTGGAAATTAGTCCCATTCAGCTTGTCCTTCTCAAGGACCGATCACAATGAAAAGTGATTATTGTTGACAGCCATTTGTTATACAAAAAGGAAATATGCAATTTTAGTCCAAAACTCTTTTGACTTTATTTGATTGATTTAAAATTTGATGATATATTTAGGCCTTTAATTAATTATCATTCCCACAACTTTGTTCAAATTGATATCCCTCACTATTAATTCATAAGATTGTAGCGTACAACCTTCTAGTGAGCAAGATCCTGATTTCCTCTCAGCCATGGACCAGCTAGGGATGTCACCCACAACTAGAATCTTTTAGGTAGGAAACCTTTGACAATTACATCATATGCAACTTTTGATAGATGTCATGTGCAACTCCTTGCCATGTTCATCTCTATGCCTCAAGGTTCTTGATCTGATCAAGGTCACATTGTTAAGTCTGACCCAAATGCCAACACGATGAATATGCACCCTGCTAGGGCAGACCCACATATTCACCATAACACTTCCATGAAATAGACGGTGCACCATGTTAGGGTGTGCCCACACTTGGTCGATCAAGATTTTCATGTGTGCTGCTTTTGGAAGGCATCTTAAACTTAATATTTAGTTGAGGGGTTTTAATATTCTCATATATGCATTTATGTATCCAATCACCACATATATAGTACGTATCATATACATGCTACATCCCACAATGAAAACATGAAACAATAATAAATCAATGATTATGGTCATCCTATTGTAATTCCTTGAGCCACAAGGAATTACGCACAAGGAATTACAGTCATCTAGGTCTACATCACATGCAACCTGTTCTTGATGAATATCTTGTGCTTAGGCCGTTCTGGGTTTGATCAACTCATCACATGACTGATCGGCTTGCCTCCTGGCCGGTAAGTTGGTTGTCTCCAACCGATCGTCTGGCTCCTCCAGATAGTCAGTTCGTCAAGTTGTCTACTCCTCGTCAGGCCTCCAGCTACACCATCAGCTGGTCGTCTCGGTCCACCAATCGATCAGTTTCCATCTCCATCCGATCATCTCTCACATCTAGCCTCTCATCTGGGCACCCGCCATACTTTGACGTAATAGGAAATAAACTATCCTACTTTTACATATCTCATTTGGAAACCCCAAGTTACATTCGGGGGGAGAAAAGGTAGAAGAGAATCTTGGTTATCTCGAGTTACATTAGGAATAGAAGAAGAGGGCTCAGTGCATAGACCGGGAGAAAACAACCACAACCAACAAAGCACACACATAGGGGTTTATAGGCCATAAACACACTACACATCCACCATCAAAACCATTTTGAGCAAAGCGTATCATTTGCATATATATACCATATCATATATGTATATATTAGTTTGGGATCATGTGGCGTTAATCAGATATTTAGATCATTCCTTTAAATATTTGCATCGTATGTAATAAATAAAAGATGGTAAAACCAAAAAAGCAATCAAATTGATTAATCCTAAAATATAGTACATTGACGTGGCTCTGATACCACTATTGGGTTTTAGGTGAGGGAGTAGGCATCGGAAAAAAATTCTCTCACCGCACAAACATAACCACAGATCAGATCAATGACTATGAAATAGGAAGGATGGTTTTAGCGAGGTGTACCTGGTCCTGAGGCTTGCTCAGTGATAAAACCTCACAGCAAGTGAGGTCTTCAACCACCTATCTTCGACGACGTCTGTGCAGCTCCTGATCTTAACTCGGAATGCGGTTGATAGTCGTCCTCCTGAGTGGAAAAAGTCTTCCACCTCTACAGATAGTCCGCACGGACCACTAGGAACTCTAGTCGTCTTATCCCATGGGACACTAGAAGGAGTCGTCCCCTTCTGTCGGCGTACTAGTTACTGATACACTCTCCCACAACTAGTTGCTATTCTACAGTTGTCTTTCCCTCATTGTTCCTCCCAAGATGGGTAGAACTTACTTGGGCTCTCTTGGTTACCACAACTAGAGTGGACAACAACTTTGTAGAGAAACTGATGTTCTAAGTTGAGCTATTTGAGAAGCCCCCAGTACCCCTCTATATATAGGAGGGGTCAGGGTCAGTGTAAAGAGTGGGATAAACCCACCTCTCTACTCAAAACAATGGTAAACAAAATCCAATTTGGATAGCAGCGGAAGATAAAATTTTGACTATATTCAATTTCAAATAAAGTGTACATAAAAATTCTCCCAATATGGGTGTACATGCTTTATACAAAAAGAAGATCTAAGTAGAGGGAAATCTAACTACTCCACTTTTGTCTCCAAACAACATATCCATCATCTAAGTCCAAGCCAAAGCCAAGATCTTCAAGTCCTATTCAACCACCTTGCTTCACACCTGGGTGGTTGGGAAGTCACCCAGTAAAAGGGAAAGGAAAATAAAAAGTATGTGTTACAAAACTATTCTAAGATGGAAAGATAAGTAAAGCATGTGAAAACAGGCTAGGGTTCATCATAAGATGAGACATCAAGAGTATGAGGCTTTAATTAAGGAAACTTGCCATTACAAAATAAATAAAGGTTTTAGCATGTCAATTAATATGTCTACCTAACTAAGTAGGGTTGAGGCACCTACCGGAACTCTAACCTTAGGTGAGGGAAGAATAAAAACATTTCCAATCACCTACAATTTTTAATGGGGAGAATTATAAACATTCCCCTAGGGCGATTTTATACATGCCCTCTATGGGTGGTTGTACATAAGTACCACTACTTAAAAATTAAATAGAACATTTAATTTCATGCTAACAAAAGAGTTATGGCAAGGATAAGCAAAAGAATATATAACATGGTAGTGGGGTATGAATACCCAATCAAGATAATACTACAACTACTTTTGAGGCAATAAACAATTTAGGTTTCAAGAATCAAGGATTAGTTCAGATTAAGCCTCATTAGGGAATATGGGTATTGGTATAAAATTTTCCCAACTGAAGGGGGTAGATGCACATACAAAACACATACCTTAGCCTCAGGTGTTATAGAATCCTAAAAAACACTTTTCAGTTCTTTACACGAAATCAGATCCACTTGCCCTAATATGATCATCATATTTATGTATTAGATATATGTATATTCATTAAAGGCTTAAAACCCTAAAGTTACTAACTTTTTCTACAAACCACCGATTTAGGTCTCGAAAACATCCTCATCATCTTAGTTAGGGTTTTCTGATCGAAATAACATATAATATTATGTATTTTGAAGATATAGACTTTTAGATGCATTTTTGGTGATTTTTAGTTAATTAAATCATCCTCAAAAACTCATACTTGAAAAACTCAAAACCATATATTGAAATTATTTTTATTAGATAGGAAATCTTTTTCCGAGTCTAGGACATATTTTATTTTTATTTTTAGACAACCATAGAAAAAGTTATGATTTTTATAAATTCGACCAATCACAAAATTCCACATCAGCATTAAAAGTTGCGAAAGAGAAAAAGAAAGAGCAGGGCCCAGATGACATGGCCCAATCAGATACAGCCATATCACTGGGTCAAAGGTCCAGTTGACTCGTCTCAAAACAAAAGCAACAAGAATGAAAAGACCATATTACCCCTAGCCGAGAACAAGGAAAGTAGAGGCGTGCGGGGTATTTTGGGAAAAACATGAGGGATCATCTTCAACCTTCCCTGCCCGATGAACCAACCGCGAAAGCAGAGAAACCAGCTATGGTTTGAGAACCAGAACTCGTGAATCCTCCATGAAGACACCAGGGCAGAGCTCCATCGGAAACACAGAGAAAAAATCGGACTCAAGAGTCCCAAACTACCGAAACTGAGGTGTACAAAACCTCAGATTGGCTTGCCACTAAGGTACAGATAGGAAGAAACACCAAAAGAGGGAAAAAGGATCCGTACCTCACATACAGAAATCAAAGGGGGCAGAAGCACCCTCGAGTCTCCCATAACCCATACCGCTGCTGGTAGATAGTTGTAGGAACCCACACCTCGTCGCCGAGCTCCCAGAGTCTCAAGCAGGTCGTCAGAGATGGTGGGAGTCAAGTTGGCATGCTCTGATGCGAACGGGGCCAAACTGATAAGCGAAATTAGTTCCGCAAGGTTTGGAGAAGGTTGTGTATGTGTTTCTCAAAGATCCTCTCTCTCATTGGGCGAGTAGACAGGGAAGAAGAAGGGTGTTGGGCGGAAACAGGGGAATGGAGAGACGGGATGCGGAAAGTAGAAATATGGACGCGATCCTTAGGTTTTATAGGGTCAACCAAACCTCCTAAACTAGGGGAAACCCTGGGAGAAGAAATCGCGAATAAAGATGGAAGGGAGAGGGAGATCGACGAGAAAGAAAATCGAGGAGAAGGCTCGTTACTGTTCACGGAACAGGAAAGGGAGGTGAAGGTAGGAGAGAAACCAGTTGCCGCACGATCAAGATCCAACGACACAGAAAGGCCCGAAGTTTTGGAAAAATAAAAAGGCCCGCGTGACAGCTATATTAGTTTCCTAAATGGATTCCAATAAAGTGATATATTCAATTATTGATTTTCTCTCTCTCTTCTTTTGAGAGCTCAAACAAATTCTAAAAATAATCAAAATTTACAGCCTGACTGATTTTGACGCATAGAATCCAAATATGGAGTTAGTTTTGTGTTTTGAGAAAGTTTGATATGTGAAATAATTAATATGTTATTTTCTCTCTCCTCCATCAAAAGAGGTGATAACATTATCTAATTTTTGTGTAACTTTACCCATAAGTCTCCTTAAGGGTTGGGAATACGTTTTTGAAATTATCTTTACAAGTTGAGATTATTTATTTATTTATTAAATAAATAGAATATTCTACACACTTTCTCTCTCCTATTTTACTCATTATTCACACATTATCCAAATTAGTTGCAAATTTGCACAGAGGCTTATTTTTATGTTTAGAATACGAATTTGGAGTTATTTTTCTGATTTGAGAACATTTAGTATTTTATTTCACTTTATTGGCATATTTCCTATTTTCTTTTGATAATGTCATTAATATTTATATTATGTTCCACTTTAAATGATACTTGGCCCTTAAGTTACTTTTTGATCAAGGAAACGAATTTGAGTATCAAATTATCCTGATAGGTTTCCAATTATAATATTTTGTGCAAAATCTTTCTCATTATCTTCTTTACCCATTAATTCCCATATTACCTTTAATTATTGCATTTATCTTCTCCTTTATTTCAAATTCGGATTTTCTCTTATTTCAATTATTCTAGTAAGTGCTAGAAAGTTCTAGGATGAAATATTTTATTCTTTTTATTGCTTAGTGTATAATTTGCACTTTAGGCCCATTATCTAAAGTCTTACTGAGGTATTTGTGCATAAACCCAAATATTGGAATAAAAGGTGAACAAATGTTCATTAGGCCATTATATTCTTCACAAATTAAACAAAAAGGCCAAAGAGGATATAAATGAAAGGAAAAGATGGAAAAGAGGACCAAAAGGCAAAATGCCCAGATTTCGGTATGTTACAGTCAGGGCCAGGGTTCTCATCCCCAAGCAATGTGGGACTAAAGAGAGAGTAGAAGGGTCCGAAATTTCCATGAACTGATTGCATTGCGGCAGTCGAACCAGTCATTTCACAAACAAACTAGTCGGTTGGGAGTGTGAGCCGATCGGTTCTCATCCCCAAGCAATGCGGGACTAAAGTGGGAGTAGAAGGGTCTGAAATTTCCATGAACTAATTGCATTGCGGTAGTCGAATCAGCCATTTCACAAATGAATCGATCGGTTGGGAGTGTGAGCCGATTGGTTCACCATTTGAATTGGTTGTTTCACATTCTTGACTCACCTCCAATTGACTTTCCTCTTTCATTTCCTACTAATACAAAGATTAGTTCTTGTCCCAATCAAATTGTATAAGTGAAATGAAAAACATTTCTCACAAATTGGGACAACCCAACCTTGCTCGTTTGGCCTAGTCGAATCGATCGGTTCACCATGTGAACCAGTCATCTCACTGACCATGAGCCAATCAGTTCATGCAGTGAACCGGTCTTGGTGGTCCAGATTGTGTAGAACACAGTCAATGCAATTCTCAATCAATCTGACACTCAAATCAGTTAGTTCAACACTTGAACTTGATGATTCTGAGTCAAGTCAATTGATTGAATGTTTGATTGAGTACCTAAACACCTTTAGTAATCAATCTAAACATCATTCATGGATAAACTCCTCTTCTAGGATAATCCTTTGTGTGTGACCCTATAGGTCCCATTTCACATTGGCAGTGAATGTCCATTACTAGCTTATGACATCACAAGCAAAGAGTGGTGCCTAGTCGCACATCAGTGCTACCCAAGTTAAAAGGAAAGTTGGAGAACAACTTTCAATCCTACAGTATGTGATTGGTGTTCCAGTGAATGTATAATTCCTTTGTCTCTGATATCCTGAATGAACTCAAGGCATGGAGTTGTCATCCTTTCAACGTTCATTCATGTTCCTTGATCCAAAGTAGGCTGTCTGAGATATGTGTGCCTTCAATATCACATATTGACTCCCACGTGCATGCACATGCCTTTCTCAGTCTTGCTTATCAAGTGGCCATAGACATCATACTCCCTCAGGAGGGACAAATCCCATATCTATCACTCGCGATCAAAATCCAATGTGTCAAAGTCACCCAACCATCACCTTTATAACAATCCATATTTCAAGACCGCATTTGATGATGTGAAAGTGTACCCAACGACATGTGATGAGTGTAATGATTTTAGGTCTAAGAATCACAATCACCACCATCATTGTGAGAGCTGACTATGACTACCATGTCATGGTTCCATGTGTCACTCTCATAGTGAGTCTGTCCGATACACTATTCTCTAACATGTATCTAAGTGCTTGGTTTGATATCACATATCATGACTAATAAGACTCTGTCATCAACCAACACACATTCTAATCTTGTTGTGTCATTGTTGGTTATCAACCTTCCATAATGACATCTGACTAGGGACTGAGCAAGAATGTACATACTCTTAGCATCTGTGTGATCTCATTGTTCAAATCCTTAACCTGAATACATACGTCATTAAGTATTGTCATTCTATAGACATTTATTATGTTCTATTATTATCTCATAACTGATTGAACCAAAATAAATTGGAAGCTTGCCTTTGATATTTATCAAATCAATCATAATGTATCCCAATCCAAATCATCATATGATTGGCTCTCATACATACCAAAACTCAAAATATTGATGTAAAAGTATTTAAATATTTGATCATATCAAAGTATCTTAATGCTTTCATCAATGTCACACTTCATTTATAATCTCCTTGAACATTTTCAAGAGATTATTTCTTTCATTTCATTTGGTACATATCATCATATTACCAGTAAATGAAAGTGAAGTACTAGTTAATTATCTATAACACTTGTTCCATAAGATCTTCATGCATCATATGCATAAGGTCTAATGAAATCTTTATCCTCCCACTACATTAGTCAAGGACATCATGTCATATTGTGTATGAATAAGACTTGCATATTTCCTTAGGTTCAATAACTAAGGGAATCTAGATCAACATCAATATGTATTCTAGAGATGCAATTATCAGATTCATACATGATGACTAATGCTAATGGCAGTCTTGAGTTTATCAATTATAATCTTATGGTATAAACATTATAAACATCCATCTTTGGACCATTTCACATAAATATTGCAAGATGTTTAGGGCCAATTACATGCAATATCATATCTTTGTAATAGAAGCACCAATAATTATTTATTGATAATCATCCTTGTCCATACAAGATGCATAAAGAAAATGTTTCTATTCTATTGGCATAATGAAATAGCAGTTCTAATAACTATATTACAAGCCCATTGGGCTAAGATAAATTTAAATGTAGACTATGGCTTCCGCAACATTTGCTCCGCCTTATCTTTTTATGTCCTTCTAAGAGGGATTTTACTTCTTATCAGATCCTACACATCATTGTGTCAGATCTCTTATCTATCATATACCAAAATTTAAGAAGTAATTAAATTTATCTTATGTTTTTTATACCTGATGTGGAGGAATCAGTGCCATCCTTCTTCTTTAGTTCCTATAACTATAGTGGGCAATTTCTCTTCCAATGTCCAGGCTGGTGACAATGGTGACAATCGCCTCTTTGTTACTTTACTCCACCTTTTTTACCGGCCTAAATCACACGTCCAAAATGGAGTAGATCCAGAGTAGTCAGACTCTTAAGATAATAACCCCACACTCAAGCCCCCACAACTTTTATATGGGGTTTGATGTAGTAATCGGGGTTGAACCACATGGACAAGGTTAGTAGGTGTTAAGTACGTAGGATCTCACACTCATATACTCCACATAAATAGATGGTTTTTAAAAGGTTGTTTCTTAAGGAACGATGGTACTCAAGACAAAATAAAGAAAGTTAAAAGAAATAAAGAAAACTAACAACATGAAAAGCAAGAACAGCCGGTAAGAAACAAAGATATGGAAGGGAACTCGGATTGGATTTCACCTACTAAGATCTCTCACCAACATGTAAAACTCACTCCCCTTCGTATGCTCCTATCAAGATCACAAGCATGAATAAAAGTGTCTATTCCCTCCGCTCTCGAGATAAGGATAGATCTAGGATCTAAGGTGGCCTCCCTCTCGAGATAACAACCTTACAACCACAAAGCAAAGCATATGACCATAAGATTTAGCAATCCAACATTCTCATGCATTCATTCTACTCCATAACACTAGATAAAGAAGATACTACTCTTTCGAGGTACCGATGATGTAACATCTCAAGATGGTAGCTACGCATACAAGTGAAGCATTAGTAACAAGTGTATGGAGATAATCTTGATATGTGCATATATATATATTCAAAGGGAATAAAAAATATACATGTTGGGAGAGCCTTAGTGGCTAACACCCAAACCGAGTTAAGTGTTTAGCCACACATATTAACGGACAACATAACAACGTTACAAAATGATAGATACATCATAACCACGAAGAGGGAAGGGGGGTGCAATGTAACAAAGATGATAGATCTAGAAGAGAGAGAGAGAGAAGATGGCGATACACCAATATACTCCTTCAGATCTAGATCTGGGATGGACAGTGTGGAAGATCTCCTTCTTTTGAGGAAGAGGGGCCTTCAGTCTTCTCTCTCATCAGCTTCCACCTTCGAAGATCCAAGACTGATCGGATGAGAGTGGGTGTGGAATTTGGTAGCACTTCATTGTCCTTGATGATCTAATGATGTGACAAGTCGAAGTGGGTGGCCTATTTATAGGTGTTTCCCAATGACATAACCACCCTTGTCCGCGGTCAAGGCTTGGTATCGGTCGAGGCTTGATTGGTCGATCGAGGCCTCTCCTCAGTCGAGTCTACCATAGTGGTTGGTTGAGTCAGTACCACAGTCGAGGTATGACACCACCTTAGTCACAGCCTCCTCAGTCGAGGTCAATCGAGGTTGAGATTAACATGTTGAAGGTCGCGACCAAAAGGGGCATGAGACACCATAGTTGCAAAGCATCAATGTGACCTTGGGGGCATCAAATATGGTGGGAGGGTTCCTAGTAGTTGATGAGCCACAGTCGAGGTGCTAACTGCTACCGTGGCTTGATGTGACCCTATAAGGATGAAAAAAGTGTGCAGATGAGATTCTTGGCATAAAGTGATAAAATAAGTGTAAAAGGTCTATAAAAGATATGTTAGGAGAGGCATAAAATATATGCAAAAAGTATATAAAATTAGATGTTATCAACTCCCCCAAACTTAGAATCAAGCCTACCCTCAGGCTAAGAGTTGTTTCGAAATCATACAGAGAAGAGAAATTTTGTGAAATTTTTTTGCAAAGCTTAACATTACTGAGTTATCTCATTCTTACATCAAAACACTTGTGGTATGTTCACTCAATCCTAAAATCTCATTCCTCCCCTTCACAACTAGAGTTGCACATAGGGCTGTAAATGGGTATGGGTAGACCCGCGGACCCGCAAATCCGGACCCTTTAAAAACCTGTCACGGGTCTAAATTTTTATACCCGCATACCTGTGGACCTGCATACCCTTGGACCCACACATATGTGGGTCTACTAACGGGTATGCTTGGACCCAGACCCGCTAGACCCGCATACCCACTATAGGTAAATAACTATATAAATAATATGTTATTTATATCATACTTTACTAGTCCAACTAATATAATACTTGAGATTATATCATATTATTATTATAATAAGGTTGAGACTAGTCATCTAATTGAGAATTAATTATTCTAATTGCAATCATGAACAACATATGTAAACTTAAAATCAAATAGTAGCATTACATGTTGCACAATTGAAACACTCCGACGATAACTACAGATATGTAAACAATTAACTCAAGTAATCTTCAAAATAGAAAGTATTACATTATTTAATATAACTATATCATGTTAACATCCTACATGATAACAATTATCATTGTATTATAATTAATAGAACATATCTATAACTTTTCTTACCTAAACAATATGATGTTACATATAGAACCGCTTACCCGTATACCCGCATCGTATAGCCGCTATTATTATGGGTATGGGTATGGTGCGGGTATAGATTTTTATAATGCGGGTCTAGAACTGAAACTGGACCCAAAAAATTAAATAGGGTAAGGGTATGGGTATGGCTAAACCTACACCGTACCCGCACCATTTACACCCCTAGTTGCACAACTTTGAGTTCTTGCCATTTCCTTTGGCAGTAAAAGGTCTCTCTGTCTCAACTAATCGCCCCTTCATGTGTTAGGTTACTAGCCATACTAGTGTAACATCTCCTTGAGGGGTAGCTTTCACACTCTTCCTTTATTTAAGTTGGCCCTATACTGGTGTGTTCGAGTAGGCTTCAGGCTTTAAGTGTCTTCCTATTCTCCTCAATTCCCCTCATCCACAACTGTCATAAGAATAGTGTTGCCCTAGGGGCTTCTGACATTAAGTCAGGTGGTTGTGTGAGGTTTGTTCAAGATTGTAGGTGGATAAATTCGGCTTCAAGGTTCTACTTATGGGCACGACATATCTACATTCGTGAGTGCAACAATACACCAGACATGTGAAACCCTTTGACATCTTTTGGGCACAATTCTCTTTATATATATACATTTATATATATATATATATATATATATATATATATATAGACACATTTATACATTTATATATATACACACACACAAACACACACACACACACACACACATATATATATATATATATATATATATATATATATATATATATATATATATATATATATATATATATATATATATATATATATATATGGCTTTTCATATCTCCTCTCTGGCTCTGGCTTGGGTGAGCATGTTTTTTATGCGGTCTTTTGGGTGACCAAGTCGCTTTTCATCCCAAAGCGGGGATACTTAAACTTGAAAGGGGTAGTTGTTTCCTTCTCGAGGAGGTGATGATTTTCTGGCTGGAACCATCATGTTAGGGTGGTTGGTCAGGATTATGGCTCAGTGAAGTTGTCCAGTTTCCAAGGGTTTCATAAGCTTAGGATCGTTACACACATAATGTCTTATTGTAAGAATGAGATAAAACTACATTGTTATGCTTCTCATTTTACTTTTATATGCATTATTTTCTCGTATATTCCTCTATAGAAATGATAGCACTACAACCTTTAACAAGGGAATAGAGAAACTTGAAGGTAACTACACATAATTATGTCTCATAATAAAATTTCCTTAAAGCATACATTTTTCACAAAATCAGTTTGGCGGGAACTAAAATATGTACAACTAAGAAAAAACTTTTCAAAATTTTGAAATTTTTTGGGATGGGATTGTGCCTCCCGTTCCTATTTATGACTCCTCCCCCAAACTTATCATTCACCCTAACTCGGGTTGTCAAAATAAGAGTTAGGTGTTTAAATGGGGCTGCTTTATTTCTGCTAACTAGTCTTGGTGGACCACTTTGACTCAAGGAGCATGATAGCATACACTTTGTGTAGTGGGTGGTATTTCTCATACTTCATACCCTCCACCTTTATATTGAAAGTGGCTAGGGCCATCATCCATGCTAGGCAGTAGAATTCGCAGTCGTTTGAAAGAGGCACCTGTTGAGGGCTCCTGTGGCAGAACTGCGTCTTCTTGAAGTCTTTTCCTTCTTTATGTTTGTACCCCTTGTCGTGACTCTTCAACATTTCTACAATAGTCTCAGTGCATGTGACTATCTTCTCTTCTGTAGGTGTCTATGCAATATTCATATTTGTTTTCTCATTCAGTGTAAAGGTTGCGTCTGAGTTGTTGTATTGTACCATAGTCCTTTTAATTATATTGACTACTAGCAAAGTCCAATGGATGTAATGATGTATCGATAGGAAGATGTAGTCTGGGAGATACGTCGCTAGGCATTTTTGTAGGCGTTCCTTTTCACATGATCTCTTGTCTCTTAGGATGTCATCCACCAAAAGAAAATATGCCATGTGTACATTTGGCATGTTGTCGTTTAGTAGAGATTGGTAAGAATACATGGTGCTGATTGAGAGGTACCCTCTTGTTTTCAATGTATCTTGGAGGTTGTCCTTCAGCATGCAGATGCCATCCCTTTCAAAGATTGCCTCCGTCGATGCGTCATCTTCCTTCAAGGATTTCATTATTGCATTGAGGGATTCTAAAGATAGGATCACACAACTCTATCTATCGAAATCCTTGAAGGTTGGCACTATTTCCCCAGCTGGACCACCTAGTTTATCCTCGGGCAGATCTTCTTCTTCTATTTTGCCTTCTTCTAGCTAGCGTGCTAGAGGTTGTTCTTCTTTCTCTTCCACCACTAGAGGCTACTCTAGCTTAAATTCTGGTATTCTTTCTATAGGCACACCAATATCAGCTGTCCAACCTTCTTTCCAAGTTGTTGCTCTGATTGGCTTTGTAGGGTCGATCCACAATGTTTTGAGTTCCTCCCTCCATGTCTTCTTTTCTGTGAGGGTGATTTATTGGTGAAGCCTCAGTGGTACTGCATTTGAAGGCATCGTCGGGTCGTTGAAGAAGTGGCAGTCATAGATAACCTCCATTACGTACATACCACGAAGTCCATGTAGATCTTCTGTGCAAAGATCTTCCAGTGGGATGCCCTTATTGATGTCTTCCATCATCCTTAGCACGATGAAGGCACAGTCCCCTATTCTATCCTTTTCTTAGGGGACCTTCTTGCATATGGAGAACTTCTTGCATATTGAGAACTACTTCCACATCCCCTTGTGTCTGTTGTCTACAGATTGTATAACTCTTTGCAGACGTAACAACACCTTCAGAATATCTCTTAATTCCTTGTTCTTGTAGATCATGGAGGTGTTGTCCAGTTCAGCTGCGCAATAGTTGAACACCGTTATTTGTCTTTCATATAAGTTGACAACAATTAGTGTTCAATGTTTTACAATCCTTATAGGAAGGACTACAAATCTAGTTTCTTCCTTTCTCACTACACATTGGAGCTCTATCACATCATCAACTTTGTCATTGTCTTCGTATAGGAGTCCTGCTAGATGTGTGGTGCCATTGAACATTGGTTGTACTTTATCTGGATGCAAGAATTGTTCAAGTAGGGTGGCACACATCACTTTGAACAACTTCATATGTACACTGCTCTTGTCTTGAAAATCCCTCTAAATCTATCTCTATTGAGTGACCTACCCTTGTTGTGATATATAATGTCAGTTCTGGGCAGGTTGTCATCCAGTACATATGCAAGGATATGGACATCTCTGTAGCTTATCCTTGATAATGTAGTCATGTACATACCCGCCATCTTGTAGGGTAGGGGAGGAGCCACACCTAATTCTACTTCTTTGACTGGTGTGCTCTGCTTCCTGACTGACCCATTCAAGAAAGAAGTGAGCCCACCTTCCTCACCTTATGAGGTGCTTTCTTCCGCTGCTTGTGATTCTGTTGGTGGTGGTTCTGTTGTAGGAGGTTGTAACCCTATTTCATTCAGTGTCTAGGTTATTGACTTGCCTTCGTCTTTTGTGGACATCTCTGCAGCTACATTTTTTATTGGATGGCTCACTTCTGATAGTTTCTCCAGCTCTACAACATTGAGTGTGGTTAACGTCGCAACCATTTTTCCATCATAGAAGGAGTCATCTTGATCATAATACTCTGGGTCTTTTAAGAAGTTGTTGCATATGTCCATCCTGAATGTCAGGTCATCCAAGAACTTGTTTAGATCTCTGATTTCTCATGACATGAGATCTTCTGTCACTATGCTCTCTTATCTAGTGATGACGGCCTACTTGGGATCCTCTAGTGCAACCTTATCTTTGTCTGGGCTGCTGTTCAGATCAAAACCCCTTGATAACGTGTTAGTCTTCTTTGTCTCATTGTCTTGATGAGTGTCTCACTATGGTGGTGCTTCCTTCACCTATGGTTCAGCCATCAAGGAGGTCTTCATGTTGGCACTCTCTACTTTCAACACTTCTTCGCCATTGGTTCCCCCCACATCATCATCATCTTTATCGGGGCTTGAAGGGCTTAAGGAAGCGTGCAATGTTGAAGGGCTCGTCATACACTTGGTCTTCTTTCTTTGCCTCCATCCATCAATTTCTTGGCATTCAGCTTCTAGCTATCGGTGTTCTTCATCTAAGCATTGCCACTCCTTCTTGAGGTCATCTAGTGCTTCCTTATACCCTTTCCTTATGAGCTCCTTGTCTACACACATGTCATCCCTCTCCTTCTTGAGGTCTTCCATCTCCTCAGTGAGAGTCTTTAGCACCCCCATTAGCACATTCTGGGTGCCCATCACCCCTTGCATAAAATAGGAAAGTGATTTAGTCCTCTTGTTCAATGTTTGTACATATGTAGTTAGCATACACATGATGGAGGTAATATTTAAATTTAATTCAAAAGTTTGATGCATGTGTTGCCACATGAAATCAAACTTATGGCCCAATACATCACGGAATGTGTGCGGGCAGTGTTTTTGCTAGTCCACAAGCATGGTGGAGGCTCTTAGCTCCTTCAGTTATGAAGGTGGTATGGCTGGGTTGGGGGTGATCTTCTCTGGTTGTCCCAGCATTTGTAGGATCTCTTTTGGGATCACA
The DNA here is from genome assembly GCA_963693085.1 of Alisma plantago-aquatica. NCBI lineage: Eukaryota > Viridiplantae > Streptophyta > Magnoliopsida > Alismatales > Alismataceae > Alisma > Alisma plantago-aquatica. Next base: position 501,423,042 of record OY856411.1, read on the forward strand.
AGATCTGATACAGCCTCGGAGTCCTCACGTCTTTGGTTGGTTTCTTGTTCGGCCTCAACATGTGAACTATTGTGGTAGCTTCAAGGCATGCATGGTCAGCCTCTTCTATGATTTTAACTTTAGGTTGGCACCCCTCACTCATTTCCATATCGGCTGGGAAGCGTGGTGATGGTGGGCTTGGGGCGACAATCTTTTCAAATGCTTTCTTCTTATTCTTTCTTACTACCAACTTCTTTCTTTCCTCTGGCTTCTTTATCTCGTTCTTTAGAGATTTAGCTTTATCACCTTTCTCACTGCTTGTAGAAGAGCTTGTTTCCCTTCTGTGCCAAGATCCACATGTTGATGAGGGACTTTATGTCAATCTTTGTGTCCCCCTTCATCTTTTTGTACCTCATCAACAAGTCTACCTCTATGAAATGATATTTGATCTTAGTATTTTGGCCTCCCATATAGAACTCCTTTGGTTGTTTCACCTCCTCTCCCACTACTGCTGATAGCCGCTCAATGAGAATTCTGCCTATATTCATCGGCTTCTTATTCAACATGGACCATATAACGAAGAGGTCCCCTTTCATTACACCTCCGGTCTCTAACCTTGTGAATATGGTTTTGGAAATTATCTTCTGCATCACCCTGATGAAGCACGAGGTGATCAGGGGTTGCCTTGGAGTTCTTAGAATTGTGTTCCTGCTCCCTCGTCAGCTCTTCCCACATTCTGTGGTTGCTGTACACAATTGTGTCCTTCTCTCCAAGCGGAGTGGAGCAAACCTATACTTCTTTAGTTGTTCTTGTGAAGATAGTGTTAAGAATGTCCTCTTTGATTTTGTGAGACTTTCCCCTAGTCTCACTTCCATCGTGAAGTCACCACCGCCCTTCTTGCGTTCCCCATCACTTACCGAGAACTTCTCCAAGGACGATAGGAATTATGTCGTCAATTGTGTTAGAGAGGGGGCTTCGGAGGTGCACAGGGTATCCAAATTCACAGCCTCCAAGAAGTTGACTAACCTGTCATAGACTTGCATATTCGGGAAGTCTTCTACATCTAGGTATCTGGTAGGTTTGAACCCCTTGGCCCGTAGTATCCAGTCGAACTGCTACTGGTGTGTAGGGTCTCTTGACACGTGACATCCCCAGATTTTCACCTTCTCAAAACCCCATGGAGATGAGAAGACAAAATATGAAAACATTAGCAATTATATCAGAGAGTGATGTGGAAGCATAATACGCATACATGAACATACACCATGTCATTATCAACATTTAACATGTATATTTATACAACATGAATTATTACACAATAATTTACAATTACATATTGAATGAAGATTCTACAATCTATGAACATGTATGCTAACTAGGATATTAACACAATAGGTACAACCTGGACAATTGCTCACTTCTTGTCTTTTATTCCATGCTATCTCTGAACCTAAAACATACGTGAAACAACGAATCAACACACAAGGTGTTGTGTATGTGGGTAGAAAGATACATACTAATATGCTTGCATAATTGAAATAACTTGAAAAAGAAAGAGTAAAAGAAAGCATTATTTAAAGCGATAATCAGGTAAACACATCTTTTATACATTTCATTTGATGCAGTTGTACTACAATTTTATAAGCACTTCTCATACATCCAGTATGGGCAAAATTATTTTATCATACATCTAACATGGGCAATTCATCATACATCCATGTTAGGCAACATACATCCATACTGGGCTATGTGTACTAGTAGCTACAACTCATCAAAATGTCCATTTATGTTTCATTAAGTTTTGGCGAAGCATATAATATTAATACGTATCCAAGAATTTATATGCAAATAAAAGCATCCAAAGTACATCATATCATTATGCATCCATGAAAACTAGTCATATACTTAGTAAATCCCACATACATGAGTTCAGATATTTATAATCATCTTGGATCATCTAGAACTTTGTCCATGACCTGATTAAATATAATTGAACATCATTAATACAAGGTTCATCATTATTAATGGTATTTAGGTCCAATTTAGGGTTTAACCAAACCTAGGTTCCATTTGATCTTAAATATGTTTATGACATTTTTCTACTGATCTATATGTCATAAGTAAGGTCTGGTATGAAATTAATGTTTTTATGAGGCTTTTCCTATTTTATAGCACTAAAAAGAGTTTAAAAGCATTAATTTGCTCATTGATAAGGAAAGACATAACATTTTGGCATTATAATCAGATTAGAGTCCATGTATGGTTTCTAAGTGATTTTTAGGTTCAAAAATATTTTTCTCAGATTTAATCTAAGCCATTTTCTAATTATTCTAATTATACGAAGCTCATAAAGTAGTATTATATATTAAACTAAATATCACCAACAAATATGTCTTTAAAGTCTGATCTAGAAGTTTCATAAGAAGAGGGCATTTTTATGAGTGCAGGGGTATTTTGGGGTAATTATTGGCCATGGGAGCTAATTTTAAAGGTTTATACAAGATCTCAATTTTTTTTAAAACAAAGAAATGAGTTACCTTTCATGAAATTCGATAGCCGTTGGATCTCGCGTCTAGGATTTGGATGACCGCCAAGTCTTGGCAACTGGCCCTCTCTTTTCATCTTTACAGAGTCGGTCCAGTTCAGGGGTAACTCGGTTGTATTGGCCCAGGTTCAAAAGCCTCCCTCAGGCCCTCTCTCCTGCATCGCGACGGGAGGACCTTCGTCCCCGATTCGCAGGGTGTCACTATTTGTCTAGCACTCTGGCGAGCAATGTAGTGGGGTCGATGGGCTTGAAGGTTGGGCTTTGATGATCTACATCGTCGATTCCAAGTTTGACAAGGTGCTCCACCCCGATTCTCGTCTGGATGAGCAGACTTTCAAAGCTCCATGATGACATCTTTATTAGATCCCTAGCGAGGTGGTAGATCCTGGTTCAAGTTCTGCCATTGTGAAGGAAGTTCCTTCTCATCGCCCATCAAGATTGGATTCACCATCGCCGTGAAGAGGCCCTTGGTCACTCACGTGGTCCTTCAAACCCTACTCTGGTTGGCAGCCATGGCACCACCGTCGTGCCTTCAGGGTGAGCTTTGGCACATAGAAGGAGAGGTCGAAGGTCAGGGGGGTGTGATGGGAACCGAGCCCCCACAACCTGAACTCCAAAATTCCCTATTACAACAACGCCGATAGTCCTTCTGCTCTAGGAGCAGCGTTACGAGGTGCCAGAAAAAGGGGTCATCTTCACTTCTTTCGAGTTTAGTGTTCCAAGGAATCTCCTTCAAGGTGGGGGAAAAGAGCTCCAAGGAACTACTTCTTGTCCACCATGGCAGAAAGGGTCCACAACAAAGGGGGTTTCCTACACGAGCCATTCCCTCATTCTAGACGACTACTGAGGATGTTTATGGCATGCCTCTGAAGGTGGTGATGGTTGTAGATAAAAAATAGAGGGCACGACGATATGCTCCCTAGATCCATATTCGTTAGTAATGCACATGGGTTCTGAAGAATGGAGAAGACTCACCATCCGACCTCAGACACCCATCAAGGGACTCCTTAAGTTGATGATGATGGCCATAATCTTGAACAAGATTCTCCCTATTGCTTCCTTCCTCAAACTCTTACCCCAGAAGAGGTCTGCTACTAAAAGGACAGATGTAAGAGGTGGAGGTTTTGATATTCCTTAAATCTCCACAAAATGACTCCCAACAGAATCCAGTCAAAAGCTCCTATCATTTCAGATCTCACAATTGTATTGGAATCATGCCCAGTTTGCGATTGAATGGGTAAACGAGGTCTTGTTTTTGATAGAATTGATCTTATTCTTCTCCCCATTCTTTTCGGAGGTTGAGGGCAACGAGTTTACTGCTAGATTGATTTTTTTTTCTTTTCAAAAGGATAGGATTACATACAGTCAAGTGGATCTGTGGGTGATTGATTGCGTGACAGGGTGATAACTCGCTACCAAAGTCAGATACATTCAAGGAATAATTATCATTCAATTACTTTCAATTATCTCTCACATTTAAACCTTTGTATATCCTAGCACAAACCTTCGATTCAAATGAATTATGAATCATGGGTTCCCCATCATACAAAACTCCGTATCTGGACACAAAATTCTAACATTTGGTCATATAACTTGATTCCTCAAATAATCATAAATAAGTGTACGATCCTATAAAAATTCAATTAATCCTCAAATCTTGATCAAATAAATCTCAAACGACTTTATATGACCCTCATAACCCTAGGTTTCATCAATTGAACCCTTGAGCCATAGAAACTACTCAATAGACCTCTTGGTCTCATAAGTACACAAATCATTTAATCAAACCCATGTGTCCTATTTGAACACAATTAATGTTCTAATCATCAATTGGTTATCGTAATCCTAAAATTGGGGTCATCACATTCATCCCACCTTATATGGAATTTCGTCCTCGAAATTCAACTAATCACATCCTTAAGAGGCTATTTAGGAGTTCAACTTCATATACATCATGATTGCTTAGGTTCTAAGACCACCATAGTTGCATGCACTCTAAGTTGTCAGGTTAGAGTCTAGAGATTCTTGGGTGTGTCCACCCCACCTTATATATGTGGAAGCATCACTTAATGTCTTAGCCATAACATGACATTATGATATCTTAGGGTTACATCACCACTAAGGGTACATGTTTTGTTCATACTTTTAATGTTCAGGAGGAATTCATTTATATGCTATGATTTTCAGATCGTTCAAATCTAACATCATTAATATGTTTTATGATCAACATCTTACAATGATTTCAGCATTAGAGGAGATGTATCTTCATCCTTGATATTAGGATTTTCTACATAAGAAGGGCTTACTTAACATGCTTGACCAATAGGGTTTCACCCTATGGTGTGATATTCATACTCAACTTAGCAGCATACATGGAGAAGGATCAAAGTTACGGACTATATTTATGATCATATATCCTATGATCCAAAAATATCTTTATATCAAGTTCATGAGTTCAACTTTTTATGTCTTGCATGTATTATGTGAAGGAGAAAAAAAAATATATACTAAGTTTATCCCATGATCTCATCATCATATCTTTCATGTTTCATATGAAGGGGAAGATAATATTTTAAAGTCAAACTTATCATGATTTCAATCTTGGGTGCTACATGTATGATATAGGGGGAAAAATATAGAATAGGTCAAGCTTATACGAGTGACTCTTCATATATAAATCATCTATATAGCTCAAGTGAGGTTTCTATCATCGTATATTAAGAAGGAGAAGAAGAAGGGAGAACATGTATGTTGAGTATCTTTTGCAAAGAGCATCATACTCTCATAACTAGGGTTCATATATTACCTCACTTGCAACTAATGATGAGATTTACAAAATATGTCACTCCAGCTAGGACCTAACTCAGCCAAAGGATTGACTTTATCATATGGGTCATCTACCCATCCTTTTCTTTTACCCAATTCTCACATATAGATTTGAATCATGCATAAGGACTCAACTCAATACTCGAGAGTAATCTAGTGTAGGACATTTTTTTAACACATATCTCATATATTGGAGGCTAGGTCATATGACCTTCTCCCTATGGGTCTTACTCTCTCTAGAGTTCACCACATATCTCATCCTACCACTATATATCCTCCTTGTATAAGATCTTGAGGCTCATGCACACTCATCTCTATCTTAACTTAGCTTATCTTAAGTAGGAAAAGGGGAATATACTTTCATCATCACGACTTAGCATAGATCCTCTAAGAGTGGATTCGGCTCATATACAACTCAAATATTAATAATGAAACTTACACCATCATGGATTAAAGATAGGTAAGATTCTATATGCTTATTTCCTCCATCTTTCTTTTGTCTATCTATGTATCACATAACCTTATGAGGCTATAGACGTCTAATCTAGATCTATTGTCTCTTGTAGACTGATGTCACTCCCTTTCACTCAGATTGCATGAACACGCACTACTCTCCTATCTTATGTACACATATTTATATTTACATTTATTTAATAAAATATTATATAGTTTTTCTCTGAGAAAGAAGACGTCAGAGAAAACTGTCGAGGCTCGAGCCGATTGGAAAACAAAACCAAATCAGTAAAACCGAGTGTCCAACACACAGTAGATAGTCTGGTGACATGTAACCTAGTGAAATGGTGAGAACATGGTATAGACTAGTGTAGCTACCCAACACATATGAGCTCTATATGCAAAGGGTTTCAGACACTTGTCTAAACCTAGTTCTCGAACACTAGGTTCTAACCTAGAGGATAAGTCAAACCTTATTCCTATAGAACAACTTACTAAGTTTCTAAGATTTAAAGTGAGAGGTGAAATTTAGTTTTATGTTTCATGGTGAACAATTGTTAGGTGTAGCTATTGTTCATTCTCTGATACCAACTGTGACGTCCCCAGATTTTCACCTTCTCAAAACCCCATGGAGATGAGAAGACAAAATACAAAAACGTTAACAATTATATCAGAGAGCGATGCGGAAGCATAATACACATACATGACCATACACCATGTCATTATCAACATTTAACATGTATATTTATACAACATGAATTATTACACAATGATTTACAATTACATATTGAATGAAGATTCTACAATCTATGAACATGTATGCTAACTAGGATCTTAACATAATAGGTACAACCTGGACAATTGCTCACTTCCCGTGTTTTATTCCATGCTATCTCTGAACCTAAAACATACATGAAACAATGAATCAACACATAAGGTGTTGTGTATGTGGGTAGAAAGATACATACTAATATGCTTGCATAATTGAAATAACTTGAGAAAGAAAGAGTAAAAGAAAGCATTATTTAAAGCGATAATCAGGTAAACACATCTTTTATACATTTCATTTGATGCAGTTGTACTACAATTTTATAAGCACTTCTCATACATCCAGTATGGGAAAAATTATTTTATCATACATCTAACATAGGAAATTCATCATACATCCATGTTAGGCAACATACATCCATACTGGGCCATGTGTACTAGTAGCTACAACTCATCAAAATGTCCATTTATGTTTCATTAAGTTTTGGTGAAGCATATAATATTAATACGCATCCAAGAATTTATATGCAAATAAAAGCATCCAAAGTACATCATATCATTATGCATCCACAAAAACTAGTCATATACTTAGTAAATCCCACATACCTGAGTTTAGAGATTTATAATCATCTTGGATCATCTAGAACTTTGTCCATGACCTGATTAAATATAATTGAGCATCATTAATACAAGGTTCATCATTATTAATGGTATTTAGGTCCAATTTAGGGTTGAACCAAACCTAGGTTCCATCTGATCTTAAATATGTTTATGACATTTTTCTACTGATCTATATGTCATAAGTAAGGTATGCTATGAAATTCATGTTTTATGAGGCTTTTCCTATTTTCTAGCACTAAAAAGAGTTTAAAAGCATTAATTTGCTCATTAATAAGGAAAGACATAACATTTTGGCATTATAATTAGATTAGAGTCCACGTATGGTTTCTAAGTGATTTCTAGGTTCAAAGCTATTTTTCTCAGATTTAATCTCAATCATTTTCTAATTCTTCTAATTATATGAAGCTCATAAAGGAGTATTATATATTAAACTAAATATCACCAACAAATATGTCTTTAAAGTTTGGTCTAGAAGTTTCATAAGAAGGAGGGAATTTTTACGAGTGCAGGGGTATTTTTGGGGTAATTATTGGCCATGGGAGCTATTTTTAAAGGTTTATACAAGATCTCAATTTTCTCTGAAAACAAAGAAATGAGTTACCTTTCATGAAATTCGATAGTCGTTGGATCTCGCGTCTAGGATCTGGATGCCCGCCAAGTCTTGGAAACTGGCCCTCTCTTTTCATCTTTACAGAGTCGGTCCGGTTCAGGGGTAACTCGGCTATATTGGCCCAGGTTCAAAAGCCTCCCTCGGGCCCTCTCTCCTGCATTGCGACGGGAGGACCTCCGTCCCTGATTCGTTGGGCGTCGCTATTCGTCTAGCACTCCGGCGAGCAATGTAGTGGGGTCGGAGGGCTTGAAGGTTGGGCTCTAATGATCTACATCATCGATTCCAAATTTGACAAGGTGCTCCACCCCGATCCTCATCTGGATGAGAAGACTTTCAAAGCTCCATGATGACATCTTGTTTGGAGCCCTAGTGAGGAGGTAGATCCTGGTTCAAGTTTTGTCGCTGTGAAGGAAGTTCCTTCTCGTCGCCCATCAAGATTGGATTCACCATCGTCGTGAAGAGGCCCTTGGTCACCCGTGTGGTCCTTCAAACCCTAATCTGGTTGGCATCCATGGCACCACCGTCGTGCCTTTAGGGTGAGCTTTGGCACATAGAGGGAGAGGTCAAAGGTCAAGGGGGGTGTAATGGGAACCGAGCTCCCACAACCTGAACTCTGAAATTCCCTATTACAACATCTCCGATAGTCCTACTCTAGGAGCAGCATTGTGAGGTGCCAGAAAAAGGGGTCGTCTTTGCTTCTTTCGAGTTCAGTGGTAGATCTAAGGATGTTCCAAGGAATCTCCTTCAAGGTTGGGGAAAAGAGCTCCAAGGAACTGCTGCTTGTCCACCATGGCAGAAAATGTCCACGGCAAAGGGGGTTTCCTGCACGAGTGACACGATTTTACCGTGCATATAACGCAAGTGCACGCGTCAATGTAGTATAGGCATTTGTGAAGCCCGAGTCAAACTCAGGGACACTGAACTGTCAGTAGACTACTACTAACTACTCGCAATCAGCTAGACCGATTAAAAGGTTTTTGAGAGTTGTTTGAAAAATAAAAGGAAGAAATAAAATAAAATGAAGCAATCGATTAAATGTTTAGTTTAATCAATTCAACTGGAGATCTTTAGGATTGCGGTTTCACCGTGGGTTTTCATTGTATGAATTTCTATATAATTACACACGTTCATCTCTCAATCTGGGTAGTGGCTTGTAGTCAGAATTGTTCACTGTCATGATACAATTCACTACCTAAATCTAGGTCAGTTCCACCGTCATAGTAACATATACCCCAAACTAGGTGCATTAGAATCAACCTCTGGGTTTACACCATTAACCGTACATCACCTTGTTCAAGGAATTTATGAGTTAATGTGAATTTCGTCTCTTTTCAACCGTTAATTCTTCTTTCAAAGCAATTAAAGGCATTAGATTATCATTAGGGTGATCAAGCATAATGATATAATGGAGAAAACGAAATCATACCACATATTTAAGAAACAAAATATGAATTACTATGATAAAAACATCATACAATGATTCCCCGGGCTACTCCCAGTCCTAAAGATAAAGGGGATTAGCCCCGCATGTTCATCTCAGAGCAAGAAATGATGGAAGAAAGGGGAAACATGGACAAAAACGTGGATGAAGTAATGTAAACCCTTGAACGGAGAAGATCCAATCATTCCTTGGTGTAGAGTGCACGATGTACATCCTTTTGGCGGTGGAGAACATCTTCTTCGGCTCTCGGAAAGGTCAGGGCGTGCTTCTAGGCTCTGTTCTTCTCTCCACACCTTCTCGGGACGTGTGCAGTGGCTAATTACATGATAGATGACCCCTGGCCACCGTCATTAGGTATATACACCAAGTTAGGTCTCAAAAATATCACCACCGTTGGATTCGGGCCGATCTGGAGCAAACAATAATCTGACGGCGTCGATGATATCGGCAAGCCTTCCTTCTTTTCTGTCGTCCCTCCTGATGCTGACCCGATACCATCGATGCGGGTCGATGGTATCGACACCCTTGGGCGTCGGTTTTGTCACCTTTCCATCGCTAAATCTGGGGCGCGTCAATAGTATCGACTTTGATGTCGATAGTATCGACCGGTTGATCGCGACCTGTCTGAAGGTATCTCGATACCATCGACTGCGGTGTCGATAGTATCGACTCATATGGGCTCATCTCGGCTATCTACCTGTGACTGTGTCGATACCATCGACAGATGTCGATGGTATAGACAGCTGTATATATTCGTTTTTCCTAAAATTGCAAGACAAAGCCAAATCAGCTGAAATAAAACTCATTATTATAATCATTTATGATCAAAAAGATAAAATACGGGAGATTTGATACTGAAAAGGATTATATACTAGAGTAAGTGAATTATGCAATATTAACCACCAAAGTGACCAATAAACCCATAAAATGCAAGTAAAACAACTCTATAAATGCGACTCAAAATCATCGCATCAAACTCCCCTAACCTTGAACATTTCTCATCCTCGAGCAACAAAACTTTAGAATAGAATTGTGAGGGTCAACTATAGAACAGATTATCACAACAGACTTCGCCATATGATCCCCGCCATACATTCACAATCCAGCCCTTACTAACCACAAAATGATAATGACCTCAAGGCGACAATAATCATCCATAAAAGATATCTACCTCAAAATTGATGAACACTATCACATAAGGAAGTTAACATAATAAAATCCTTCGGTCCAAACTCGGTGCATCTTGTGATCTTCTATCTACGTTGCTCATCCTAACTACCATCTAAATGGAAGCAACTCTCCTGGTATTAATGAGTGAAGAGATGATCACGGTGGCCTACCAATTTGAGCAACGGGTAGATGGAATAGGTGGATGTGGAAGAAATGGAATCATAATATAGTTTTAACATGCACAAATATCCGAAATGACCTAAATGATGCAAATGCAAATGAAAATATCCTAGTGCCTACATTTTGGGTGGAATGATGCATGCACTATCATTCCGTCTCAAGGTGAGATGGAATATCTAAGAAAACTACACCATGTGCTTATTCTTCTTAGTATGAAAGTGAGAACATGTTCCTTTCTCCCTCTCATTCCTACTTACTTCTCAATTCTTTTTTCTTTTTTTAAACTTTTCTTTCAAAAAAAAAATTCCAGCCCTTATTTTCATAGGTGACAATGAATTATTTGTCGGGCTCACTTCTTATTACATACTTGTGCATCTAAAGCATTCTATTTGGAGGGTATGGAACAAGTTCACAACCTTTAATGTTTCAGAAGACATAAGATTCATGATGTACTATATGCACAAAAGATGTGAATGCATCTACACAATGATAGTTATGCAATTAAATGACACACACCTAAGGATAATGTGCATGTATAACTACTCTATCTTTTTTTTCTTCATGCAAAAATATGTAAGAATAGTTATAATGCAAGATCTATCTACATGGGATGCAATCAAAGAGATGAAAACCATAATGTGCTTCCAGTTCTTATGGTGGAGTATGAACACAATGGGGTGGATAGATCACAAGATTAATTGACTGAACCTTTAGAAAATATTATGTGTCCCTCCTTACTGACTTGTGTAAAAATTAAGAAGTTTCTCTCTCTTATTTCAAATTAAGGTTTCATTATCATTTGGTCAGTTTAGGCTCAAACAACCAATTCCATCCACTCTTTGTGAATCATAGGAATGTATAGTTGTGGTTTCCTATTTTAGAGTTGACAAACCCAATTATTTTCTTAAATCATGTGCTCAAGGTTGAACAACACAAGCTTGCAAAAGCACTAAAAATTTAAAATTTACCCTTGATTCCCATGTACAAACGCAGAGATGATACATGACTTTAGACACCCACAATTACACTAGATAGAGTGTGGATCCTACAGAAAACTAAGAACTAAGAAAAATAAATGACAAAAGACAAAGCAATAAATGATAAAACTAAGAAAAATAAAGGATAGAAGTTGTTCCAACTCCCCCCTAAGCTTGAATTAGACTATGGCCTCATAGTCAAATACAACCTTAAATGGTGGAACAGTGATATCGATCATTTTGCAGGTGGGGCGGGTACTGCGGGGCTGTGGGGTCCCAAGATGGGTATTGGCCCAGGAAACTCGGATCATACTGGGGCATCGGCGGAGGTTGAGGATACCCCCCGAAATAATTCTGGCTCCAGTAGTTGTTGTAGAAAGGTTATTGTTGCATCTCCATCCTATGCAACCTGTCATGGGTATTCTGTTGGTTGGCGAAGAGGAGACACTCATTCTCGTAAATAGCCTGCTGGTTCACAAAAAGTCGGTTCGTGGTATCCTGAATACCAGGGAACGACTCAGTATGTTGCTGTTGAGTCTAATGTATTTCTTACAACATTGAATACATTCCTTGCATCGAATAGAAATCCTCTCCTTGATGAGAGGGCTGAGGTGGCAGAGGCTGTGAAGAAGAAGATGCACCTGGGTGCATGCGGGGATGCTTTCGTGGTGCTACTCATGCCCGAAGAAGAGTGAAAGCCTCCTCTTCCTCTTCATGCTCGTCATCGTCATCGTTGTTGTCATCATTGCCGTCGTCTTCATCAGAGTCATCGATGGCGATGATAGTCCACCGGAAGTGTTGCGCGTCCTGGATGTTGAAAACGGGGTCTAGAAGCGCACATTCTTGATATTCGTGATTGACATGGCAATGTGCATAAGCCACGCCATCACGGAGCATGAGGAGGTTGGAGCAGTGTAGATGCTACAAGTTGACCTTGTTCCTATTGGAAAGTGGAGTGAGTTGGGAGAAATCCAACACAAGGTAGAGAAGCAACGGTGTGATGAGCCCTCCAAAGTGGTTATGATCATTCCTTGTGCTCCTCCACACAGCCAACACGCGCGTTAAGAAGAACGCACCCCAATTGCACTCCTCGCGCTTTAGCAGTTTATACAGAAAGAACAAATATGTCTCCTGAAATTTACTCAGCGAGAGATCGCCGCGAGAAAATAGCGTCATGCAAAGCATACTATGTAGAACCCGCACGAATGGATGCTCGAAGTCGGCGACAGCCGCGTTGTGGTAACTGACAGATTTGCCTGGAGGCGCAGTCACCAGTTGGGAGAAGATGTCGTCATAATCAGTCTGGTTGTCTGGCCTCCTGTGTTGGTAGTCATGATGAGCCCAGTTATATATAGAATTGAACTGGTCGAGAGTGAGGGTGTAATTTTTGTTGTAGAGTCTGAAAGACACACGTCCTTTCTTCCACTCCCGATCGGTTGTGATCAAGTCATTGGGCACAACATAGATATCAAGTGACACCATAAACTCCACCACGAGCTTTTTGTAAGTCGACCACTCGCCAAAAAATGGATGGCCCTCGGCGTAGTATTGGACTTCATCTAGTGTCCTGTTGGTTTGGTGCACCTGACCTTGGAGAACATAATTGAGATTAGCCTCGAACCCAAGGTAACGAACCATGTCCCGATCAACATATCGGGTTGGCTCGATCTTCCTCTTCATCAACTCCTCGTACACCTTCCGGACCTCCGCAGAAGGATGAACAATCCTCGGACAAGGAATGGATCTTGGAGGCGGAGGAACAAAGGTTGGGATCTCCATCAGAACCGCCCGTGAAGAAGATGCTCCGTCTGTCCGCACCATTGTTGCAGAGAAAACAAAATAATAGGAGATGGAGTTCGATGAAGGTCGGAGAAGATAATCTCCACTCGGTGCAGGGCTCGGTGAAGAGATCACAATCTTTGGATGCTCGTAATAGGCCTTCGGTCGCACAACAATTCTCAATGCACAAGTAGAGGGAAGAAGCTCTAAAGGTTTGAAGAGAATTGACAAGCAATCCCTCCTTTTATAACCTTGTCTGTCACTGCTATGGACCCGTCGATACCATCGACGTGGTGTCGATGGTATCGACACTTGTAGCACAATCCAAGTTCTGTGAGTATCGATGGATGTCGATAGCTTGATGTGGGGGCCGAGATCGATGACGCGTCAATGGTATCGACCCATCCCATGGATCGACTTCCTTGATGTAGCGATCGCCGTTGATTTCCTCTCACAGATCGGTGACATGTCGCGTCGATACCATCGACGCGGGTTGATGGTATCGACCCTTTGTGGGTCAAACACCCTCGCGAGGCCTGACCGCCGCTCTCTCACTGTTGCCGTGTCGATACCATCGACATGCCCGTCGATGGTATCAACTTCACTGAGACAAATTCATCTGTAAATCGTTACGGATCTTTGCGAGTATCGACACCCCTATCGATACTATCGACCCCGATCTGGTGATTTCCTCGGCATTACTGATGGTAGGTCGATACCATCGACGAGGCCATCGATGGTATTGACTCAGAAAAAATTTTGCAGTCGCCTAAATGTACCCATGTCTCTACCATCGAAACAAAGGTCGATGGTATCAACTCTGCCTCAGCCCTGCACACCAAATAAACAATCAAGGTACCTTTTTTTACACTAAAAAAGAAATTAAACCAAAAAAATTTGTAAAAGAAAACGAAAATAGATGAAACTACCAATGGTTGGGTTGCCTCCCAACAAGCGCCCTTATTTAACATCTTAGGCTAGACAAAACCAAGCTTATCATTCATCTTTAAGTGCTATGAGTTTGACCTCATGCACTTTCCTCATGTAATCCTCACCAAAATACAACTTCAACCTCTATCCATTGACCAAGAATGTCATCTCTCCATCACGCACCATGATGGCACCATGTGGCCGTACCTCCTCCACGATGAAAGGTCCACTACACTGGGACTTCAATTTCCCAGGATGCAATTTCATCCTCGAGTTGAACAATAGCACACGATCTCCCTTCTTGAAGACACACAGTTGAATGTGTCGATCGTGAATCAGCTTTGTTCTTTCCTTGTAAATCCTCGAGCTTTCATAGGCATTCATCCTCAGCTCATCTAGCTCATTAAGCTCCAACAAGCGTTTCTTCCCTGCCTCATCATAATTCAAGTTCAGCTTCCTTAGCGCCCAATGCGCCTTATGCTGAAACTCGACCGGCAAATGGTAGGCCCTCCCATAAGACAACCTAAAAGGCGTAGTGCCTATAGGTGTCTTATACGCCATCCTATACGCCCATAAAGTACCCGGCAACAAAGTACTCTAGTTATTTCTTGTCGAAGCCACTGTGCGCTCCAGGATTTTCTTAATTTCTCTATTGGAGACTTCAACCTGCCCCTGCGTCTGCGGGTGGTACGGGGTACCAATATTCTGCTTTACCCCATACCTTCTCAACAACGTAGCGAACTTTTTATTTCTGAAATGGGTACCTCCATCGCTGATAATCATCCTTGGTACACCAAATCTGTAGAAAATGTAGTCTTTTACGAACCTGCACACTACAGTAGCATCATTAGTGTAACATCCCTGACCTGGGTTATAAGTTAACCCTAGGTGTTTTTA
Organism: Alisma plantago-aquatica; assembly: GCA_963693085.1. Taxonomy (NCBI): domain Eukaryota; kingdom Viridiplantae; phylum Streptophyta; class Magnoliopsida; order Alismatales; family Alismataceae; genus Alisma; species Alisma plantago-aquatica. The sequence continues at coordinate 501,438,218 of OY856411.1, forward strand.
CTTAAATCATGTAATTAAGATACTTGTGATTAACTTCTGGCATGTAATTAAGTTCCTGAGGAACATACAATTTCATTTCTGTCCTTTTAAAACAATGAATGTAGTATTGTTTTGTTATGCAGGGACCTATGTGCAAATTACCCAATTAAGAAGGGTTAACTTGCAATATTAACATGATATGATGTACCTTTGATGATGAGACATCATATGAATGAATATGATGAGGTATGATGGATTCTCCAAGCTTGGGCACCAAGAAGCAGCTTGTGGAGTGATCCTTGTGCTTAAAACCCTAATTTTGGTGTAAAGTGCAATTTACCCAAAATGAGGGGTGCAACTTGTGATATAAACTTTCTAGAAAATCTTTTATGACTTTTGACATCATTTAAAGTTATAATAATGAAGGAGGCACTTCATTTGAATAATCATATTATAAGAAATACCTTTGTAATTAAACCACCAAAGTTGTAAGTAAAGGAGACCCTTATATGTATATGTGCACCATAGTGACAAGTTGACCTTCCTTGCCTTTAGTCCTTGGTCTTAGAAGAAGTTTTACCTTAGATATGAAGAGGAGGGACGTGCCTAAAAGAAAGGAAGGACTTATTTGTGAAAAGGAGGAGTAAGTTGTCCTTATGATGAAAATAACCTCAAAGTATATATGATCCTTTCCTTTACAACCAAAGGCAACGTTTCCTTTCTTCCCTTCTTATTCCCTTGCATAGACCGACTTAGGACAGAGCTCAAGAGTAGAGGAAGATGACCAAGTTCATCTAGTTGATCCTTCCCAACTTTTCCTTGAAGAAACAACCTTGGATGACCTGTGGAGCTCAAGCCACCATTAAAGTTTCAAAGCTTGGAAGCTTGGAGTTCTAGGAACAACGTTTGAGGCAGGTTTTATAACTCTAAACCTTGCTTTGTTATGCATACTTTGATTCTTGCAAATAATAGTTAGTTCTTCTTCTTCCCCATCTTTCTTTGCACTCTTGCAAGCATTTTCGTAAAGAACAGACCTTGGTTTCAAGGTTGAAGACGAAGGGCGTTAATACCTATGTTGGTCCTTATCCAACTTTATTAAACGATCTTGGACTAATAGGTCTAAACGTTTGCAATCGTTTAAGCTCAAGTGGGTTCACACTCGTTTAAGCTCAAGTGGGTTCACACTCATTTAAGCTCAAGTGGGTTCACACTCATTTAAGCTCAAGTGGGTTCACACTTGTTTAAGCTCAAGTGGGTTCACACTCATTTAAGCTCAAGTGGGTTCACACTCGTTTAAGATCAAGTGGGTTCACACTCGTTTAAGATCAAGTGGGTTCACACTCGTTTAAGCTCAAGTGGGTTCACACTCGTTTAAGTTCAAGTGGGTTCACACTCATTTAAGCTCAAACGGGTTCACACTCGTTTAAGCTCAAACGGGTTCACACTCGTTTAAGCTCAAATGGGTTCACACCCGTTTAAGCTCAAATGGGTTCACACTCGTTTAAGCTCAAATGGGTTCACTCTCGTTTAAAGCTTAAATGGGTTCAATTAAAGGATACCTTGTTTTATTCAAACCCTAATGACATGACAGTAGTGATTTGGTTTATGTTAATCAATAAGGACTTAAACCAACCCTATCTAGAGTGATATAATCACCATCTATTAGTAAGGAGAGAGAGAAAGTACCATTTATGGTTAAAACTCAAATAAAGTACCTTCAATGTATATGAATATGCAAGATTAGGGCATGATCCACTTATGAGAGATCATGAAAACCCTAATTAAGATAATTCATGAGTCTTAACCTAATTTGAAAGCATCAATGATGATGTTTCTCATTCATGATGATACTATGAGCTCATTTCACTATGATGTGAATAGTAAACCCTAGTTTCAGGGTAATCATGAGTAATGTGAATAGTAAACCCTAATTCTAGGGTAATCATGAGTAATGTGAATAGTAAACCCTAATTCTAGGGTAATCATGAGTAATGTGAATAGTAAACCCTAATTCTAGGGTAATCATGAGTAATGTAAATAGTAAACCCTAATTCTAGGGTAATCATGAGTAATGTGAATAGTAAACCCTAATTCTAGGGTAATCATGAGTAATGTGAATAGTAAACCCTAATTCTAGGGTAATCATGAGTAATGTGAATAGTAAACCCTAATTCTAGGGTAATCATGAGTAATGTGAATAGTAAACCCTAATTCTAGGGTAATCATGAGTAATGTGAATAGTAAACCCTAGTTCATAGTAATATGTTGAAATGAACAATAAACTCTAAACTCATGTTATTCCTTTAAGCATGAATTGTATGATCAAGATATGAGATGAGGAATTATTATTCCTAATCATAATGAAAGGGGTGAATAACCCTAAATGATGTAAACAAGGGAATCTTACCCTTTGTAAGGACATAAAAGTATAACCTTTGAATTGAAGGGTTAATTATGTCTTATTGACTGCTGATCTGATTATGAATTGTTGATTATTATCAATTGAATTAATCATGCAGGTTCTTATAAGAGAATAATCATATCCAGGTAAGGATCATGACATCATATTCATTGAAAGCATGTCAATAGCTTATGAACAGAAATAACTATGTTGCCTAGATGCAAGTGGCATCATATGAAACTGATATGCCTTAAGGGCCATGAATGACATCAAGGTCATGCTAATAGATGACTTGATGCTGACATGTCATTTGATAGCAAGTGTTATGATGATATAAGGGTGTGAGCACCCATGTTCCTAAATCATAGTGATAAAATGATTAAGAATTGATATCCATCTGATAACCGATATGAGTAATACATGTTACATTTAGTATTTTTCTGTTATAGCCATGTTTAATACTTGAATGTTTGGAAACATGTATGATGCTAAAAGAATACTGAAATGTACCTAATAACCAAGTTTAATCATATCATGTAGAGCCCTGATCATAGATCCATCATTGTCAGAGTTTAAATGATGGTGAAACAGGTTTTCCTAAGGGAACTCCTGGATCACATACTTTAGAGTATATGGGGGAATATGGATGTGTATATCCTTACATCCTAGTGTAGGAGTTGATGTGGATGTATCTTAATCCATCAACCCTTCACTATATGTTTATACCGGTATGATGTAACACTATTCTCCCAAGGGAATCTTTTATACCGCATCGATGAGAGATAAACATGAAATCTTTTGATAGCAAAGAGAGTGCAGAATGCCACTGTGACTCTAATAGCGAAGTACCAGAATACCCTGGTGAGCTATATTAGTAGAGACACTAGATGTCCTGCATGTTTATCGTCATTCTGACCGAGGTAGTTGAAGGTCATGAGAATCCGGCTCTTTCGATGACCTAGTATGATACCGATGCGACTTACTAGTGATCGGTTGGAGCATGAGCGGTATACTCATCTCCGCAGGGCATAATGATGTTTGTAAAACATAATCAACCGCGTAGCATAACTGCTTAGGTTGAACTACGAGGAACATTGATTGATATTACATTGCTTGCATTTAATATCCTGTTTAAGTATTAGCATACATGTTCTTCATATTCCTTAATAAAGATGAGTAATTGTTATCAAGCCTGCTGTGAATAATCTAAAGTTACCTGCTCATGATATTCCTTTGATTGCTTTTAACAAAGTTTCTGGCGGAGAGTTATAACTCTCGCTGGGACAATTATTTAAAATTGTCTCACCCCATAGATTTCTACCTTTAGGTGGACGTCGAGGTTGAAGGAACCAATCTGCAGGTGGACAACAGCAGCAACGGCAAAACCAGGAGCAGTAGTAATTTCAGGTGGAAACACTGTGCTGTCTAGTCTTGTAGATAGAATAGTCTTATGTCGTCTCTGTACACTCAGGTCCTAGGAGTTTGTTGATCTGAGAATTTTGAAGTCTTGAGACTTTGTATCATGATGTATATAATCACTCGAGAAGTGATTTATCAGAGATGTAAACAGTTCATCTTACTTTTATGAAAGGAGTTTCAAGTTTTCGAGATCTCATTTTCGAAAGGTTTTAATTTATCGTGATTTTTCGTATTCCGCTGTTAATCGAACCACTTCCGCTACGTTTATCTTGTGTTTTAGAGATCAGAGCCCACAATTAGTCCTAGTGGGTATTGCCTATACCCACTTCGATACATAATCAATAGCCAATAAAATGTACAAATTAGAGTTTGAGGACACAAAGGGTCCCATGAAATCAATACCCCACAGATCAAACACCTCAACTTCTTGAAACACGTTGAGGGGCATCTCCTGTCGCTTTGAAATATTACCTTCCCTTTGACAGGAATCGCATCTTCACACATAATCATATGCGTCCCAGAAAAGTGTAGGCCAATAAAGGCCACTCTCAAGCACCTTGGCCACTATTCTAGAACTCGCATGATGGCCCCCCGTTGGTAGAGTATGACAATGACGAAGTACACTATCATATTCAACCTCCGGTACGCACCTGTGCAAAACTCCATTCCTGCATTGCTTCAACAAAATTGGGTCATCCCAGAAATAATATCTCAAAGAATGGAAAATTTTCTTTTTCTCTTGATATGTCCAATCATCGGGGATAATTTTGCAGGCAAGATAATTAAAAATATAAGAAAACCATGGATCTTTATATTTTACATAAAGAAATTGTTCATCAGGGAACGTCTCAGTAATGAGTATATGAATGTCCTTCTCATCTACCCATTCCAACCTAGACAAATGGTCCGCAACCACATTCTCTATTCCCACCTTATCTTTAATTTTGATATCAAATTCTTGTAACAGTAAGATTCACCTAATCAATCTAGGTTTGGCATCTTTCTTTTCCATCAAATATTTTATGGCGGTGTGATCCGTCCATACCACAACTTTTAACCCTACAAGATATTGCCGAAATTTTTCAAATGCAAAAACGAAGGCGAGAAGCTCTTTTTTAGTTGTAGTGTAATTAAGTTGTGCTTCATTCAAAGTTTTGGATGCATAGAAAATCACAGAGGGTTTGTTATTAACACGTTGTCCTAGAACTACCCCTACTGCGAAATCTGAAGCGTCACACATTAATTCAAACAGCTTTGTCCAATCCGGTGTTTGCACAACCGGTGCAGAAATTAATTTCTCTTTGAGCACGTTAAAAGCATGCAAACACTTTTCATTAAAATCAAACACCGCATCTTTCTCTAGCAGTTCAGATAATGGTTTAGCGATTTTTGAGAAATCTTTGATAAAGCGGCGATAAAATCCCACATGACTGAGAAAACTCCTTACCCCTTTTACCGTATTCAGTGGGGGTAATTTGGAAATCACCTCTATCTTTACCAGATCTACCTCCAACCCCTTACTAGACACTTTATGTCCAAGCACAATCCCTTCACTAACCATCATATGGCATTTTTCCCAGTTGATTACTAAATGTGTATCCTCACATCGTTGTAAAACTTTATCCAAATTATATAAACATTCATCGAACGATGCACCATAGACGGAAAAATCGTCCATGAAGACCTCCAAACATCGCTCAACCATATCAGAGAAAATGGCAAGCATGCAACGCTGAAAGGTTGTTGGTGTGTTACACAAAACAAAGGGCATATGGCGGTATGCAAATGTTCCATAAGGACAAGTGAAGGTGGACTTCTCTTGGTCCTTAGGATCAATGGAAATCTGATTATATCCTGAATAACCATCTAGAAAACAAAAGTGAGATCGACCTGCTAATCGCTCTAAAATCTGATCAATGAATGGAAGAGGGAAATGATCTTTTAGCGTAGCAGAATTCAATCTACGGTAATCGACACACACACGCCACCCGGTTACCAAATGGGTTGTGACCGGCTCATTTAACAAATTGTGAGTAACAGTTATTCCCCCTCTTTAGGGACTACCTGTGTGGAGCTTACCCACGTCAAATCGAAGATCGCGTAAATGATGCCTACATAAAGGAGCTTGATTACCTCCTTCTTGACGACCTCCATCATGCTTGGATTGAGTCTCCGTTGTGGCTGTATTACCGATTTGGCTCCCTCCTCGAGACGGATCTTGTGCTGGCAAAGTGTAGGGGAGATCCCCTTGATATCTGCGACTGACCACCCGAATGCACCATGGTGGTTCTTCAGCACGATCATTAATTGATCCTCTTCCTCGACACTTAGATATGCTGAGATAATCACTGGTAGCTTTTCACCCTCGACTAGAAATGCATATTTCAAATGAGGTGGTAGTGGCTTCAATTCTAATTCTGGTGGACTGATCAAGGATGACTGAAGCGGTGGTGGGAGTTCCCCAAGATCTTCATAGTACCTAGCATAAAAACATGGCAGCACCTAAAGCATCTTTGCACATTCTTGTAGTGACTTACTTCTCATCCAGTCATGTGTTATATTGACAATGCAAGCTTCAAGAGGTGGTTCTGGATATGCATCGAGGACATAACTTGCTATGGCCTCATCTTCAGTAGAAGGAGGGATTTCCTCCTCTTCATCATTCGGAAAACCCACAGCCTTGTGAAGAGAAATGACTTTGGTCTGTTCCATAATGTCCACAGCTAGTGTCCCCTTCTCTACCTTGATCATTACATGAGCCATATCTAGAAACGGCTTCCCTAGATAAAGATAAATATTCTGATAAAAGTGTTTCACCATGTGGCACTGCTCCTTTGTTTTTGATGGTGTTGTGCTTGGGGGCATAACCATTTCAAACCGGTCATCAGCGATACCTAATGTCAAACAACCTCTTCTCATCTCGAGTATCATATCTGCGGTAGCTTGGAAGGGTCTTCCAAGGAGTAGCTCATTTCCTTGTTCGTCCTGCATTTCCATTACCACAAAGTATGTTGTAAATACAAGCATGTCAACTTTAACCAAAACATCCGCACAAATACCGTACAACTTCACCACAGAATTGTCCGCCAACTGAATCGTCATATTGCTATGTCTTGATTCTTTCAGTCCCAGCTTCTTGAACATAGAGAGAGGCATCAAATTTCTACTAGCCCCTGAATCACATAGTGCTTCACCGAATTTCACTTTACCGATGTAACATGAAATATTGAAGCAACCCGGATCCTGCCTTTTAGGTGGCAATGTACCCATGATGAAATCACTCACCTTCTCCTTAAGAACCATGACCTCGGTATCAGGAATATTCCTCTTCTTTGTGATTATGTCTTTCAGAAACTTTCCATAAGAGGGTATCTTCTCTATCGCTTCTAACAGTGGAATGTTGATAGAAAGCTTCCTAAAGCTATCTAGGAACTTTTTGAACTGAGCGTCCACTTTCTTGGCTTTCACGCTATTTGGATATGGGACTGGGACAGTCTGTGCCCTTTGATGTGGAAGCACATATGGTGTCCTCTTCTGCGTCTCCTCCTAAGCAACGGGTTCTGATGTGACATCCTCTATCACATCCTCTACCTGCTCTATGATTGGAATCAAAACCTCCTCTTTGGCCTCACCTGTGGTTTCTGGCTGGGGTGTGCTCAGTTCATCGGTCCTGGGGTTTAAAATCTTCTTACCACTCCGTAGTAAGATTGCCTTAGCTTGTTGGTTTCCTCCTGGAATGTTTGTATTTCCCAGAAAACCTTGCTGCGCTGGCTTTTTCAGATTTGCTATCTCAGCTGCCATCTGCGCCAAAGATGTCTCTATAGTCCTCATCTGAGCCCCATGGCTTTGTAAAGTCTGCCCAAATTGATTCATAAATTCTCCTTGTTGCTTAATATGTTGGCCAAACGTGCTCATTAGTTCTTAATTCTGGTTGATTACTTGGTTGAGCAACTCATTGCTCTTATCCTCTGGCGACGGTTAGGGTTTTGCGTCAGGGTCCTGCAAGAAATTATTTGGGTCCTTACAAGGAAATTTCTTGTCTTTCCTCCAAGAATAGTCGTTGTTTCTGTACCCCTACTGTTGGCACATAAATTTCACTTGAGCTTCATCCTCAGAATTTACGTCTTCTTTTGCAAGTAGTTTCTTGGCTAGAAGGTCCATCTTCTCATTCAGTTCCTTGATGGCCTTTGACTCACCTGCAGCTCAAACCTTCTCCACTGCGTCTCTGTCGCCCCAAGATTGCTTTTTGGCCATGTTCTTCAAAATTTCCCAACACCTTGTGCCTGTGTTGTTTAGGAAGAACCCCGAACCTGCGGAATCTAGGTTACTTCTATCATGCTCAGAAAGAGCAAAATAAAAAATCTTGACTTGTTTCTCCTTGTCAAGCCCATGATGTGGGCACCTCCTCAACATTATCTTGAAACATTCCCAGGTCTCAGAATAAGTCTCCCCGGACTTATGGCTGAAATTATGGATCTTCTGTACCAGATCGTTGGTCTTCTCGGGTGAAAAGAACCTCTCGAAGAACACCTCGATCATCTGGTCCCATGTTTCAACGGTCTCATCGTCCAGGTTATGCAGCCATTCACGTGCATTACCTGCCAGCGAGCTGGGGAACAACTTCAGGTAAAGTGTCTAATATGGAAACCTATCAATCTTGATCATATCACAATTTTCCACAAATGTGCTGATGTGTGCGACAGGGTCCTCATTCTTCAGCCCGTGGAATGCTTGAGACTTGACCATGTTGATTAGTGTCAGATCAATCTTATAGGTTGGAATGTTTATGGCTTGCTTCTTTATTGGCCCTTTTGATGCAGACGAGGAAGAAGCCTTTATCTTCTCCCATATTGTCTGTTCTTCTGCCATCACTTCTGGTTCAGAATCTGAATCTATATCTTCAAGTTGGGTTTGAACGTTGTTCTCCTCGTCGTCTGGTCCCAACAGTGGAACTCCTGGTGATGGATGTGTGTAGTCTGCGCTACGCGTCCTCACCATGCACTAGTACCTATAAGATAATAAATTGGATTCAGTACAGTGCTAGATGATTTCTAAATGTGAAAAATAACAGATAAATTTTTAAAAATAATTTTGAAAATAAAAAGTGGCCTAGAGTGGTTGCTTGCAGCACTCATAGTGCCGACAATTTCCGTGTCCCCGGCAAGGGTGCCAGAAACTTAACACAATTTTACCGTGCGTATAACGCAAGTGCACGCGTCAATGTAGTATAGGCCTTTGTGAGGCTCGAGTCGAACTCAGGGACACTGAACTGTCAGTAGACTACTACTAACTGTTCGCAATCAGCTAGACCGATTAAAAGGTTTTTGAGAGTTGTTTGAAAAATAAAAGAAAGAAATAAAATAAAATGAAGCAATCGATTAAATGTTTAGTTTAATCAATTCAACTGGAGATCTTTAGGATTGCGGTTTCACGGCGGGTTTTCATTGTATGAATTTCTATATAGTTACACACGTTCATCTCTCAATCTGGGTAGTGGCCTGTAGTCAGAATTGTTCACTGTCGTGATACAATTCACTACCTAAGTCTAGGTAGGTTCCACCGTCGTAGTAACCTATACCCCAAACTAGGTGCATTAGAATCGACCTCTGGGTTTCCACCATTAACCGTACATCACCTTGTTCAAAGAATTTATGAGTTAATGTGAATTTCATCTCTTTTCAACCGTTAATTCTTCTTTCAAAGCAATTAAAGGCATTAGATTATCATTAGGGTGATCAAGCATAATGATATAATGGAGAAAATGAAATCATACCACAGATTTAAGAAACAAAATATGAATTACTATGATAAAAACATCATACAATGATTCCCCGGGCTACTCCCGATCCTAAAGATAAAGGGGATTAGCCCCGCATGTTCATCTCAGAGAAAGACATGATGGAAGAAAGGGGAAACATGGAGAAAAATGTGGATGAAGTAATGTAAACCCCTGAACGGAGAAGATCCAAGCGTTCCTCGGCATAGAGTGTGTGATCTACAGCCTTTCGGCAGTGGAGAACGTCTTCTTCATCTCTTGGAGTGGTCGAGGCATGCTTCTGGGCTCCGTTCTTCTCTCCACACCTTATCGGGACGTGTGCAGCAGCTACTGATGTGATAGATGACCTCTGGCCGCCATCATTAGGTATGTACACTAAGTTAGGTCGCTAAAATATCACCACCGTTGGATTTAGGCCGACCTGGAACAAACAATAATCTGACGACATTGATACCATCGACGTGGGTTGATACCGATATCGGCAAGCCTTCCTTCTTTTCTGGCATCCCACATGATGCTGACTCAATACCATCGACGCGGGTTGATGGTATCGACACCCTTGGGTGTCAGTTTTGTCACCTTTCTGTCACTAAATCTGGGGCGCGTCAATAGTATCGACTTTGATGTCGATAGTATCGACCAGTTGATCGTGACCTGTCTGAAGGTATCTTGATACCATCGACTGCAGTGTCGATAGTATCGACTCATCTTGGATCATCTTAGCTGTCTACCTGTGACTGTGTCGATACCATCGAAGGATGTCGATGGTATCGATAGCTGTATATATTCATTTTTCCTGAAATTGCAAGACAAAGCCAAATCGGCCGAAATAAAACTCATTATTATAATCATTTATGATCAAAAAGATAAAATACGGGAGATTTGATACTGAAAAGGATTATAGACTAGAGTAAGTGAATTATGCAATATTAACCACCAAAGTGACCAATAAACCTATAAAACAAAAGTAAAACAAGTCTATAAATGCGACTCAAAATCATCACACCAACGAGTCATTCCCTCATTCTAGACGACACCTGAGGATGTTTGTGGCATGCCTATGAAGGTGGTGATGGTTGCAGATCAAAAATAGAGGGCACGAAGATAGGCTCCCCAGCTCTATCTTCATCAGTAATGCACATGGGTTCTGAAGAAAGGAGAAGACTCGCCATCCCACCTCAGACACCCATCAAGGGACTCGTTAAGTTGACGATGATGGCCATAATCTTGAACAAGATTCTCCCTATTGCTTCCTTCCTCAAACTCTTACCCCGGAAGAGGTCTTCTACTAAAAGGACATATGTAAGAGGTGGAGGTCTTGATATTCCTTAAATCTCCACGAAATGACTCCCAACAGAATCCAGTCAAAAGCTCCTATCATTTCGGATCTCACAATTGTATTGGAATCGTGCCCAGTTTGTGATTGAATGGGTAAACGAGGTCTTGTTTTTGATAGAATTGATCTTATTCTTCTCCCCATTCTTTTCGGAGGTTGAGGGCAACGAGTTTACTGCTAGATTAGTTTTTTTTCTTTTCAAAAGGATATGGTTACATACAGTCAAGTGGATCTGTGGGTGATTGATTGCGTGATAGGATGATAACTCACTACCAAAGTTAGATACATTCAAGGAATAATTATGATTCAATTACTTTCAATTATATCTCACATTTAAACCTTTGTATATCCTAGCACAAACCTTCGATTCTAATGAATTATGAATCATGGGTTCCCCATCATACAAAACTCTGTTATCTGGACACAAAATTCTAACATTTGGTCATATAACTTGATTCCTCAAATAATCATAAATAAGTGTACGATCCTATAAAAATTCAATTAATCCTCAAATCTTGATCAAATAAATCTCAAACGACTTTATATGATCCTCATAACCCTAGGTTTCATCAATTGAACCCTTGAGCCATAGCATCTACTCAATATACCTCTTGGTCTCATAAGTACACAAATCATTTAATCAAACCCATGTGTCCTATTTGAACACAATTAATGTTCTAATCATCAATTGGTTATCGTAATCCTAAAATTGGGGTCATCACAACACAAATGATGGCCTTTTCTGGTCTACGACCACATCCTCATTCTCTTCTACCTCCTCATGGGATGTTTCTTTCTCCTACTCTTTCAACTTCTCTCCATCTGTCACCTTCCTCTTTTTTCTACTTTTTGCTTCCATGGATTCAACCTTCCTCTTTTCTAGTTTCCTCAGCTCAGTTTCTAGAGTCTGGTATTCATAAGTCTCCATCTTGGATGTGCTAGGGGACTCCTCTGACTCTTCTTGTAACATCCCTGACCTGGGTTATGAATTAACCCTAGGTGTTTTGCCTAAATATGTAATTAAATCTTTGTGATTAACTCTGAGCATGTAATTAAGTTCTCAGAAACATATATCTCAGTATTTTCTCCTTTTTATTTAAAGTAGTAGCATTGTTTTGATATACAGGGACCTATGTGCAATTTACCCAGTTAAAAGGGTTAGCTTGCAATTTGCACATGATGATATGTTCCTCTGATGTTGAGACATCATGAGAAATCTTTTTAGCAAAGTTTGAGGGATTTCCCAAGCTAAGGCACCAAGGTGCAGCTGTGGAAGCAATCCCGGTGCTTGAAACCCTAGTTTGGGGTAAAATGCAATTTACCCAAATTAAGGGATACAAATTGTGAATATGTCAGACTCTTGCCATCATTAAGAAAAGAAATGATGACGAAGTCACCTCAATTGAATTATCAAGTTATGAGATATGCCTTGTGATTGAATAATCAGGGTATATGTGCAATATTTCTTTATGTATGTACCTCATTATTAGCTTGCTCTCCTTTACCTTCTTTTCCTAAGACCTTAAGAGAAGGTTTGTCCTTAGAATAAATAGGAAGGGACGATCAAGTAAAGAAGGAGGGACCTAGTTAGAATTATGGACAACTTATGAACTAATGTTGAAAATCCTACCCCATGTATATAAGCTCTCCTTCCCTTAGTTGCAAGGGAACTCACCCTTCGTTCCCTTACTGTTTCATTTCACCAAACACGACCAAGGACTGCCCTGGAGCTAAGGAGGACGACCAAGGGGTGCAAGGTAGGTTTAAACCCTCTTCTTGCTTAAGTTCCATGGTTAGAACTCGAATTCAAGGTCATCTTCATGGCTAACTCTTGAAACCCTACCTTTCTAGCCGTCTCTTTTCATCCTTCCTTGGAGTTTTCACCTTGGCCAACCTGTAAGAACTCAAGGACGCCATTAGAGCTTGGAGCTTGAAAGCTTGGAGCTCAAGAAGCAAGCTTTAGGCGGGTTTTATAACTCTAAACCCATGCTTTACTATGTGCATCTTTATATGCGTTTTGATGATAGCTCTTAGTATTTCCCTACTTTTCCCTGCTATTTTGCAAGCAAATCCATGGGATATTCATACTGTTCTTGCGCTAGGAGATGAAGGCGTGATTTCCAAGAACAGCCCACCGCTTTTCACTTCCTTAAACGGTCTCAAAAGTTTGCTCTCTCGGTCTCAAGACCGCGAGGTGAGCAAACGGTCTCGAGACCGCGACAGGGCAAACGGTCTCCAAGACCGTTTGGCCCCGTTGACCGGGCGTGGACCGTATAAGAAATCTGTTTTTAATTATATAGGCTAATTACCCTCAAAATTTGAGAGGCTAACTCCTAAGGAATCGGTAGATATGACCTTTTTAAGTAACAACTTTATTTGAATTTATTCCCGATTTTCAAACGGTTTGAAATTTCCTTTTTGGGAAAACGGTCTCAAGACCGTGTAAGGTCGTTGACTAAGCGTTGACCGTATGAGATTACTGTTCAAAATTATGTTAATTAACAACTCACCAAGTTTGATGGTCTAATTCCAAACGGGCTAAGAGTTGAAGGGTGAATACTAGGGCTAACCCTAGATAAAATCAGTACTGAAATTATGGTGACCTAATTAGGGTTTTTAGGGTTGATTGACCTAAACGGTCTCAAGACCATTTGGGGGTCACCAAACGGTCTCAAGACCGCGAGGGCAATCAACCAAGACCATTTGGAGGTCTGGGGTCAAGGATAGTTGACCAATTAAAGGTACAATTACACCGAATTACATTGCAATTAAATATTGACATGATCATCAACTCAATGGGTCAGACCTTGATGAATCTGCACTAGAATCCAAAATTGGATGGGAAAACGGTCTCAAGACCGTTTGGAACTCATCCAAACGGTCTCAAGACCGAGAGGACAATTACCCAAGACCGTTTGAAGGTCTAGGGTTAAGTAATTTGACCAATTGAGGACCTAATTGCAAATAAGTTATCAATTTAATCAAAATTCTGTTTTATGGCTCAATCATGGTTCAACCCCTATCAAATCAACTTAGATTTTGATGAAACCTTGGGCAAACGGTCTCGAGACCATGTGGGGTCCACCCACATGACCTCAAGACCGTTTGGGCCAAGTTTCGACCCAATTGGAGCTCAATTGAAGGGTTCAACCTTGTGTTGAGTCACATTGTGGAGTGTTGATGGGTGAACATTGATAGACCCTAATTGAATCGATTTCAATCCTAATTGGTCAACAATTGAGGTTCAATTGAATGACCAATTGGTTAAGCATAACCTTAGTTGACCCAATCCATAGGTGGTCAACATAATTTTGACCTTTTGAGAGCTTCAACATCGGTTAACATCATCGATTGTATCTTTGATTTTGTTGATGGACCAAACGGCTGAGACCATGTGAGCCTCGCGGTCTCAAGACCGTGAGAGGGCTCGCGGTCTCAAGACCGTGAGGGGGCTCATGGTCTCAAGACCGAGAGGAGGCTCGCGGTCTCAAGACCGCGAAGGGCCTCGCGGTCCTGAGGTCAAACTAGCTAAACGGTCAACGTCTCTTCGCGGTCTCAACTCCAATTTGATCTTCGCGGTCTCAACATCAATTGAACCAATGATAGGGCTTCGCGGTCTTGAACCACTTGAAGAGGCTCGCGGTCTTGAAGCCTAAGGGGGGCTCGCGGTCTTGGAGTTAGAAAGAGGCTCGCGGTCTTGGAAAGTCAAAGTAGGCAAACGGTCAACACTTTCAACCGATTTCAACTCAATTGATGATTAGTGATTGAAATTAATCAATGTGATTCCAAGTTGACTTCTTTCAATCAATTCATAATATAAATGGTCCAATGTTTCCCAAATAAAACCCTAATGATAATCTAGGATAGTAAGGGGTTATTTGACTAAGGTTTTTGACCATAATGATGATCAATGGGGGAAATTACCAAAATACCCCTGAAGGGTCAATTGAGTTATACCTTGCTCAATTCAAACTCTAATTACATGAGAATGATGTTTTTAGTCATAATGACTCTATCCAACTTGATCTAGTCTAATGTTATCATCCACCATTAGTATGATGAAAGAGAGAGTACTTCTAGAGAGAGAAAGTACCCTAGAGAGAGAAAGTAACTCTAAATCACATAATGGTGATGTTTTTGGCTATGTTAGCCTATGATGACTCAATCCAACCTGTTTTAGAGTAATGTTGACATCACTTAACCTTATGATGAGAGAGAAAGTACTTCTAGAGAGAGAAAGTACTTCTAGAGAGAGAAAATACCCTTTTTAAGTGGAAACTCAATTGAAGCATCCCCAATACACAGAAATGAGCATAATTAGGGTATGATCCACCTGTGTGAGATCATAGAAACCCTAATTATGATAAATGATGAACTTTTAACTAATCTAAGATCATCATTGAAGATGTTACTCATACATGATGATGTTATGAGTTCAATTCACCTTAATGTGAATAGTAAACCCTAATTCAAGGATGATGACATGTAATGTGAATAGTAAACCCTAATTCAAGGGTAATGACATGCTTTTGAATATTAAACTCTATTTGATGAGAAGTAGAGATTTAAACTCTTATGACAAGAGTAGGAGGGATATTCCTTATTTTTGTACTACCTTTATCAGTTGTATTAACCATGCAGGTTCTGATATGAAGGTAATCATATCCAGGTATGGATGATGATGTTATATTCATTAAAGGCATGTTGTTAGCCTTATGAATAAGTAAAGTAACCGGATGTCTTGTCAGTGGCATCCTATACTGATAATGGGCTGTGAGATCCATGAATACCATCAAAGTCATGCCTTAGAGATGACTTGTGATGAGGATAATGAGAAATGATGATTGATATGAGTTAGGCCTGTTACATTTAGTATTCTTCTTTTATAGCTGCTATGCTATTGTTATTGTTTGGAGAACAATGTATGCTGTTAAAGAATACTGAATGTACCTAACTAATCAAGTATAATGTAGAGCCCTGATCATAGATCCATCATTGTCAGAAATTAAATGATGGTGAAACAGGTTTTCCTTTGGGAACTCCTGGAGCACATACTTTTGAGTATGTGGGGTACATGGATGTGTAGAACCTTACATCCTAGTGTAGGAAAGTGATGTAGATGTGTAATCCATCCATCCTTCACTATAATTCCATACCGTATCAGTGGTAGGTAAACATGAAACCTCCTGATGACGAAGAAAGCACAGATATCCGTATCAGTGGTAGGTAAATATGAAACCTCCTGATGACGAAGAGAGTACAGAACGCCACTGTGACTCTAGAATAGTGAAGGACCAGTTTACCCTGGTGAGCTATAGTAGTAGAGACACGAGATGTCCTACAAGTGATCCTCTTACTGACTGAGGAAGGTGAAGGTCATGAGAATCCGGCTCTCTTAATGACCTATGTATGATACTGATGCGGCTTCTCAGCGATCAGTTGGAGTATGAGTGGTAAGCCTCATCTCCACAGGGCATAGTGTTGTTTGTAAAACATAATCAACCATGTAGTATAACTTGTTAGAGATGACTCCAAGTTAGTTGATTGATGTTACATTGCAATAATGTTTATATTCTCCATATCTCCTAAATGGGTGAGATCTTGTTATAATTGCAACTGTTATAGAATTCTTTAAAGGCTTTATTGTTTAAGATATTCTTTGATGTTATAATAAAGCTTCTGGCGAAGAGTTATAACTCTCGCTGGGACAATTATGTATAATTGTGTCACCCCGTAGGCTTCAACTTTTTAGGTGGACGTCGGAGACGAAGGAACCAGCCTACAGGTGATCAGTCTCAGCAGCAGCATCAGGGGCAGCAGTAATCTCAGGTGGAGATTGTCCTGCCATATGGTGTAGTTAGAGTCAGTCCTATGTGTCCTCTGTACTCTCAGGTCTTGGAGTCTTTTGTATAGTGATCTTGATATTTTGTATCTTGATGTATATAATTACTCAAGAAGTAATTATCCGGAGATGTAAACAGTTTATCTCCCTTTATGAAAGAAGCTTTTATGGATTCAAGCTCTTGTCACGAAAAGTTTTAATTTCCCGTGATTTTTGTCTTCCGCTGATTACCGATTTGCTTCCGCTAAGTTTTAATCGTGTTTATGTCATGGTTTGGAGATCATAGCCCACAACTAGTGCTATCAGAGCCCACAACTAGTGGTATCAGAGCTCCAGGTTCAGTTGAGTCTACAGAGGCATAGGACTTAGGATGTCGAGTCTACCTTTAGTACTCCTTCCTCATCTAATAGAATCTTCTGCTCCTCAGGAGAAGAAGATACATAAGAATGTCAGAACATCGTGATGAGCACGTGGAAGAGAGTAGTGGTAGTGCACCTCGAGACGGTGCAAGAGTTCCGAGAATAGAACAACATGCACTTGAGTCGCCAAGAGAGCCACCCCAGTTCGACCCAGCTGACATGAGTGATCCAGTTGTACAGACGATGTTCGGGCAGTTCATGACTGCCATGACACATATAACCGATAGGATGCCCATTCCTACACCTAGGGCACCTGTCCAGCCTGAAGCACAAGGTATTGGTAAGACATTCGAACGACTTCGTCGTGTCGGAGCTACCGAGTACTTCGGAACTGCCGACCCTGCAGATGCTGACTTTTGGTTGACAGAGTTGGAGAAGGCTTTCAGGATTCTTATAATTCCGGAAGCTGAGAAGGTTAGACATGCTGTCTATCTTCTCAAAGGCAGTGCTGGTCACTGGTGGAACATGGAAGAACAGAAGAGACCTGGAGTAGAGTTCTCATGGGAAGAGTTTCGTCGGGAATTTATCAATAGATATTTTCCAAAGACCTTCCTAGATGAGAAGATCTCTCAGTTTGAGAAACTAAGGCAGGGTATGATGAACATTAGTGAGTATGAAGCTAAGTTCATGGAGTTGTTGCGGTTCTGTCCGCACATGGCTGTTACAGATGAGGAAAGAATCAGAAGATTTGAAAAGGGTTTGAATTCTGATATGTCAACCCATGTGTCTGCCTTAGAAAACAGAGAGAGATTCTCTACCTTTGTTGAGTCAGTCCGAAGGATAGAGAGATTTGTGGTTGAGAAAAGACAAACCCATAAAAGATATCCACAGATCCAGGGTTCTTCATCTAGGGATTCCAAGAAACCTAGATTCTCTGCACCTAACCCTCCACCACCCAGATCGAGTTTTCAAACTCAATGGACACCAAGCAGAGGTAGAGGACGGAGTCAACCGCTTCAAGGGACGCACAGTTCTGCATCAGTGTCAGTTACTGGACCACCCAGACCACAGCAACAGGAGAAGAGTTGCTACAACTGTGGTAAAGTAGGACACTTGATGAAGGATTGCCGTTCTAGTCCTGTCGGTGTGACACAACAAACCCCGAGACAGAATCAAAAGGGATCTCATAATAGACAACATCAAGGAGCAGCTCGAGGACGTGGACAAGCGTCTCAAGCTGGATCATCAACACCACCTCAACACCAGGCGACTGCGAGGTTCTATGCTATGAACCCACCTGAGGCAGTGGTCAATCCACGGGTAGTGGCAGGTCAGATGAAATTTTTATATTCTGATATGTCTACATCCTGTGTTGTATCCGTTCTGATTGATCTGGGTGCCACACACTCTTTCATCACTCGTGAAGTGATTCGTAACTGCAATTTGACTATTAGCCATAGAGCAGATAGTTTGTTGTTAGAGACTCCGTTGAGTGGGTCTGCCGTTTTGCAGGAGGTATGTTCTTCCTGCATCCTTTTCTTTTCTGACCATCGCATTCAAGTGGATCTTATACCACTTGATATGCAAGGGTTTGATATAATCCTTGGGATGGATACCTTAGAAAGGTATAGAGTTGTCTTGGATTGTGAGTCCAAGTTGGCTGTGTTTGCTGATGAAAGCAGCACACAGATCTTTCAAGGTGAAAGAAAGATTCTGCCCACCTGTCTTGTGTCAGCTATGGTTGCTGATAAGCTGTTGAGGCAAGGATGTTATGCATTATTAGCCCATGTGGTAGGTGTTACCAAGGAAAGTTCCAATCCTACCGAAGTTCCTGTAGTCAGGGAATTCGAAGATGTGTTTCTTGAAGAACTTCCCGGTATACCACCACCTCGGGAGATTTATTTTGAAATTAATCTGATCCCAGATACGAAACCCATAGCTCAAACTCTGTATAGGATGGCGCCTTCCGAGATGGCAGAACTCAAGAAACAGCTTCAAGAGTTACTTGAGAAAGGTTTTATCCGACCGAGTACTTCACCTTGGGGTGCTCCGGTCTTGTTTGTTAAAAAGAAAGATGGGTCAATGTGGTTGTGCATCGACTATAGACAACTCAATAAAGTAACAATAAAGAATAAGTATCCTCTGCCGAGAATTGATGATCTCTTTGACCAGTTGCGTGGTGCAACAGTCTTTTCAAAAATAGACTTGAGGTCTGGATATCATCAACTCCGTATTAAGGATAGTGACATATCCAAGTCTGCCTTTAGGACAAGATATGGTCACTATGAGTTCACAGTTATGTCGTTTGGACTAACCAATGCACCAGCTGCATTTATGGAACTCATGAATAGAGTTTTTCGACCTTTCCTTGATCAGTGTGTTGTCGTCTTCATAGATGACATTCTGATCTATAGTAAGGATGCTCAGCAGCATGAGCAGCATCTTTGCCAAGCTTTGACCTTGCTAAGAGAACATAAGCTGTATGCTAAGTTTAGCAAGTGTGAGTTCTGGCTGCCGGAGGTATCTTTTCTTGGACATGTGATATCCGCCTCGGGAATTCGTGTTGACCCTACAAAGGTAGAATCTGTTCTACAATGGGAACAACCGAAGACACCGACGGAAATTCGAAGTTTCTTGGGGTTAGCTGGCTATTATCGAAGGTTCATAAAGAACTTTAGTTCTATAGCTTTACCTTTGACCAAGTTAACCCGGAAAGAGGTTCCTTTTTCTTGGAGTGATAAGTGTCAACAATCTTTCCAGCTACTGAAAGAGAGGTTGACAAGTGCACCTGTGCTAGTGCTACCTGAACAAGGAAAAGGGTATATAGTTTTCTGTGATGCTTCCAAGAATGGAATAGGATGTGTGTTGATGCAGGATAAACAAGTGATTTCTTTTGCTTCCCGATAGCTTAAGAAACACGAGGAGAATTATCCAACACACGATTTGGAGTTAGCTGTTGTGGTTCATGCCTTGAAGATCTGGAGGCATTATCTCTACGGAGAAACATTCCAGATTTTCACAGACCACAAAAACCTTAAGTATATCTTCTCTCAGCATGAGCTCAACATGAGGCAACGTCGCTGGATGGAGTTAATCAAGGACTACGACTGTACAATTGATTACCACCCAGGCAAGGCCAATGTTGTTGCAGATGCCTTGAGTAGGAAATTAGCAACATCAACCATGAATAGAGCACAACTAGACTCTTCAGTATGCTCTAGAAGAGATATGCTTATCTCTTTAAGGCAAAACAATGTACAGTTGAAGGTGTCATTGTTAACCGGTTTGTTAGCTGAGATGCATATTAAACCTACTCTAAGGGAGCAGATTAAAGAGGCACAGCTAGATGATGATGCAGTTCAACATATAAGATCTGAGTATGGAAATGAGAAGCAAGATGGTTTTCATGACTCAGAAGATCAAGTAGCTTGTTATAATGAAGAATGATAGTGCCATGTGGACAACTTGAGAAAGTTAGTCCTGGAAGAAGCCCATTCTTCCATGTATGCTATGCATCCAGGGAGCACCAAGATGTATCGGAATTTGAAAGATCTGTATTGGTGGCCTGGGATGAAGGAGGACGTTGCAGAGTTTGTTCTGAGGTGCCCTGTGTGTCAGCAAGTTAAAGCTGAACACCAGAAGCCTGCAGGAACAATGCAACCTTTACCCATATCACAGTGGAAATGGGACCATGTGACCATGGACTTTGTTGTTGGCCTACCCAGGACAAGCAAAGGACATGATTCCATTTGGGTAATTGTTGATAGGTTGACTAAGACAGCACATTTCTTACCTGTCAAAACAACCTATTCTGCTAAAAGGTTATCAGAGTTGTATGTTCAAGAGATAGTGCGTTTGCACGGAGTTCCTGTCACAATAGTTTCTGACAGAGGTCCTCAGTTTACCAGTCGTTTTTGGGAACAGTTGCACAAAGCCTTAGGCACTAAGCTAAGGTTTAGTACGGCCTTCCATCCCCAGACTGATGGACAGTCGGAAAGGACCATACAAACCTTAGAAGACCTGTTGCGAGCATGTGTTCTCCAGTTCACCGGAAGTTGGGATCTACACCTAAGCTTGATAGAGTTTGCATATAACAATAGCTATCAGCATAGTATTGATATGGCACCTTATGAAGCCTTATATGGTAGACGTTGTAGATCACCCTTGTGTTGGTTTGAGACTGGTGAGCATCAGTTGTTAGGTCCTGACCTGGTGCAGCAAACCACGGAAAAGATTAAAGTTATACAACATAAGATTAAGACTGCTCAGGATAGGCAGAAATCTTATGCTGACAAACACTGTAGACCCTTAGAGTTCCAGGTTGGAGACAGAGTGTATCTCAAGGTCTCACCTTGGAAAGGGGTCCTTCGTTTTGGAAGAAAGGGGAAGTTAGCTCCTAGATATATGGGGCCTTATCCAATCATTGAACGGATTGGAAAGGTAGCATATAAACTAGAGCTACCACCTGAGTTACAGCGGTTACATCCTGTGTTTCACATTTCTATGTTGAAGAAATGTCACCCAGACACCGAGTCAGTTCTACAACCCATGGAAGTAGAATTGAATGATGACATATCCTATGAGGAGGGACCAGTGTCAATCCTTGATAAACGAATTAAAAAGTTAAAGAAGAAAGATATAAGTCTTGTGAAAGTCCTCTGGAACCATCGTGGTATTGAAGAAGCCACTTGGGAGTTAGAGGATGAGATGAGAAGGAAGTATCCTGCCCTTTTCTCTTAGTATGTTTTATCGATTTCGGGGACGAAATCCTTGTAAGGGGTGGATAATTTGTAACATCCCTGACCTGGGTTATGAATTAACCCTAGGTGTTTTGCCTAAATATGCAATTAAATCTTTGTGATTAACTCTGAGCATGTAATTAAGTTCTCAGAAACATATATCTCAGTATTTGCTCCTTTTTATTTAAAGTAGTAGCATTGTTTTGATATACAGGGACCTATGTGCAATTTACCCAGTTAAAAGGGTTATCTTGCAATTTGCACATGATGAGATGTTCCTCTGATGTTGAGACATCATGAGAAATCATTTTAGCAAAGTTTGAGGGATTTCCCAAGCTAAGTCACCAAGGTGCAGCTGTGGAAGCAATCCCGGTGCTTGAAACCCTAGTTTGGGGTAAAATGCAATTTACCCAAATTAAGGGATACAAATTGTGAATATGTCATCTAATGTATCTTTTTAGACTCTTTCCATCATTAAGAGAAGAAATGATGAGGAAGTCACCTCAATTGAATTATCAAGTTATGAGATATGCCTTGTGATTGAATAATCAGGGTATATGTGCAATATTTCTTTATGTATGTACCTCATTATTAGCTTGCTCTCCTTTACCTTCTTTTCCTAAGACCTTAAGAGAAGGTTTGTCCTTAGAATAAAGAGGAAGGGACGATCAAGTAAAGAAGGAGGGACCTAGTTAGAATTATGGACAACTTATGAACTAATGTTGAAAATCCTACCCCATGTATATAAGCTCTCCTTCCCTTAGTTGCAAGGGAACTCACCCTTCGTTCCCTTACTGTTTCATTTCACCAAAGACGACCAAGGACTGCCTTGGAGCTAAGGAGGACGACCAAGAGGTGCAAGGTAGGTTTAAACCCCTCTTCTTGCTTAAGTTCCATGGTTAGAACTCGAATTCAAGGTCATCTTCATGGCTAACTCTTGAAACCCTACCTTTCTAGCCGTCTCTTTTCATCCTTCCTTGGAGTTTTCACCTTGGCCAACCTGTAAGAACTCAAGGACGCCATTAGATCTTGGAGCTTGAAAGCTTGGAGCTCAAGAAGCAAGCTTTAGGCGGGTTTTATAACTCTAAACCCATGCTTTACTATGTGCATCTTTATATGCGTTTTGATGATAGCTCTTAGTATTTCCCTACTTTTCCCTGCTATTTTGCAAGAAAATCCATGGGATATTCGTACTTTTCTTGAGCACGGAGATGAAGGAGTGATTTCCAAGAAAAACCCACCGCTTTTCACTTCCTTAAACGGTCTCAAAAGTTTGCTCTCTCGGTCTCAAGACCGCGAGGTGAGCAAACGGTCTCGAGACCGCGACAGGGAAAACGGTCTCCAATACCGTTTGGCCCCGTTGACCGGGCAGGAACGTATAAGATATCTGTTCCTAATTATATAGGCTAATTACCCTCAACATTTGGGAGGCTAACTCCAAAGGAATCGGGAGATATGACCTTTTTTAGTAACAACTTTATTTGAATTTATTCCTGATTTTCAAACGGTTTGAAATTGCCTTTTTGGGCAAACGGTCTCAAGACCGTGTAAGGTCGTTGACTAAGCGTTGACCGTATGAGATTACTGTTCAAAATTATGTTAATTAACAACTCACCAAGTTTGATGGTCTAATTCCAAACGGGCTAAGAGTTGAAGGGTGAATACTAGGGCTAACCCTAGATAAAATCAGTACTGAAATTATGGTGACCTAATTAGGGTTTTTAGGGTTGATTGACCTAAACGGTCTCAAGACCGTTTGGGGGTCACCAAACGGTCTCAAGACCGCGAGGGCAATCAACCAAGACCGTTTGGAGGTCTGGGGTCAAGGATAGTTGACCAATTGAAGGTACAATTACACCGAATTACATTGCAATTAAATATTGACATGATCATCAACTCAATGGGTCAGACCTTGATGAATCTGCACTAGAATCCAAAATTGGATGGGCAAACGGTCTCAAGACCGTTTGGAACTCATCCAAACGGTCTCAAGACCGAGAGGACAATTACCCAAGACCGTTTGAAGGTCTAGGGTTAAGTAATTTGACCAATTGAGGACCTAATTGCAAATAAGTTATCAATTTAATCAAAATTCTGTTTTATGGCTCAATCATGGTTCAACCTCTATCAAATCACCTTAGATTTTGATGAAACCTTGGGCAAACGGTCTCAAGACCATGTGGGGTCCACCCACATGACCTCAAGACCGTTTGGGCCAAGTTTGGGCCCAATTGGAGCTCAATTGAAGGGTTCAACCTTGTG
This sequence comes from Alisma plantago-aquatica, assembly GCA_963693085.1. Taxonomy (NCBI): domain Eukaryota; kingdom Viridiplantae; phylum Streptophyta; class Magnoliopsida; order Alismatales; family Alismataceae; genus Alisma; species Alisma plantago-aquatica. The sequence continues at coordinate 501,462,331 of OY856411.1, forward strand.
TTGAGTCACATTGTTGAGTGTTGATGGGTGAACATTGATAGACACTAATTGAATCGATTTCAATCCTAATTGGTCAACAATTGAGGGTCAATTGAATGACCAATTGGTTAAGCATAACCTTAGTTGACCCAATCCATAGGTGGTCAACATAACTTTGACCTTTTGAGAGCTTCAACATCGGTTAACATCATCGATTGTATCTTTGATTTTGTTGATGGACCAAACGGCTGAGACCATGTGAGCCTCGCGGTCTCAAGACCGTGAGAGGGCTCGCGGTCTCAAGACCGTGAGAGGGCTCGTGGTCTCAAGACCGTGAGGGGGCTCATGGTCTCAAGACCGAGAGGAGGCTCGCGGTCTCAAGACCGCGAAGGGCCTCGCGGTCCTGAGGTCAAACTAGCTAAACGGTCAACGTCTCTTCACGGTCTCAACTCCAATTTGATCTTCGCGGTCTCAACATCAATTGAACCAATGATAGGGCTTCGCGGTCTTGAACCACTTGAAGAGGCTCGCGGTCTTGAAGCCTAAGGGGGGCTCGTGGTCTTGGAGTTAGAAAGAGGCTCGCGGTCTTGGTAAGTCAAAGTGGGCAAACGGTCAACACTTTCAACCGATTTCAACTCAATTGATGATTAATGATTGAAATTAATCAATGTGATTCCAAGTTGACTTCTTTCAATCAATTCATAATATAAATGGTCCAATGTTGCCCAAATCAAACCCTAATGATAATCTAGGATAGTAAGGGGTTATTTGACTAAGGTTTTTGACCATAATGATGATCAATGGGGGAAATTACCAAAATACCCCTGAAGGGTCAATTGAGTTATACCTTGCTCAATTCAAACTCTAATTACATGAGAATGATGTTTTTAGTCATAATGACTCTATCCAACTTGATCTAGTCTAATGTTATCATCCACCATTAGTATGATGAAAGAGAGAGTACTTCTAGAGAGAGAAAGTACCCGAGAGAGAGAAAGTAACTCTAAATCACATAATGGTGATGTTTTTGGCTATGTTAGCCTATGATGACTCAATCCAACCTGTTTTAGAGTAATGTTGACATCACTTAACCTTATGATGAGAGAGAAAGTACTTCTAGAGAGAGAAAGTACTTCTAGAGAGAGAAAATACCCTTTTTAAGTGGAAACTCAATTGAAGCATCCCCAATACACAGAAATGAGCATAATTAGGGTATGATCCACCTGTGTGAGATCATAGAAACCCTAATTATGATAAATGATGAACTTTTAACTAATCTAAGATCATCATTGAAGATGTTACTCATACATGATGATGTTATGAGTTCAATTCACCTTAATGTGAATAGTAAACCCTAATTCAAGGATGATGACATGTAATGTGAATAGTAAACCCTAATTCAAGGGTAATGACATGCTTTTGAATATTAAACTCTATTTGATGAGAAGTAGAGATTTAAACTCTTATGACAAGAGTAGGAGGGATATTCCTTATTTTTGTACTACCTTTATCAGTTGTATTAACCATGCAGGTTCTGATATGAAGGTAATCATATCCAGGTATGGATGATGATGTTATATTCATTAAAGGCATGTTGTTAGCCTTATGAATAAGTAAAGTAACTGGATGTCTTGTCAGTGGCATCCTATACTGATAATGGGCTGTGAGAGCCATGAATACCATCAAAGTCATGCCTTAGAGATGACTTGTGATGAGGATAATGAGAAATGATGATTGATATGAGTTAGGCCTGTTACATTTAGTATTCTTCTTTTATAGCTGCTATGCTATTGTTATTGTTTGCAGAACAATGTATGCTGTTAAAGAATACTGAATGTACCTAACTAATCAAGTATAATGTAGAGCCCTGATCATAGATCCATCATTGTCAGAAATTAAATGATGGTGAAACAGGTTTTCCTCAGGGAACTCCTGGAGCACATACTTTTGAGTATGTGGGGTACATGGATGTGTAGAACCTTACATCCTAGTGTAGGAAAGTGATGTAGATGTGTAATCCATCCATCCTTCACTATAATTCCATACCGTATCAGTGGTAGGTAAACATGAAACCTCCTGATGACGAAGAAAGCACAGATATCTGTATCAGTGGTAGGTAAATATGAAACCTCCTGATGACGAAGAGAGTACATAACGCCACTGTGACTCTAGAATAGCGAAGGACCAGTTTACCCTGGTGAGCTATAGTAGTAGAGACACGAGATGTCCTACAAGTGATCCTCTTACTGACTGAGGAAGGTGAAGGTCATGAGAATTCGGCTCTCTTAATGACCTATGTATGATACTGATGCGGCTTCTCAGCGATCAGTTGGAGTATGAGTGGTAAGCCTCATCTCCACAGGGCATAATGTTGTTTGTAAAACATAATCAACCATGTAGTATAACTTGTTAGAGATGACTCCAAGTTAGTTGATTGATGTTACATTGCAATAATGTTTATATTCTCCATATCTCCTAAATGGGTGAGATCTTGTTATAATTGCAACTGTTATAGAATGCTTTAAAGGCTTTATTGTTTAAGATATTCTTTGATGTTATAATAAAGCTTCTGGAGAAGAGTTATAACTCTCGCTGTGACAATTATGTATAATTGTCTCACCCCGTAGGCTTCAACTTTTTAGGTGGACGTCGGAGACGAAGGAACCAGCCTACAGGTGATCAGTCTCAGCAGCAGCATCATGGGCAGCAGTAATCTCAGGTGGAGATTGTCCTGCCATATGGTGTAGTTAGAGTCAGTCCTATGTGTCCTATGTACTCTCAGGTCTTGGAGTCTTTTGTATAGTGATCTTGAGATTTTGTATCTTGATGTATATAATTACTCAAGAAGTAATTATCCGGAGATGTAAACAGTTTATCTCCCTTTATGAAAGAAGCTTTTATGGATTCAAGCTCTTGTCACGAAAAGTTTTAATTTCCTGTGATTTTTGTCTTCCGCTGATTACCAATTCGCTTCCGCTAAGTTTTAATCGTGTTTATGTCATGGTTTGGAGATCAGAGCCCACAACTAGTGGTATCAGAGCCCACACTTCTGGCATCTTGTGGGCTAGGATGTAGTCGTACTTCTTTGTCATCAACTAGAACTAGAGTTTTTTTGTTGGGGAGAGGTTAGGATTGTCTTTTAGGGTATTTGTTATCTTCTCTAGGATTTCCTCTACCCCCTTCAGTGAAGTCACTTTCTTCATCAATGTATCTTCAGTTGAGGTCGACATTCTGAAAGTTTCACATTAGTTTTGTTGTTAGCACAATTGAATTCACTTTTAATTAATCATATTCAATTTTATTCTATTATCATGTATATGTATATGTATATGTGCATATATATTTCATTCAATTTTTCATAGGACCGTGACTGCATCCTTAAAAAATAGGTGTGCCTTGACCGTGGAAGGTGCCATGACTGTAGCATCACTGAGCTTAATTGTAAAATTGTGAAAATGATATGCCACAACCACAGTGGATTACTCCATAATGAGATATGTAGCGACCACGGCCAAGAAGCAAGCAAGAGATACATTGACTGTGGCTAAGAAGCACCGCAACCGCAATCGTCACTTGATCGACTTTTATGCTTAAGGTACGTCATGACCGTAGCTAAGGATATGGTGTTGCGCTTGCGGTGTCGGAGCAACTGTTCAATTGGAAATGTTGATTGTGGTGTAAAACCTAGCTCGAGAAGCCATCAACCAAGGCCAAGGAGGCAGGGTTCTGCGATCGAATCACACCCCCAAAACCCTAACCTAGGTTAAACATCACCACAAGAATCGTGAATGAGGGAAGGATGCCGACGAGCATCACTGAGCTAAATGAGGCAGAGCTGCGGCAGTTGCCATGGCATTCTCGACCCAATTGGCCAACAAAAGCACAAAAAGACGGTGAAGTGTATGGAAAACAACAATTAGCAATCGAGTGATGGATACCTCAGTTTAGGTTAAACAATACGAAATGGCATCGAAAGTGGAGGCAGGAGGGGCTTGCAATGATAGAAGTGTGGCTTCATCAACAAAGGTCTGAATTGGATTTTTTGTCATCTCTCACACTCACATTGAGGATCTTCGTTCAACATTTTTTGAATTTTGAGTGAAAGAAGAACCATGTTCTTAAGGGTTTAACTATATATACCCTTAGAATGCCGCGACTGTGGCATGAGGATCACCGCAACTACGGTCGTGCTCCTTCTTTACATATGCCACGACCGCATCCCATTACTGCAAAGAGTGGGTACTGCAACCGTGGTCTACCCCTCCTCAACTGATGCTCATGATGCGACCATGGTCCAGACCATAACCGCGGTCCTTCTAAACCAAAATAACATGAAACTAATTGAGGAAAAACTTGTTCTTCCAAAAAAACCCTCTTCAGTAGAGAAAGATTAAAATCCAAGAAATATTTACATTCTTACAAAAAAAGGGAATTTGAAATATAGGAAAACGAGAGGTATATAGATCATAATACTAAAGTACGAGATATAGAAAAACACGAACTAATGAAAATAGTAAAAACTTGGGTTGCCTCCTAAGAAGCGCTTGTTTAAAGTCTTTAGCTTGACTTTATCTATCATCTTATCTTCATTCTCCTTCAACATGTGCAGTTGCTTCCTCATTCATTCCACTTGTTGCTGAGTTGGTTTCCCCCAAATTGAGTTTTGTTCTTCTTACAAAGGCTCGGTCTTCATAGTATCTTTTCACTCTTTATCCATTCACTTTGAAGGTTCCTATCTTTTCTCCTACTATCTCCATTACCCCCGATGGGTATATTTTCACTACAGAAAAGGGGCTTGACCACCTTGTCCTCAACTTCCATGGAAATAACATGATACTGAAGTTGAACAAAAGGACCTTGTCTCCTTCATGCACCATCTTTGTTCTTTAAATGGGCATCATGCCAGACCTTTGTTCTCTGCTTATAAATCTATGCATTCTCATAAGTGTGTAGCCTTAACTCTTTGAGATCTTGAAGTTGAAGGAATCTTGTTTGATCAACTTTATCAAGGTCCATGTTTAAAAACTTTATAGCCCATAGGGCTTTGTGTTCGAGTTCGACTGGTAGATGACAAGACTTTCTATAAATCAATTTGTAGGGTGTCGTACCTATTGGTGTTTTATATGTTGTAAGGCTTGCCCAAAGTGCATCACCAGTTTCATGGGCCAGTCCTTCCTTGTATGACCGGCAGTGTTTTCTAAAATTTGTTTGATCTTCTTGTTTGATACCTCCACTTGCCTGATATTTGGGGGTGATAAGGCATTGCAACCTTATGTTTCACCCCATACTTCCGTAACAGAGCTTCAAATTGCTTCTCACTAAAATGTGACCCTCCATCGTTTATGAAAGTTCGTGGTACTCTGAAGCGTGGAAAGATAGTTTTCTCAAAAAGATTAATGAGTGCTTTGGAGTCGCATGTTTGAGTAGAAAGTGCCTCAACCCATTTGGAAACGTAGTCAATAACAACAAGAATGTACTAATTTCTTTTCAACGACGGGAAAGGTCCCATGTAGTCAATTTGACATACATCGAAAATTTCCACTTCCGCCCAATCTTACATTGGCATTTCATTTCTTGTACTTATGTTCCCCATGAGTTGGCATTCCTTGCATATTTTGATAAATGATGCAACATCCTTGAAGAGTGTTGGCTAGTAAAATCCTAATTGTAGAACCTTTGCGGCCGTCCTCTCCCCTCCGTGGTGTCCTCCATAGGGTGAGGCGTGGCACTCCTTGAGGATTAGAGGCACCTCTTCTTCAGGTATGCATTGATGGTATAGGTTGTCATAGAACCTCTTTAACAGTAGCGGGTCATCCCAATAGTAATTCTTCAACTCAAACTTCTTCTTGTGATTGTATGTTATCTTTGGTGGAAGTTGTCCACATGATAAATAATTACAGATATCAGTGAACCAAGGTAAGCTCTGCTCTTCTGATTGAGCCATTAAAAGAGCTTCATCGACATAGTTGTCATTCACAGGCAATTGGTTTTCTTCTTCAAAATTATTCTCGACAAGTGACCCACGACCACATTTTCTTTCCCCTTTTTGTCGATGATCTCATGGTGAAATTATTGCAATAACAAGGCCCATTGCAAAAGCCTTGGCTTGGTGTCCTTTTTCTACATTAGGTACTTTATCACCCCATGATTGGTGTACACTCTTACCTTTGATCCTACTAAGTATGATCTGAACCTGTCGAAAGCAAATATAATAACCAACATTTCCTTCTCGGTGGTAGTACAGTTCATTTGGCCTTCATCTAAGGTTCTACTCGCATAGCAAATCATGTGATGTTTCTTTTCTTTCTTCTATCTGAGGACTACCCCGATGGTGTAGTCACTGGCATCACACATTATCTCAAAAGGCAACTCCCAGTCTGGTGCATGTAGGATAGGTGTCATCATTAATGCACTTTTTAGGATATTAAAGGCATCTAGACATTTAGTGGTAAACTCAAACTTAGCATCCTCTATCAGCATATTTGATAATTGATTGATGATCTAAGAAAAGTCTTTTATGAATCTTATATAGTATCATGCATGTCCCAAGAAGCTTCACACTCCTGTGACCGACTTTGGTGGTGGGTGTTTTGAAATGGCTTCAATTTTTCTTAAATCCACTTAAATTCCTTTCTTTGAGACCTTGTATCCAAGTGTGATACCATCCCGAACCATGAAGTTGCATTTCTCCCAATTTAGGACAAGGTGCTTCTCTTCACAACGCTGCAGCACCAAAGATAGATTTTTCAGGCAGGCTTCAAAATCCTTCCCATATAGAGAGAAGTTTTCCATGAACACCTCTACTATGTCTTCCAGAAAGTCTGAAAACATAGATATCATGCAGTGCTAAAAAGTCATTGGTGCATTACATAAGCCGAACGAAGGCATAAGTTCCATAAATGCAGGTAAAACTGATCTTTTCTTGATCGTCATGGTGAATAGGTACTTGGTAAAATCTGGAATATCCGTCCAAAAAACAAAAGTAGTCACAGTGATCCAGTCGCTCTAGGACCTGGTTGATAAATGGCAAAGGGAAGTGATCCTTCTTGGTGGCTTTATTTAGCTTGTGATAGTCGAGGCACATGCGCCAGCCTGTCACTGTCCTTGTTTCTACTTCATCTCCATCTTCCCCTCCAATGACCGTCATTCCTCCCTTCTTGGGTACCACATGGATAGGACTAACCCAATTGTTGTCGCTTATTGGGTATATGATTCCAGCATCTCATAGCTTTATAACTTCTTTTTTCACAACCTCTTTGAGCATTTGGTTTAGCTTTCTCTGTGGTTGAGCTAGAGGCTTGGCTATTTCTTTAAGGTGAATTATGTGCACGCATAAAGCTGGGTTAAGGCCCTTGATGTCTTCTACAGAGTACCCTATGGATTTTCTATGCAGTCTTAGCTCATTTAGCAGCTTCTCCATCTGGTCGTATGTTAAGTTGGCATTAACTATCACTGGATTTCTCTCTTCTTTGTCCAGGAATTCGTATTTTCGTCCCTCTGGATGAGGTTTCAATTCTGGCTTGGGATTTGGTGCTTCCTTCTCCTCCACTATTTTCTCTAATGAGGCGTACTTCACCGTCTCAATTATCTCTCCTTCGTCTCTTAATTCCTCTTTGGGTTGGTTCAAATAATCTAAGATTTCTACAACCTCTTGGCCCTCCATTGTAGGATCCTGCCTATTTAAGGCCTGCATGAGGGGATCAACAATTGCCTTATCTTCTTGTACCTCTTCACAATACTAACTTTAGATGTCCATGAAGTAGTCTGACTCAGATAGAGACGGTCCCCTCATGGCATCTTGCACTCAAAAATCCAAGTGATCATTCCCCACTCGTAGTGTGATGATCCCTTCCACAACATCTCTTAAGGCTCTCCCTATTGTGAGGAAAGAGCTCCCGAACATCATAGGGCATTTAGAATCCTCAACTGTGTCTATTACCACTATATCGCACAGTATGAAAAATCATCCAACTCATATCAGAACGTCTTCAACTAATCCGACAGGCCTTGTGAAGGTGTGATCTGTCAACTCAATCCTAATCCTCATATTCACCATGTCTATCAGTACAAGCCTTTCTCCTAGAGTTAAGGGCATTAGACTAATGCTTGCTCCCAAGTCATCTAGCCCTTTTTTCTCCTCATTGTCTTTTACATAAAAGGTATGTTTAATGCTCTAGGGTCCTTCTTCTTATTTGGTAGCTCAACTTATAAAAAAGCACTTGACATTTTTTCCAGTTGAACAGTCTCAATGTGGTATCCTCTCCTCCTTTTTGTGATCATATGTATGAGGAATTTTGTGTAGGTTGGCATTTCTTCTATTACATCGAGAAAGGGCACATCCAACTGTAACATCTTTACAGCTTCCATGAACTTTTCATATATTTTCTTCAAGTGTGCTTTTATCAATTTGTAGGGGAAAGGGACTCTTAGGGAATACGGATTTTTCTTTGAAAGGACGTCTCCTATAGGAACTGAGTTCTTTTCCTCTTCTTCCTTCTTATTTTCATGTGGCCCTGCTTCCTTGCCACTTACATCTTGTTCTTTCCCTTTTGATTCTTCTGTTGCCTTCTCATTCTCAGACTGTTGATTAACACAGCTTCCCCCTTATTCAATGTTGTTAGTATTAGGATTTGCCAATGCTCTCCCAGATCGGAGAGTGGTCATTTTTGCAGTCTCAGTGCTTGATGGGATCTTCCCTAAAGGATTTTTCATGAGTTCAGCTAGTTGTGCAAGCTACTGATCAATCTGCCTCTGGTGAGTTTGCATGTCCAAATATTGAGTTTGCATGGTAGTTAGCACTCCTGAATTTGTGAGAGCACTTTGAGTGAGTTGATCATTCATTGAAGCTTGCCTTTTCACGAAGTCAAATAGTTGAGCAATCATATTAGCTTGGTTGTTGTCCTTGGCTTGGCTCAGCCCTGGGCCTTATCCTTGCCCTTATCGACTCATATTTTTTTTCTGACCTTAATAGTTGTTCTTGTTAGTCTGGTAATTGGTAGTCTTGGCTCAGCCCGGGACCTCCTTTCCTCTCAAATCCTGGAGGAGGTTTAGATGAACTACCCAGTTGATGCGCGTTCTCTACAACTTCATTGTTTCTATAGTTAAACCCAGGGTGGTCTTGTTGTTTGAATTTAGCATAGGAAACATTCTCAATTTCTTCTTCACTTTTACTTTTGTCACTCTCCTCTGGCCGAGTATAGATACAGTTGTCAATTCCATGTCCTCCTTCTCCATAGGTAACACATTTCATGGCTTTCTTAGTGTTCTTCTTTCCTTTGGTTCCAGTGTCTTTTAGCTGTTTGACATTGGTGGTGATTTTCTGAATTTGGGCTATAATAGTTTCCAAGGCTTTGGCTTCGATTGATGGTCCATCAGACCGTGCTTTCTTCAGTGATCCTGTATCATTTCTTCTGTAATCCATGCCCACTTGCAATGCATCCATGTTGTCTATTATCTTCATAGTTCTGCTCAGCTTCTTTCCAAGAAAGTCACTGCTAGTAGCTACGTTCAACAAAGTCCTCTCAGTAGGAGTCATCCCATTGTAGAAGGTGGTTACTAGGAACCCCTTATAGTAGTTATGGTTCAGAAAATCCCTCTGATACTCTTGAAAGCATTCTCATGCCTCGTGAAGGTTCTATCCCAGCTTTTGTGCAAAATATGTGATCTTTTTCTTGTTGCGGATAGTTCTCTTAGTAGGATAAAATTTAGTAATGAAGGCATCTACAAGGGGTCTCCATCCATCTATGGACTAGTGGGGGAGTTTGTGGTCCTAGGATAGAGTCATATCTTCAAGGGATAAGTTGAACCCCTTTCAATATATCACTTCTTGAGGAACTCCCCTCATATTAATGGTATCGTAGATATTCTTGAAGACATCAAGGTGATGGTATGGATTTTTGCTTCTATAATTCCCACAGAAAGGTTTGTTCTAAATCATTGAGAATATCACAGGTTTCAATTCAAAGTTTATTGTATTGAAGTGTGGGATGACAATTGGGCATCTGGATTCATTGGCTCTAGTTGCAGTCAACTCTCTAAGAGTTTTTCCTTCTTCATCATCATCGCTTCCGTTGTCCCAGTCATCACGCTCATGTTCATTGTCACGGTGGTTGCAATGGTACTTTTTACGACGATGGTAGTGTCATTCTTCATCATGTTGTTCATCTTTGTGTCATTCTTCTTCACGACGTTCTTCCTCACGTTGATGACCGTCTGAGTAATGGCCATCTCTATCTTCATCTGTCCCAGGTGGTGGGGGGTCATGTTGAACTCTTGCATTCCATTCGTCCCCACTGATAGTACCGTCCACACGAGGCGGCATGGTGACTCGAGGTTAAGGTGAAAAATTGAAAAGATCTACTTCCCTCTAGGTTCCCTGAATAGATCGCATAGTCGAGTTAGGAAACTGGACATGTTGAAATGCAATATTCTATGTAATCGCAGGGTAGCAGGTTTAAGGGTTCTGTGCAGTCAGTCTTATTACTAAGCTTGAGGCACGAGAGTATAGTGAGTGGACTCAAGTTCTTAACAATGCCATTTTGCCTTGTCCCTGAAAACTTTGCCAAAAAGTTGACCAGTCTAAACCGCGCATCCAAAATGGATCCGATCTAGAGTAGTCAGACTCTTAACATAAAAACCCAATACTCAAGCCCCCAAAACTTTTATACGGGGTCTGACGTAGTAAACGAGGTCAAACCACAGGGACAAGGCTAGTAGGTGTTAAGTATGCAAGGTCTCATACTCATATACTCTGGATAAATATACGGCTTTTAAAAGTTTGTTCCTTAAGGAATGATGGTACTCAAGCTAAAACAAAGAAAGTTAAAAGAAATAAAGAAAAAATAACAAAAAGAGAAAGTAAGAATGGACTGTAAGAAATAAAGATGTGGAAGGGAACTCGGATCGAGTTTCACCTAGTATGATCTCTCACCAACATGCAAAACTCACTCCCCTTCATATACTCCTATCAAGATTACAAGCAATCATAAAAGTGTCTATTCCCTCCTCTCTCGAGATAAGGATAGATCTAGGATCTAAGGTGGCCTCCCTCTCAAAATAACAACCTTACAACCACACAACAAACCATATGACCATAAGCTTTAGCAATCTAACATTCTCATGCATTCATACTACTCTATAACACTAGATAAAGAAGATACTACTCTTTAAAGGTACCAATGATCAAACATCACAAGATGGTAGCTAAGCATACAAGTGAAGCATTAATAACAAGATTTTGGAGATAATCTAGATATGAGAATATATTTTATTCAAAGGGAAGAAAAAATATACATGTTGGGAGAGCCTTAGTGGCTACTCCCAACCTGAGTTAAGTGTTTAGCCACACATGTTAACGGGTAGCATAACAACATTACAAAATGATAGATACATCATAACCACGAAGAGGGAAGAAGGGTGTAATGTTAAGGAGATGATAGATCTAGAACAGAGAGTGAGAAGATGGCAATACATTAATATACTCCTTCAGATCTAGATCTAGGATGGATGGTGTAGGAGCTCTACTTCTTTCGAGAAAGAGGGGCCTTTAGTCTTCTCTCTCCTTAGCTTCTGCCTTCAGAGATCCAAGACTGATTGGATGGATGAGAGTGGGTGTGGAATTTGGTAGCACTTCGTGGTCCTTGATGATCTAATGATGTGACAAGTTGAGGTGGGTGGCCTATTTATAGGTGTTTCCCACTGACTTAACCAACCTTGACCGTGGTCGAGGCTTGGTATCAGTTGAGGCTTGATTTGTCAATCGAGGCTACCACAGTGGTTGGTTGAGTCAGTACCATGGTCGAGGTATGGTACCACCTCAATCGCAGCCTCCTCGGTCAAGGTCGATCGAGGTTTGAGGTAAATGGGTTGTAGATCATGACCAGAAGGGGCATGAGGCACTGCGGTCATGAAGCATCGGTGTGACCTTAGGGGAATCGACCACGGTGGGAGGGTCCCTACTGGTCGATGAGACGTGGTCGAGGTGCTAACAACGACCATGGCTTGATGTGACCCTACAAGCATGAAAAAGGTGTGAAAATGAGATTCTTGGCATAAAGTACTAAAATAAGTGTAAAATGTCTATAAAAGATATGTTAGGAGAGGTATAAAATATATGCAAAAAATGTATAAAATTAGATGTTGTAACTTTTGCCTTGAGATCTGAAGATTTGGGCTTCTGCTAGCTTTAGAACTCTTCTTAGCTTTGCCTTTGCCTTTAGACTTCCCCTTTGTCTTGTTCATAATCATCACAGGACTTGGGCTTGTCTTTCTTCATTTGTGTCTCATCTGTCCTCAACATGCCCAACAACTCTTTCAATGTCTTATCAAAGTCGTTCATGTTGTAGTTCATGACAAACTGACTATATGACTCTAGTAGGGACTGCAAAATCACATTAGTGGCCAACTCTTGACCCATAGGGAATCTTAGTCTAGCTAGGTTCTCCACATACCCAATCAACTTGAGAACAGGAGGACCTACTGGGTCACCTTCTTCCATGGTACATTTGAACATTGCCTTGGAGACATCATATCTCTCTTGTCTTTCCTGATCTTGATACATGTTCTTAAAATGTGTGACCATCTCAATTACCCCCATGTTCTCATGCTGCCTTTGTAACTCATGGTTCATGGAACATAGAATCAGCCACTTGACATTCACGACGTCCTAAGTATGCTTCTTATAAGAATCCTTGTCATCCCTTGGAGCATTTTGAGTTGGTTCCTCTAGTTCTGGCATTTCCAGGACATAGAGCTTGCACTCCTATGTGAGAATAATTCTCAGCATCCTAAACTAGTCTTGGAAGTTGTTCCCAACAAGCTTGTCCTTCTTAAGGACCGATCACAGAGAAAAGTGATTGTTTGTTGTTATCATTTGATTCTACAAAAGAATTTTCAATTTTGTCAAAAACTCATTTTGATTTGATTTGATTAAAATTTGGGTGATAATCATTAGATCTTTAATTTTTCCAAATTTATAACCCTCAAGTATCAATTCAAAAAATTGTAGTGAACAATTTTCTAATGATCCAAGATCCATATTTCATCAAGTCATGAGTCAGCATGGCTAATTGCCCACAACCTGACTATTTAGGTAGGCAAACTTGCCAATTGCATCATATGCAACTCTTGGATAGATGATATGTGCAACTCCTTGCCATAATCATTTGCATACTTCTGGGCTCAGACACCCAATAGCCAATACAATAATAATGTACACCGCTTTGGCGATACCTACAGTACAACCATCACACTTCCATGAGGTAGACGACACACCATGCTTTGACGTCACCTATGCTTGGTCAAATACGTTTTTCATGTGTATTGCTATTGGAAAGCATCTTACACTTAATATGTTTGATTGAGGGATTATATATATATATATATATATATATGTTGTATCCAAACACTGCATATATAATACATATCAAATACATGATAAATCCCACAACAAAAACATGCAGTATAAACCAAAAATGATGGTTTCCTGGTCTAATTGTAATTCCTTGGAGCCACAAGGAATTACTACCACCTAGGTCAATCATCACATCACATGTTTGAACCTGCTAATGGTGTAGACCTGTGCATGCCAATCTAGGTAGATTGGTTCAACCCTTGAACCGGTCGTCTCACCTCTTGGATGGTTGGTTGGTCCTCCTATCCAGCCAATGTTTGGACTCCTTCCAAATGGTCAGCTAGACCCCCTAGGGATGGTCGTATGGCCTCCTATCCAAACGATGTCTGGACTCCTTCCAGACGGTCAGTTGGGTCCACCAGGCAGACGTCTAGTTCCATCAACCTCTATCCTCTATGGTCCTCCAGATGGTCAGCTCATCTCACAAACTAATCATCTCAACCAGCAATGAACATCTTCAATGTCGTTGCGTGAAATGAAACTATCCTATTGCTATTTTATTACACTGAATAATGGAAACCTCGAGTTACATTTGAGGGGAGTATATATAGGAAAGCATTAACTTTACATTGAGAAGAAGGAGGGAGAGGCTCGATACGTAGATCGAGATAAACAAGAACAAAACCATCCAACAACACATACATTTAGGGTTTAGGCCATAACCATGATAAACATCCACCATCAAAACCATGTTTAGGGCTATGTGTGTATGCATATATATCATATCATATCATATCATATCATATGTATAGTAGTTATGGGAATATGTGATCTTTGATCGGATATGCATATGAGAGTAGTTTAAATATTCACATCGTAAAACCAAAATCCAATCATATCGATTAACCTAAAACATAGTAAATTGATGTGGCTCTGATACAACTATTGTGAAATAACACAGAATAAAACAACAGAAACACAATTTTTATCTATCTGTATTCCCATAATAGCATGATCGCGTCAACTACTATGAAATAGGAAGGATGGTTTTAGCGAGTTATACATGGTCCTAGGGAAAGTCCAGCGACAAAACTCACTTCTTTACATCTGTTGATAAGTTTCTCTTGGATGGTGGTTGTGTAGTTCCTGATCTTCACCACGAACAAAATCTGTGCAACCGCTGTAGTAACTCTAATGGTCTCGCCACAGACTACATTTTGACTTTGCTCTCCGAGCTGCAACCAAAGGACTCCTACCTCTAGAGTAATCCACACAGACCAACTAGAACTCTTGTCATTCACCAAGAATAGTCAGGATGGAGTTGTCCTCTCCGTTGGTGTACTAATCACCAACCTACTCTCCCACAATGATAACTTCTCAGTTGTTCTCTCATGTTGGCTAACCCTCCTTTTCAGGTATCACTTGCCCATACTCTCTTGGTTACCACAACCAGAGAGGATGATAGTTGTCAGAGGAACTGATTCTCAATTGTCTATGTTGTGTTGTGCTCTAGGAATCCCCCAATACCCCTCTATATATAGCAGAGGCTAGGGTCAAGGTTCCCAGTTGCAATCTGATACGAGATAAAGGTGCAGGAGTGGAAAGAACCAAAAGATATTGAGTTTTTGCAACCCATAACAGCCGAAATGGCCATTTCACACACCTAGATAGTTGTCTGGTGTGTGAGATGGTTGTCTCGCACTGCCAAATGACTGTTTAGAAATTCTCAATCTGAAACAAATTTGGCTATTTTGAATTAAATTAATATTTCATATTAATTTCCTTGTTCCTCTAGTAAAGAACAATCAAAACTATTTGGGAAACATCTAGAACCTTCATTCAACCCAACCGGTCCATCTAACCCAAACGAGATGCCTATCTCACTCACCTAGATGGCCATTTGGTGAGTTGAGTTGAGCCAGTCGGTTCAATCACATTGAACTGGTCGGTTCATGAGCAGAACGTAGACAAATCAAACTCAAATCAACTTGACTCCCAAATGGTCATCTCAACTACTTGAGACACACGTCTGGCTGTCCAAACGACCGTCTCACTCAGTGAGAGGGTCATTTGGCACATCCAGTCATCCAATCGAGTAATAAGTTTTGTGAATCGAATACTTAAACACTTTAGTAATCAATCCAATTGTCATTCAAGATCAAACTCCTATTCTAGATGAGTTCCTATGTGTGTGACCCTATAGGTCCCATGTCACGTTGGCAGTGAATGTCCATAAACAGCTTATGACATCACAAGCAAAGAGTGGTGCTTAGTCATAGATCAATGCTGCCCAAGTGAAATGGAAAGTTGGAGAACAACTTCAACCTACAATCTGTGTAAGGTGTTGCATTGATTCTATAATACCTTTGTCTCTAATATCCAGGATGAACTCGAGGCATGGTTAGTCATCCTCTCAACATTCAATCTATGTTTCTTGAACTAAGAACAGACTATCTGAGATAATGTGACATTAATATCATATATCGATTCACATGTGCATGCATATGCGTTTCTCAGTCTTATTGCTAATCAAGTGGCTAAGATATCATACTCTAGTAGGAAGGACAAATCCCATATCTATCACTCACAGTCTATCCCCATGTGTCAAAGTCACCCAATCATCACCATTATAACAACCCATGTTTCAGAATTGTGTTTGATGATGTCAAAGCATAGCCAACAACATGTGACGAGTGTAGTGATTTCATGTCTAAGAATCACAATCACCACCTTCACTATGAGATAAGACTTTACCACAAAACCATGTGTCACTCTCAAGGTTGGTTTGTCTGATACACTATTCTCTAACATGTATTTGTGTTCTTGGTTTGATATTTCCATATCATGACTAATGATATTTAGTCATCAACCAACTCACACTCTAATCTTATGTGTCATTATTTTATATCAACCTTCCACAATAACAACGGATCATGGACATAATGAGAATATGTATATGTACTCTTAACATCCGTATGATCTCATCACAAGGGTAGGAACTTGAAAACATAAACCATTGAGCAATATAATTCTCTAGACATTCACTTTGTATCCTCATTATCATATAACTGAGTCAAAACAGATGAATTGGAAGTTTGCCTTCATATATGTTATTATTAATCAATTCCTTTTAGGTAATTATGCCATGTCAAATATCATATGATTGTCTCTATGAGCATACCTTACCAACAGAGTCTTGTGAATAATTTGAAAATGTGGGTAGTGAGGATCCATCTTGTTTGGGTTGCGATATCAATACCATCAATGCTAGTGATATGATATGACTGCATTTATTATTGCATGTAGTGTGGAAGACTTTAGTGTTTTGGTCACACTCCTTCAGCCATATGTTTTGGCTCATTGTTTCCATAGGGTTTCTTTGTGGTTTTTGAGAAGTTTGATGTCTTCTAGAATAATATGATGTGTGTCCATGGGCAGATTTAGTTGGAGGGTGGATAGGAGGAGATTTTCCTTGGTTCTGATGGAGTCTTGGATGGAGCCAAAATGTTGCTTGTTCCACCTCTGAAGGGATGGATTAAGAAGTTTGAGTTTGTGTTGTATGTCATCCCCAGGTTGTTGGAGGAGAGGTAATTGTTCCAAATGTTGGCGATCTTAAGGATAAAGTTTTGGTGTCGAGTCTAGAATCTCTCAAAACAAAAAGGTTTCTGTAATGCCTGCCCAATTATTAGTCACAAATACTATATGCGGAAGCACTGAATCTCATATATACTTAAAACATGGGCGAGCATCACATTTCTGGCATATTAAGCATTCAAATAACCAAAGTAACTGAGTTTAAACAAAAGTATGACATAACAAAACTAAATGTTTGGGAATAACAATTCCAACATGAATAGAATGAAAATAACTAAAATGGAAATTCCAAGATGGAAGGATTGCCTAAGATAATGTGTCCCACCAATGAAAGATGCCTCTTGAGTCTTCAAGACCTCGATCTAATTCTCAGATAGTTGCTGACTATCTATAGATGTCACATCCCCAACCATGCTTGGAAGAAGAAAACCTAAGAGCTAGAGTAAGTGACAAGAAATCTAAAGTAACAAGTATAATATGCATAAGAGACTGAAAGGTCTAAGGAAAGATATTAAAAACATTATAATTACTCATTTTATCTTAGTGGCTATCGTTATAGGATAAGTCATCCTCTATTGATACAGAGGTATCCTATATGGTGCTACACACCCTATGTTGGCACAACGCACCCTCTGTTGGCACAACATGCCCTCTCTTAACACCGAAGTGTCCTCTGTGATGCAATGCACCCTCTATGGGCACTACATGCCCTCTATGACACACACAATGTCCTCGAAATCATCCCAGGACTCTCTGGTGAGGACTTGTCCTTCAATGTATATAATTAATATTCTGATGTCACTTTCTATGTATGTTCTTAATTTCTTATTTCTAAATCTGTATCTATATGTCTGAGTCAGTATCTGTATTTCTAAATCTATATCTATTATCTTTGAGTTTAAATCTCTATTCAGATTGTACTCTAAATCTATGATTGAAGTTTGTAACTCTGTTCTCTAGTTCTAAACTGACTCAAAGTTTGAGTCCATGTGTATAAATGATATTTTCTCTTATACTGACTATTCTAGACCTCATGATCTTAAGTATGAAAATTGATGTCTTGCAATATATCTAAAAGTACAAAATAAGATGAATTGTATGAAAGAGGATATTTTGAATATGAGTAAATTAGACATCATGTATAAATATGTAACAAAAATTAGATTTCTAGGGCATGGCCCGCTTACTTGTAGTAAGCCAGGCTCTTATCCACGTTGTCCGTCTGAAAACTAGATCTAACCCTCTCTTGAAAAACCCAATGGTTTTATTAGATCACATATCGATGCCTTCTTTGTCAACATCTTTTAGGGTCATAGTTCCATTATTAACAAATACATGCATTTAGGTATGTATAATACTATTAGGGTATACAAGTTTAGATCACCAATGTAGTTTTATAGATGTTTCTTTGATACCTATAACAATAGTAGGACTCATAGTTTAGGTTTATCATGAAAATATGTTATTCACATGCTACTGAGTTATATGAAAGTCCAAAAGTATCTAAAGTACATAAATTCCATAGGCTTAGGGTTTTACATGTAATATTCATGCTTACTACTTATACTCTAGGGTTAGGCTTTTTATTAGGATCACAGATATGTTCATGGGTGAGATCATAATTTACCAAAATACATTTTTAGTGATATTAACATATTAAGTATCTTACACGTGTGAAAATAATGGATTTATATTTAATATTCTAATTATCGCATACCAATTAGAGAAACTAAGGTCTCCATGAAGTAGATTACATTTTTAGGAGTCTATTTTTAAACTTTCATGATTTTATGATGTAAGAATAATTTACTGTGATTTAATCAAGTTTAATCAGTGATTGACCAATAGGAAAAAAGATAAAAGAGTTTCTAAAATAAACAAAAATCTAGATCTATATTTTGTGAAATACATAAATGACCTTGTGGTCATTTTTAGGTCATAGCATGACACGGGGGAAAAATTGTCAAAAGACCCTATTGAATGATCTTGCGTGCCTCAAGAATTGGGACAGATTTGATCCTTCCCTGCCTGAAGCTTGACATTCATTCGATCAAACTGAAGCCTCTGATCTCTTGCTCGTTGCTTGTGGTGCACAGAGGTGCGGAGGGGCCACCAAAAGCTACTGCATCCATGGATAAAGCATGAAGGCACGAATAGAGGGAGAAACTCGACAAACAAAAGAGTCAAATGACTCTGTGATATCAACACAAAACTGAAAAACCAATGCCAAGGTCACAATGATGACCAGAAGGGTGACATTGCCAAAAATAGGTCAAAAAGCTTGAAATTGGGGGGGGGGGGTTAGTTGTTTACCTCCCCTACAAGATCCTAGGGAGAAAGGCAGGAAGTTTTGGACCTTCTCCGGGGTTGAGGAGCTATAGTGGTTGATCTATGGCTTCTAACTTTAGTAGGCTGACGGTGGCCTTTTTGACCTGGCTCCTCGTCAAAACTCATTCCAAGGTGAGGTGACGCCTAGGATCATGGAGCCTTAAGGACGGTGTGGTTATGTTTAATTGATCAACAACAACCCATAGATGGGGGAAACAATGGTGGAAAGACAGAGGTGGAATGTGATGATTGGGGAGAACTTGGGGTAGCTTCAGGGCTATCGATTGTACAGGAGGGCTTGGGGAAGTGTGATGGAGATTTTCTAATGCTTGGGAAGTTCGAGTGAGGATAGGTGATGGTTATGCAAATTCGGGAAGAGGTGGCGATGGATTTAGGAGTTTCTTATACAATTATCTCTAGGGTCAAAATGATTGGTCTAATGGCGTGGTTTCATCTCTATTAGATGATGGAAGAGATGATGTTGAGAATGGTCAAGGGGAAAACACAAATTTGGGACTTGAATGCCCAGTTGTTACCCCCGATATGTCTGGAGGTAAGGGACGACGATTGGGTGACTAGATTTAACCCAGTTCTTCACGTGCCTGATCTAACAGCTAGTATAAATTCGCTTAGAAAAGAAATTGAGTAATTAGTTAATGTTTATTCCATTTTGGCTATTAACTTTCTAAATTTATTTTCATTATCAAATAAAGTCCTTTTACTTAAAATTTGACCAAACACTCCTAATAAAGTCTAGAATATTCTCCTACAATTATATTATGAGTTGGGTCATCAAATACATTAATATAATTAACGATAGGTTGACCTTTGATATTGCATAATTAATTATTTAAAAGTAGTTAAATATTGATATTTTGGGTTCCTCCTTATTTACACATTATCTTCGATTAGGAAAATTTAAATACAAAATAATAATCAAAATTAGGTAAAATGGCCCGTTTATAAGATGTGATCATAAATGTTGTGATATTAGGGAAAAAGAAATTAAATACCTGAAAAATGAGTATGTTACAATCCTCTCCCCCTTAAGAAAATATCATCCTCAAAATTTATGGGTTAAAGAGCTCTGGGTATTTCTTTAACATCACTTCTTAAGTTCCCAAGTGGCTTCCTCTAGATTGTAATTTTTCCATAGAACTTTGATTAGGACAATGCCTTTCTTCTTTAACTGCTTCATCTGGGTATCAAGGATCCTCAATGTAATCTCTTCATAAGATAGATCTTTCCTGATCTCAATAGGTTCGTGAGAGAGAATATGGAACTGTCTTGGACATACTTCCTCAGTACTGATTCATGAAAGAAATTATGGATTTGCTCATAAGAAGGTGGTATGCTATCCTGTAGGCACTCTCTCCTACCCGATCAAGAATCTCAAAAGGACCGACATATCTAGGATGGAGCTTGCCTTTCACTTTGGATCTGGCAACATACTTTATGGGCTTGACTTTTAGGAACACATGATCCCCTACAAGGAACTTTGTATCGGATCTATGTGCATCAGCATACTTCTTTTTCCTATCTTTGAGCTACCTTCATTCTTTCCCGAATGAGCACCACCTACTCAGCATATAATTGTAGCTCTTCACTTCTTATCAAACTTCTCTCACCAGGCTCATGTCAGAGTAGAGGTGACTTGCACAACCTCCTGTATAGGCCCTCATATGGTGCCATGCCTATACTTGCATGAAAACTATTATCATAGGAGAATTCAACAAGTGGTAAGATACTTTGCCCATGAACCTCGCCAGTCTAGGATACAAGCTCTCAGCATGTCTTCAAGAGTCTAAATAATCCTCTCAGACTGACCATCAATCTGAGGCTGATAAGTAGTACTAAAATGAAGCTTAGTACCCAATTCTTCTTGAACCTACTTATATAACTTTGAAGTGAATTTCAAATCTCTATCAGAAACTATGAGGAAGGAACACCATGAAATAGTAAAATCTCCAGGATATAAAGCTCTGCCATATCATAAACTGTAGTTGTAGTCTTAAAAGCCAAGAAATGAGCACCTTTCGTTAAACAATCCATGGCTACCCAAACTACATCAAATCTCTTTCAGAACTTTGGGAATCCAGTGATGAAGTCCATGGTTATCTTGTCCCATTTCCATTCAGGAATCTCTAGTAGTTGTAAAAAGCCTACATGCCTTTGATTTTCAACTTTCACCTACTGACATGTGAAACACTTAGACACAAATTTTGCTATCTCTCTTCATGCCCTCCCACCAAAATGCTCTCTTTAGGTCCTGTACATCTTTGTAGAACTTGGATGAATAGTGTACTTCATCCCATGCACTTCTGACAGAATATTTTGCTACAGTTGAGACATAGGTACCCATAACCTATTCTTCATCAATATCTCACCTTTGTTGACCTTTGTCAAGTTAGCATCATTCTTCTGTAATCATCCCAACATGCAAGGAAGGTCATGTTGACATTGTTGTGCTTGTAGAATCTCGGATGTCCAGTCAGGTTGAATCATATGCTGTGCCAACTTAAAATCTACCTCTTTGAAATGTGGCCTCCACTCTTCTAAGGACTACATCATCTTCCATTCATCAATGATTTATGTTGCAATGACTACTTTCTTCTTCCTGCTCAAGGCATCAACTACACCACTGACCTTTCTAAGATGATAAGAGATAATGAATTCGTAGTCTTTCTGGAATTCGATCCATCATTGTTGTCTCATGTTCAGATCTTTCTAACCCAGAATATACTTGAGGCTCTTATGATCATAGAAAATCTCAAATTGTGTACCATACAAGTAGTGCCTCCAAATTTTCAATGCATATACAATAGCTTCCAATTCTAAATAATGAGTGGGGTAGTTTTCCTCATGTAATTTAAGTTGTTTGGATGCATAAGCTATAATTTTTTCCTTCTGTTGCAACAAAACCCAAACCCAACTTTGAAGTGTCATTGAAAATGATAAAGCCATCGTTCCTAGAAGGAAGTTCAAGTATAGGTGCTAAAGTGAGCCTCCTTCACAAGGTCTGGAAACTTTGTTCACACTTATAACTCCAAACAAACTTTTCTTCTTTTCATGTGAGGATGTTAGGGGCTTTGCTATAATAAAAAGCTTGAATGAAATGCATGTAGTAACCAGATAGCCCCAAGAAGCTTCAGATATCAAAAGGAGTAGTAGGGGTAGCCCAATTCATCATAGATTCAACATTTGCCAGATCAACAAAAATATGACCATCAGAAATTATATGTCCAAGGAACATAACCTTGCAAATCCAAAATTCACATTTAGATAACTTCCTGTACAATTGATGTTGTCAGAGTGTCTCGAGAGTGATGCGAAGGTGTTCCTCATGCAATTGGTTGTTATCAGAATAGCTGAGAATATCGCCTATGAATACAATAATGAAAGAGTCCAGATACTGATGAAATATGTGAGTCATCAGGTCCATGAAGATTGTGGGGGCATCAGTGAGGCCAAAAGACATGACAAGGAACTCAAAGTGTCCATATATGGTGTGGAAGGTTGTCTTCTCTATATCTGAGGGTTTGATCTTTAGTTGATGGTATCCACTACATAAATCTATCTTTGAGAATACCTTGGCTGTCTTTAATTGATCGAAGAAGTCATCGATTCACGACAACATGTACTTGTTCTTTGTTTTCATCTGGTTCAACATATGATAGTCAACACACATACAGAGGGAACCCTACTTGTTTTTGAAGAAAAGGGTAGGTTCTCCCTAGGGAGAAGCACTACGATGAATATACCCATATATAGAAGCTCTTGTATCTGCTTCTTCAGCTCAACAAGTTCTGCATGCACCATCCTATATGGGGCCTTAGAAATGGGTGTGGTGCCACGAAGAAGGTCAATAGCACATTAAAACTCTCAACCAGGGGGTAGGGTGGGCAAGGCCTCAGTAAAGATATCAGGAAATTCATTCACTGTGGTGATGTCAGCAAGAGGGTTCTCTTTTTAGCTATAATTGATACAAGATAGGTTTGACACCCTTTCTTCTTTAGCTTATCTACCTAGATGGTAGAAACAAAGAAGTATTTGTGATGCTTCTTCCTTCCTTTAATAACTAAGGGCTCCTTAGATGGTGTGATATGATGACTAACTTCCTTACAGTCTAGCTCATGGAGCCAGCTCATGCCCAGAATAATATAAAGGTAATTAACTGGCATAACCAAAAGGTTAGTAAGGAATACTCTCCCTTCCAGGGTAATCCCAACCCTAGAAATCATCCTCCCAGGTACATTAATACGTCTACTAGTTGTCCTAATTTTGAGGTCACAGTGGAGATCTTCCAAGGGTAATTCTAGCATTGAAACTAATGCAGTAGATATGAAAGTGTGTGATGAACTTGAGTTGAATAGGACTTTCATAGATAATTTTCCAATACAAGATATACCTTCAATGACCTGATATTCATCCACATCCTCAGTAGTCATGGCAAAGATCCCTGCATGAAGTTTCTCCATTTAGTTGTTCGACCTTGCTTTTGATTGTTTTTGCCAAACTTATGTTGCATCTTTGGATAGTTGAGTTTGATGTGGCCTTCCTCACCACAGAAGTAGCATACATGTTGTCCATACTAGTATTCCTCATGATGAGATCTCTGACACTTGGAGCAAATTAGAGCTTGTGGATGTTGTGCTCCTTTTGCTGGTGGCAGTGGTCCTCTCTGTTCTGGTGGTCCTCCTAGTCTGTTATGTGCTAGGGGTCCCGCTGGACCCCTCTATACTGGGACACCTCCAGTGCCTTTCTCTTATTTTACCCACTCTGGTAGTTATTATTGTTGTGCTGATCATTGCTTCTAGAAGATCCTCCATTCTTCCAATTTCATCTAGGGTGGTCTTCCAGTTCCAGAGCTACTTCTAGTGCCTCCTGTACTGTCTTGATGCCACAGTCCACCAGAGCATAGCCGAGGTCCAGCTTCAGATCGCACATAAATTTCTTGGTCAGATATGCCTCATCTTCAGTTCCATATTTCTACAGCATGCAAAACTTCATCATGTATTGGTTGATGGTGGTCATATTGCTTGAGGCATTTGAACTCCAACTCTTTATTTTCAACCATAGCCTTAGAGATGTAGCAATTCTGGAAGGCAGTGGTGAACTCCTCCTCGGTTAGAGGTGAACCATTAGGTCCACTGGCTTTGGTGAAGTTGTCCCACCAAACTCACACAACACTTCTTAGAAGATGGGTCCCAAATCATACCTTTGAATGCTCGAGGCATCCCAAGTTGTGGAAGCAGTGCTCGACATTCATCAACGACTCCTTTGCTTGGGTAACAACATCAGCCCCAGACTCACTAGAAAATGTCTCTAGTTTGATCTTCAAAAAGTCAACCAGGGTCAGTTCATGGTTTCTCAGTGGTGGTTGTATTACTCTCTAACCAATCAGGGAATCTTTTAGGGCCTTGATGAGGACATTGAGAGGAGGGTTCATGTTACCATTGGGGTTGTCCCCTCTTGATTCAACATCCCTACCTCCTGAACTGTAGGATCTCCCCTCTCCCTTAGCGTGATCCTTTCCCTTTTTCCTATGGGCCATATGTAGGAACAAAAGACATTCATAAGGATATATCTAAGGACATCAATCACTAGTGGTAATTAAGAATCTCTGATACCAAATTTTGATGCCTGCCCAATTATTACTCACAAATACTATATGTGGAAGTATTGAATCACATATATACTTAAAACATGGGCAAGCATCACATGTCTGACATATTAAGCATTCAAATAACCAAAGTAACCGAGTTTAAACAAAATTATTACATAATGAAACTAAAATTTCGGGAATAAGAACTCCAACATGAATAGAGCAAAAATAACAAAAATGGAAACTCCAAGCTGGAAGAATCGCCTAAGATAATGTCCCACCAGTGAAAGATGTCTCCTAAATCTTCAATTCCTTGAGCTAATCCTCAGATAGCTACTGACTATCTGCGGACATCAACCATCATAAAAGAGGAAAATCTAAGAGCTAGAGTAAGTGGCAAGAAATATATTGTAACAAGTATTATATGAATAAGAGACTAAAAGGTCTACTAAGAAAGATTAAATGCCTTTTAATTAATCATTTTATCTTAGTGGCCACCATTATATGATAAGTCCTCCTCTGTTGACACTGAGGTGTCCTCTATGGTGCTATGCACCCTCTGTTGACACCGAAGTGTCCTTTATGGTGCAATGCTAACTGTGTTGGCACTACATGCCCTATATGACACACACAATTTCCTCTGAATCGTCTCAGGACTCTCTGGTGAGGACTTATCCTATAATATACATAATTAATATTCTGATGTCACTTTCTATCTATGTTCTTAATTTATTATCTCTGAATCTGTGTCTATATCTCCAAGTCTATATCTATATTTCTAAATATGTATCTATTATCTTTGAGTTTAAATATCTATTTTGATTGTACTCTAAATCTATTATTGAAGTTTGTAACTTTTTTCTCTAGTTCTAAACTGACTCAATGTTTGTGTTCATGTGTATAAACAATATTTTCTATTATAGTGACTATTCTATACATCACGATCTTAAGTATGACAACTTATGCCTTGCAATATATCTAAAAGTACGAAAGAAGATGAACTGTATGAAAGAGGATATTTTGATTCTGAGAAAATTAGACATCATGTCTAAATATGAAGAGCGAATTGGAATTCTAGGGCATGATCTACTTATTTGTAGTAAGCCAAGCTCTTAATCACATTGTCCTTCTCAAATTAGATCTAACCCTATCCTAAAAACACCCAATGGTTTTATGAGATCTCATATCCTTGCCTTCTTGGTCAACATCTTTTAGGGTCATAGTTTCATTATTAACCATTACATGCATTTAGGTATGTATATCATTATTAGGGTATACAAGGTTAGATCACCAGCATAGTTTTATAGATGTTTCTTTGATACCTATAACAATACCAGGACTCATAGTTTAGGTTTATCATGAAAATATGTTATTCACATACTACTGAGTTAGACTAAAGTCCAAAAGTATCTAAAGTACATAAATTCCATAGGCCTAGGGTTTTACATGTAATATTCATGTTCACTACTTATAATCTTGGGTTAGGATTTTTATTAGGATCACAGGGATGTTCATTGGATAGAGTGAGATCATAATTTACCAAAATAATTTTTTAGTGATATTAACATATTATCTTGCAAGTGTGAAAATAATGGATTAATATGTAATATTCTAATTATCACATACCAAATAGAGAAACTAAGGGATCCACTAGGTAGATTACATTTTTAGGAGTCTATGCTTAAAATTTCATAATTTTATGATGTAAGAATGATTTACTATTATTTAATAAAGTCTAATCAGTGACTGACCAATAAAGAAAAAGATAAAAGCATCTTCCAAAAAAAAACAAAAATCTAGATCTATGTTTTATGATATACATATATGACCTTGCAGTCATTTTTTAGGTCATAACATGACATGGGGGAAAAATGGTCTTTCTATTGAATGTTCTTGCGCGCCTCAGGAACAGGGGTGGATTTGATCCTTCCCTACTTGAAGCTCGACATTCATTCGATCAAACTGAAGCATCAGATCTCTTCCTGAGATCAAGATGAATTGAATGTCTCTTGCTTGTTGCCTTTGGTTCATGGAGCAACCAAGAGGGACGTCGAGAGCTACTACTTGCATGGATAAAGCACGAAGGCAAAAATACAAGGAGAAACTTGACAAACCAAAGAGTCAAATGACTCTGTGAGATCATTGTAAAACTGACAAACCAACCCCGAGGTCACAGCGATGAACAAAAGGGTAACATTGCTAGGAACATGTCAGAAATCTTGAAATTGGGGGTTAGTTGTTCACCTCCCCTCTGGTGGAATTGAGGGTGTTAAAAGATCATAGAGGGCAGGGAGGGAAGTTCTAGACCTTCTCCCAGGTTGAGGAGCTATAGTGGTTAATCGATGGCCTCTAGCTTCAGTAGGCTGACGGCAGACTTGTTGACGCTGCTCCTCGCCAAAACTTAGTTCAAGGCGAGGTGACACCCAGACTCATGGAGCGTTGATGATGGTGTGATTCTCTTTAATTGATCAAAAGCACCACATAGATGGGGGAAACAATGGCGGGAAGCCCGAGGTGGAAGGTGATGATGGGGGAGAACTCAGGGGTAGCTTTAGGGCAATCGATGGTATAGGAGGTTTTGGGTAAGTGTGGTGGAGCTTTTCTAACGCTTGGGAAGTCAGGGAGATGCTAGGTGATGGTTCTGTGAATTCGGGATGAGATGGAGGCGACGATGGATTTAGGTATTTCTTATTCAAATGATGAGTCAAATGACATGGTTTCATCTCTAGAAGACGATGGATGAAAGGCATTGAGAATGGTCAAGGGGACATTAAGAATTTGGGACTTGAGTGCCCGAATGTTACTCCCAATATGTTCGAAGGTAAGGGATGATGATCAGGTGGCTGGATTTAATCCATTTCTTTGCACGCCCACTCTGCCGGCTAGGGTAAATCTGCTTAGAAAATAAATTGAGTAATTAGTTAATGCTTATTCCATTTTGGCTATTGAATTTCCAAATTTATTTCCCTTATAAAATAAAGTCCTTGTGATCTCAAAATTTTACCAGACACTCCTAATAAAGTGTAGAATATTCTCCTATAGTCATATTATGAGTTGGTTCATCGAATACATTAATATAATTAATGATAGGTAGACCTTTGATATTGCATAATTAATTATTTAAAAGTTGTCAAATATTGATATTTTGGGTTCCTCCTTATTACACATCATCTTCAATTAGGAAAATTTGAAGTAAAAAATAATAATCAAAATTAGGTAAAATGACCCTTTTATAAGATTTGACCATAAAGGTTGTGATATTAGGGTGAAAGAAATTAAATACCTAAAAATTGAGCATGTTACAGTTTTAGTACCTAGGTAAGAGGTTTTGTTTGGAGAAGGATGGGGAAGTGATCATATTGAATAGCAACAATAAGAGTGGCATATTCCATTGGGTCCATATAGGCCCATAAGTTGTTACATAGAAAACGATCTAATCTGACTCTATGTTGTCCTCTACGCCATGTCCATCATCCATTGCAGGTGTAGATGTCTATGAGGTGGTGTGTGGTTATGAAGTCATGGAAGAGAGTCGCATGGAGATGAATAGGTGTGTAGTTGTAAGAGTTGTGGTGGTATCGCTCTTGTAGGCATGTAATCATGTTGAAATCACATCCAATAATCTAGGGGGTAGATGTGAAATGATTGGCCAGGGTGTCTAGTTCTTCTAGGAAATGTTCTTTATGGGTTCTTGGGGGGGAGGTCTGTACACACCCATGACATGCCAAAGCTTTTCGATTCTGGCATCTTTGAATTGGATCATGATTTCATGGTTAAGAAAGGAGTGTATAGCATTGTAAGTGTTGTTGTTCCATCATATAAAAATGCCACCATTAAAGCCAATGGGTGGGAGTTGTATCCATTTATCAATGTGATGACCGCCAATGTGTTGAAGCTGAAAATGGGTCAAAGTTGTTTTCGTTTCCTGGATGGTGATAGTGTCAAAGCGTTGTTGGTAAATGGCATGGCATGATGCATGTATGGTGCTACAGCCCCTCAGATGGTCTATGTTGTAATAGACATGATGATAGATGAAGCTAAAAGATAGTAGATGATATATATGAGACACAAGCTTGGTGATATAGGTCTCAATGTTGAGTCCTATGATCTATCCAATGGTTTTGTGCTATAAGTTCTATGAGTAAGGTGTCAGTGGTTGTGGATTGGGTAAAGGTTATTCCAATGCTATGCCAGAATAAAATGAAATCCTTTGTGCTAACCCATGGTGTAAGAGAGGCAATGTTATCTAGAGGTGTGCTAATAAGGGGTGGAGGATTGTAGACCATGTTGGTATCACTATCAATAGTATTTAAATGAGCCTCCATAGATGGGTGTGTAAGAATTTTGGTAGTAGATGTACCTGTGTCATCAAGGGAGAAAAAGTTCTTACAATTTTATGATTCTACTATGCATAGCAAAGCAACATAGGATTACACCATTTCATTATTCTTCATAGAAAGGCTCAATTTGTGAACAATCGGACTCGGTGAAGCACGAAGATCATCAATGATGGCGGTCTTCAACTTGTTGAAGGTGTTTATGTCAATGTTAGCATGTGAGTTGTATGGGATGTTAATGGAGCTGAAGGGGGGGGGTTGTTCCCCGTGAGTTGTTGTTGTGGCATGTGTGGTGGGACAACATTGTGGGTGCATCTTTTTTGTGTCGAGGTATCAGCATATGGCCAGGAGTAGTTTATGAATTGTGTTGTTTCCCTACGTGTGTAGGGTCAGTATCGGAGCTGGGGTTTGAAATTATTTGGGAGGTGATTAGGTTCAAACCAGGTAGATAGTTGGATTGCTTGGTCCTTGATGGAGGTGAGACAGGTGGATGGGTGTTCATCTCTGAGCTTGACATTGTAGACCTAGTTGTTGCATCTGATGTTGATGTTGTCAGGGATGGTAATGTCTTTTAAGACTTCAAACACATAGAATGTTTTGGTGTAATAAGTAGGGTATAAGGATTCAGGGATGATATATTGTAGGTTTTCACCCTACATGTTGGCGATGGTTTTAAACACTTCCTTGTTCCATAGATGCAGTGGGAGATCTGCATGGATATCCATCCTGATGCTCCAGTGGTGGCCAAAGTGGCACCTTGTTCCACAACCCACCAAGTGATACATGCTTGGGAGAACCCTTGCCCGCATGCGAAGGTGAAAGTCTAATCGAGGAATGTTCAAAGATGACATTCTCAGGTAGGGTGTAGATGAGTCTGGTGGGGGACAATTTTTTTGGCTTAAGGACGGTGCACTTTGGTAGCATAAGTGCTAACACTTTGGTGATCTTGTTGCATTCAATACTCGTTGGCATATGGTAGTTCATAATATGTATCTGGATGGTTTGGTATGTAAGCACCTAGAGAATGTTGATGAATACATTTTCATGTATCTTTTTGTATATTTTTCATAATCATTTTCATTATAAATTATCTCTTTTTCAGTCATTTCTATGACCAAATTGCAATTTACTCATTTACTGATTTATTTTGCAAATACTTATATACTTTCTCATTTTTGTATGGTTTTTTCTCCAAAGCTAATGTCTAACCCACTGACCCTTCTAGATGGCCATCTCACTAGGCCCAGATGGTTGGCTCACTCATAGATCCCCACATTTAGAGCCAAATGACCACCTTGGCCTTCGGCTCAACCAACTACTTTAACATGCTAGACGAGCATGTCATGGACCCAGACGAGCACCCAAGCGAGCCCAAACATCTAGGTCAGTTTGACTTAGGATTAAATGAACTCTCAAGAGCACCACCACTTGATTAGGTTTCTGACCCTTTGATCACACACACTGTGGCATGATACGGGTGTCCCACATCATCCAGATTACCGTCTGAAACATTGCTTCGGGCCTAAGAATTCAACCAAACGGCGCCACTGCCACCCTCCTAAGGGTTTCGATCCAAAGATTCTAGATCAAAGCCACATCATCGCTAAATGAATGTCTCATCTAGTGAGATGATCATTTCACAGCGCGCAATCAGTACATTCCAACAGCCGCCGCTCCCTTGTTTCTTTCCCTCATTTCAGGGTTTTCCACCACTCCTCCTATAAAAGAAGGGGGGACTCCACTAAGAAAAGGGTCTTGAATTTTTTCACTAGAATTTTACTTTGGAGATCTATTGCTTTCATTCTTAGTGTAATCATTACATTCAAGCAATAAAATTTGATTCTTGTTCTAGATCTGGATTTCTCTTGTTCTTGATCTTCTTTCTCGTTCTTTGTCTTGGAGCAGGGTATTAAGAAAGCAAGTTGTTTATTTCTAACTGCCTTGGTCTTCTCAAATATTTTGGATTTGTGGTCTTTGGCTTCCTATCTTATTCTCCTTGTTTCTCCATTCCTCGCTATGACTAGTGAGTAGTTCCATATTGAGGCAAGGGGAATAGCCCCTTGGCCATTGTGTTGATGAGATTACCTTTATACACTTTTTTATACTGATGGGTTTTGGATTAGAAATCGTCGATTTAAATGAATTCATTAATCATTTTCATTGTGAGTGAATTCTGACAAGATGTGATCTTGGAAACTAGAATTTAGAACTACTAAACTAGTTGCATGGGGATTTGGATGTGAGCATGGAAAATCTCCATTGGGATGATGAACTATGAAGCATGAGTGCCAGGACCAATGGTTCACATGGAGTTTTTCTCTTGCATTTTTTAAGAATGATTCACATACCCACTTCTATCTTTAATTATCACATTACTCTTTGATCTTGTCCTCATTTTGGCTAATGTGGTGAAAACCCCTAAGCCTTGATGCTTTCTTCCATTTGATTTCAATCATTTCTTCAACGCTTGTTTTCAATTTGCCTCTTTTAATTTAAGCACTTTACTTCTTCTTTAGATAATCTTGTGTACTAACAACATTATTTCTTTACTTCATTGTCTTAGAATAGTCATTTACTTTCTTTTATTTAGTGTAATCTTTTACTTTCTTTGCATTTTGATTTCTCATTCTAGTGTAATCAAACAACCCCCAATGATAATTTACTTTTTGTTTGTTTTACAAAAACACCAAAAAGAAATGGTTTCTAAAATCAATCGGGATTAAAAGAGAACAATCTTAAAAACATTGTCCTGTGAGATCGACCCTTATATACTAGCCTAAACTGGAAAATAAAAAATGATTAAACTCTAGGATAATCATTCTAGTAAATTGGTGTGTTCTTCGACGCGTATCAATTTTGGCATTGTTGCTAGGGACACCAGATTATTTTCTCAAACCCCAATTTTTTTTTCATTTTTTTACGCCTTCTAAGTTACATTCCAGAAGTTTTTATATCCTTTTTCTATTAAGTTTCCATTCCAGCAATACGTTTTTTCTGCACTCGATTATCTATGAATTAGAACTATGCATCTTCCGCCCGACACACATTCTGTGCGGTCATTTCTGACCTAGAGCCAGAGAGAACGTTCCATGGTTTGAATAGAAAAAATAGAGTCAGGATGGATGAGGAAGAGGTTGCCCGTATGATTGAGCATGCGCTTTCCGCTCAAAGAGAGGCAATGATGATCGAACGTGCAGCTCAAGAAGCCACTTTGTGAGCTACATACATAGCCAAACAAGATGTTGTAGCAACTGCTCAAAGGAAGGTTGAACGACAAAAATAATTGACAAAATTTTCTACTCCCAAAACCAGATATGCACAACATCCTGTTGTACTAGACACAATAACAACCCCCGAATTGGAGATCCACACACAATAGATCATCATACTTCAAACCAATCCATTTTCTAGGAACAAGGGTGAGAGTTTCTAAGATCACCTCCAATGCTTCACCGACCTTTGTTCTTTTTTCTAAGATCCTACATATTTCTTAAGATGCCATTAGACTTAGGATTTTCAAATACTCTCTTTTAGGTCCATCCAGTAGTAGGTACAATGCTACCCTCTAATGTCAATATCTCTACAAAACTCCTATGTAGCTGACAGTTGGCCCACCACTAGAAAACCTAAAATTCATCTGTAGGATTCCAGGTCAAGCTTACTACACTCCCAACCAAGGTAGATATCATCCCGGATTCTAATATGGAAACCCTTCAGGAGCTAAAAACTCTTCTCAGCTTCCACACTTGCAAATACCACCTCATCCTCAAGCCAACATTCACCCACCACTAGGCTTTCCCAATAATTATAACAACCAATTGAATTCTAAGAATGAAGGAAATTATAGGATAAACTTCCAAAACGGTGGTCCTTATCAAGGACAACAATGTCAAAATCTTTATCAACCTCCACCTCAACCTCAATTACAACAAAATGTCCCCAACCCTTCAACTGACGATAGGGTAGCTGCCTTAGAGAAAATCATAATAGCACATCAGAAGTCAACATATGATTTGTTTTCCCATCTCTTTGATCAATAAAAACCTCCTGTCGGCACATTTGTCGGCCAACCTAAACCCAAGCCTAAGCACGTGGAACAACTCAAGGTTGTTACTACTGTATCCAGTCTTACCACACCCAAAAAGGGAAACGACCCCCCTCTTTGATTTTGACCAAGGGGAAGATGATGAGGTTATTGTACCACAATCCTTGACCAATCCCTCCACTCAAGAGGAAGTGCATGTCTACAAACCACCTGTACCCTATTCCAGACGTTTGAAGAAGACACAATTTATAACATACTGAAACTTGGACTTATTCTCTTTTTGGCCCGCTTTCTAAGATTTTCCTTTCATTTCTATATGTTTTGTCTTTGATATTTAATTTGTAGAACTATTAGTGGTTTGGGGTGATTTTGATCACCATTTATGCCAATATATGGGTTTATGCACACATACCCCAGTAAATGTTTTCATAAAGGCCTATTTGTAAATTTACCACTTATGACAGATAATGATAAAATAAATTCGTTCTAGATCATTCCTTAGCCTTTTTGATTAAGGAAGAGGAAAAAAATGAATATGTATGCTTTAAACATGTTAATGTGATATTGACTTATTTAATATGAGAAATTGTGGTAATAATGGATAATATGCCAAAACTCATAAACGGAAGACTAATTGGTTAAAGATAACTTGAGATTCATTTTCCTTGGGTTTGGTTTGTCTTGGAGTCCAAGTTTCATAATTTTGGGATGATAATAATTATATCTCTTTTATTTTGAAAAGAAAAGGTGAGTTTTCCTCAAAGTATGAAATAAAATATTAAATGACTCAAAAAGTGGAAAATGGTCTTGGATTCATAATCTACACATCAAATTATGCCTTTGGGTGAATTTTCACTCAATTTGGAGAATATTTTATTTAAGGATGAAATCAGGAGAGAGAAAGTGTGTAGAACCTTAAATTATTAAATAAATGTACAAACAACTTCAACATGTAAAATTAATGGAAAATTTGAATCCCGGACAATTAATGTGACTTGTGGGTGAAGTTTCATAAAATTTAGAGAATCTTATAATCATTAATGTTGGAAGAAAGAGAAAATAATATTTGATTTATTTAACACATCAAATGTTCTCAAAAGGCAAATTTAATTGCATATTTTGTTTTCTCATGTCCAAAATTGGTTAGTGCCAAATTTTATTTAATTTGGGGCTCGTTTGCACCCTCAAATGATGTGAGAGAAAAAGAGAAATAATTACAATCACACTTTATTCGAATTTGATTGGGAATATAATTTAATTTGTCACACCTCTTTTATATGAACACATGTATACCAGCCTTCCGATTCTCGATCAAACGATCGTGGGGTTGTCATCAATCTTGCACCCAAACAGAAGGTAGCGCTGGTTTTTGGAAACTTCAGATGGCGATTTCTCCATCAATTCATGGTCTTTTTCTGAGATTTTTTTTGCATTGAATCCGAGAGAGGATTCCACACCTATTGATCTCTAAAACTTCTCATATATCCCCCTATTTTGGAAACCCCTAAATCCCACGCTAACCCCCTCACTGCCATGTGATCGCAGGGGCTTGTTCTCGATGTTGTACCTATATATACGCATATCCTGGACTTCATTTGACCTTGTAATACACTCCTCTCATGACAATTTTGCACGAGGCCTTTCCCTTCTCTGTTACAAGCTTACAGGCAGAGGTCTTCCACTAGTAGGTCACACACCCTCCTCATCCACCATGTGTGTGATTGCTATTAAGGTATGAGTTAGTAGATTTCGTGCTTCAATTTCGTGCAATTGGATTTTCATTTGGTGGTCTCCTCACATTTCACCCAAATTCCTTCCAAAGCATAGAAGCTTCATGCACCAGCCATGGAACTGGGAGAGAAGGAGAAGAAACTTCCTGGTGATTTCCCAGTCTTGCCCCTCTTTTCCTTCTTTCATTGGTTTTCTCAGTATGGGCATGAGGCTCATTTAGCCATCATTCTTCTTTGTTTTGGGTTTAGTCCTATAACTTGGCCTCGCCTGATTGGGCCAAGTTAGCTAGGCATGGTCTCCCTCTCTCTCCCTCTTGTGAGGTGTTGATGATGTGGCTTTTTCTAATTGCCCGATTTTGTAAAAATTGTATCTTTTTCTCTATTTGTCCAAAAATTGAAGTAAAATATGTTTTGGAATCAGAAAAATGTAATCTTTCTAATAAAAATACTTTTAAGACTTCGTTTTTAGTTTTTTGAAGAGGTGTTTTCTAAAAATGATTTTAATACATAAAATCACCAAAAATACACATTAATCATCATAACTCCAAAATAGAAAAATTATATGTTTTCTTAATGAAAAGAACCTAATAATATCAATGGAGATGTTTTCATAGTCTAAATCAAAGTTTCATGGGAAAAGTCCAAAAGTAGGGTTTTCTTTACATTAATGCATATGCAAAACCCTAATACATGATTATACATTGAAAATAGGAAAAGTGGACCTCAGACTCGATTAAAGTGATGAATGTTGATAACTAAATTCAATAAGGGAGGTATGTGCAAATATTACCCTTAAGTTGGGATATTTGTGAATCAACCCTATTTTCCATAATGAGGCATGGACCCTATTTCCTTTATTATTGTTTCTCTGGTTCTAATTTCCTCAAAATCAGATTTGATATATTATTTATTGGATCTTGGAACCCCACTGCTGTGTTGCAGTTATATGATGATTTATCTTTCCACTTTACTACTCCTTGAGCATGATGGTTTATTAGACTATATAGCTATAGTAGTGGTACTTATGTATAATCATCCATAGTTAGGGCATGTGTTATTTCACCCTGGGGAATGTGCTTAAGCTTCCCCTGGGGAATGTGTTATTT
Source organism: Alisma plantago-aquatica (assembly GCA_963693085.1). Taxonomy (NCBI): domain Eukaryota; kingdom Viridiplantae; phylum Streptophyta; class Magnoliopsida; order Alismatales; family Alismataceae; genus Alisma; species Alisma plantago-aquatica. Next base: position 501,498,406 of record OY856411.1, read on the forward strand.
CTCCCCAATATAAAATATTTGATAGGTGTATGGGAATGTGATTACTCTCACCTCATATATAGGTTGGGTTCCAATAGGTGCCTCAACCCTACTTAGTAAATTTAGTCAAATATTAATCGTTCATGCAAATTCATTATTATTTATTGGTTTTGGCAAGAATCTTTTGTTATATGCCTCATTCTCTTGTCCTTCTGATCTTATTATGAATCTATATCATTATGTTTAACTGTTATTATTATCTTGGTTTCTTGTTCAAATTGTTGACACATACGTTGCTTCTTTCTATTGCTAGGTCCTTTCCCAACCACCCAAGAAGAGCATAAGGTGTTGAACAAGATCAAGGAGAACATAGTTTTTGGCATGGACCTAGCTCTTGGAGATGTTGCCTTGGAGACAAGACTTGAAGTATTTTATACTTCCCTCTATCTTAGATCCTTTGATGTATCTTACATGTAAACCCTTAATAGAAGATATGATGGAATTTTATAACCTTTTGAAAATTGAATATAGTAATGACTTTTATTCCACTGCTATACACTTTGGACTTTTGTATACCATTATTTAAAGATTTGAAAATTTTACACATGTTCTAGCATTACCTTTTGAGTATGTTTGGAATGGATGTTTCATTCTTTAAATTTTTAGTAAAGGGGTGATTTCACTCTTTTATGCAGTTGAACTATAGGTTCAACAAGTTCAAGGAAACTATGAGAAAGTTATGCGTCAACATCCCACTTTTAGACTCTATGACAAATCTACCTAAATAGAAAAAATTCTTCAAAGGAATTCTAAACCGTAAGTGCAAAACTGAAGAATCTAAAATTGTAAAATCAGCTAGAACTACATCAGACATCATCTAGAGTAAAATGCCAAAGAAACACAAAGACCCAGAATCTTTTAGGATCAATAGTTCTATCAGAAATTCCATCAACCATTTGGGGCTAGCTGATCTTGGAGCTAGCGTATCCATCATCCCTTTGAGTATGTGCAGAAGGCTCAGACTCACTGATGCTAGACCCACTCCGATGCACATTCAACTAGTAGACTCTTCCATTACCAAGCCTCTTGGTATTATTGATGATGAGTCAGTCAAGGTCAGAAATTTCTATATCCCTTATGACTTTGTGATACTTGATATAAAAGAAGATGCTCTCTACCCCCTCATCTTTGGCTAGACATTTCTCACCACAGCTAGGGCCCTCATCGACGTTAAGGTTGGACTTCTCTACTACGTGTGGGAACATAATTCATAAATTTTTAAGCCTCTGGGGGTAGAAATAAGTACACCCAAAAGGAAGAAGTCTATTTCCTCAAATGCAAGGACCATGTCAATAAGATGCAACAACGTTTCCTTAATTCTGAACCACCACCTATTATCGAAACCCAAATTTCTCTGGTGGACAATCAATTTTCTATTCAATCTGGCCTAGGTAGCCCTATCATGATGCACTAGTACAGAAATGAGTTATAACGTCCCTACGTGTAGAGTCGGTTTTTCCAAATAACTGACCTTATATGTCTAAAAAAAATGTGGGCACCACTTAAGACCTCTTGGGTCAGTTTTTTTAAAAAAACCGACCTTGTAGTGTATCTCTATAGGGTCGGTTTTCCAAATAACCGACCTTATATGTCTATAAAAAATGCGGGCACCACTTAAGACCTCTTGGGTCGCTTTTCTTAAAATAACCGACCTTGTAGTGTATCTCTATAGGGTCGATTTTCTAAATGACCGACCTTATATGTCTATAAAAAATGCGGGCACCACTTAAGACCTCTTGGGTCGCTTTTCTTAAAATAACCGACCTTATAGTGCATCTCTATAGGGTCGGTTTTTATAAAATAAGCGACCTTATAGACAATTGGTTTTAGAAATTCATTTACAAGTTTTCTGCGGCAAAAAATTGCTTGATTTTGGCTTCGTGCCTCGATCTATAGGGTCGATTTTTCCTTATAACTAACCCTAAAGGGCTCCTCGGTTGACAAATTCGTTGACCGAATAAGAGCTGGATTTCACGTATACGAGCACCTTTAGGGTCAGTTTTTTCCTTATAACCGACCCTAACGTCCTCTTCTGTTCAACACCTCTAAGGTCGGTTTTTCCTTTAAAACCGACCCTAAAGGCTCCTCAGTCGACAAATTCGTCGACCGATAACAATTCTGGATCCAGTTTACTTCACGCATGTATAAGCGCCTCTAGCATCGGATTTGTACTTATAACCGAACTTAGAGCTTTTCTCGGTCGACAAATTCGACGACCGATAAGGAGTCAGATTTCAAGTGTATAAGCAACTTTTAGGGTCGGTTTTTTGCTTATAACCGACCTTAGAAGTCTATTCAGTCGACAATATTGTCGACCGAATTGGATTTCTAAGGTCGGTTATAAGGAAAAATCCGACCCTAAAGGTACTTATACGAACAAAATCTGGCTGTTTCTCGGTCGACGAATTTGTCGACCGAGATAGAGCCAGATTCAGCTCCAGTAGCGTCGGTTTTTCTTAAAATAACCAACCCTAGAGGGATTTTCGGTAGACAATATTGTCGACCGAGATAAACTTAGGATCCAGTTTAGTATTTCACACATGAATAAGTACCTCTAGGGTCGGTTTTAAGGAAAAAACCAACCCTAGAGGTACTTACACGAAGGAAATGTGGCTCTTTGTCGGTCGAGGAATTATTCGACCGAGACAACATCGGTCGACAAATTGTTCGACCGAGGCCAACCCTGTGAACCTCCATTTGCTGGTTCGATCAACCGTTGGCAGACCGGGAGATGACCGTTGCGGGCGTCGGTCGACAAATTGTCGACTGAAATGGCTAGAAAATCGACCTTCATAACAGATAGAAAATCGACCGTCGTAACGGCTAGTTCGATCGACCGTTGGCCGATCGGGAGACGACCGTTGCGGGTGTCGATCGACAAATTGTCGACCGAAATGGCTAGAAAATCAACCGTTGTAACGGCTAGAAAATCGACCATCGTAACAACTAGTTCGATCGACCGTTGGTCGACCGGGAGACGACTGTTACAGGAGTCGGTCGACAAATTGTCGACCGAAATGGGCTCTGTTTTGCTATAAATAGCACCCAAAATGATCCATTTCTTCACACCTTCACATTCTCACTTCTCTAGCTCCTCTCTAGTGTATTCTTGTGAAAATATTTAGCTTCTCTACATCCAAGTCTTGCTTGCTACTTCTCGATTTCAAAGCAACGAGATGGCTTCCTCATCAACGCATGGAAAGAAGCAAGTTGCAGCCAGGAAAGGAAGGACGGTCTCTCCAGCGCTGCCGATCATCAACGACGTCCCCTTCAATGACGCAGTTGTAGGTGACCGCTACCTCAGGCTCTCCTAAAAAAATCCTCTTCCACGACGGCCAGTCGACGTCATGGACTTCCACAACATTGTCGATTTGGAGGAACTCTGTAAGGTGCAACATTTGACTAATTTTCTTATCCCCTCCTTCCGTTCCTACTCCTCCAAAGTAGTTAATGAATTCTATGCCAATTTAACCCCACATCCTGACCATGATTCCTTCTCCTCTATGGTTGGTGGGTATGGATTCCATTTTACTGAGGAGGGTATTCTTGATATGCTTGACATAGACATAGAAGAATATAAAGATTTTGTTGATCTCACCACAGGAAATCCACTCAACAAACTCTCCCAAGATGACACTACAACTAGCCTTAGTGATGTCAAAAAAGCCATCTTTCAATCAAATACGACTTGCCATGAAGATAGGGGTACCTATTATGCCATAAATTTAAAACCTGAAGCTAGGATCATAAATCTCGTTGTTGCCACCAATATCCATCCTAGAGCAAACAAATCTGAAGTACCCACCTTTCGTATGTGCCTTATCTATGCCATTCTCAAAGGTATTCCCATAAACTTTATTCGTATCAACCTTAAGAATATGCTTGAGTTTTCTAGCAATCCACCTTATGCTGACTTTGTATGCCAAATCACTCAACATTTTCTTAAGAAGAATATTGAGGATGACTTAGGTTACACATGGGATAGAAAACCCCAAAAGATAAGTAAAAATACAGTGGAAAAGATGGGAATCGACTTTGGCCACAAAAGGGCTAGGACTGAAGGGGAGACATCCACCCAAGACATACCTCCACCACCTCCTCCTACCAACCTACCCCATGATCCTATTATAAACACCTTGACATACATTGCCGGATCCCAATATCACCTAAGTAGGCAATTGGATTATAATCACCATGGCATGACTTATTTAAACCAAAGGATGCAAGCTCTCTCTCCTAACCAACCTGATGAATATCCCTATTCCCTTAATCCTGGCATGATAAATCCATACAATCCTTCCTACAACTACTATCAAATTCCACCTCCACCATCTCCTGATCTCACACATACTCAGTTTTCCCCAATTCAACTTCAAGACATTGCTGCCCACTTTCGCTTTGATCGTGTTCCCACCTTCTTGGAGGCTTATGCCTTAATCAAGACAGGTGCCTTGGAGTGGCAGACACTGGTCAAATATTATGGATCTGAGCCCTTTCTTGGAAAAGACCCAGACATTGATGTAATCCTTCGGTCTTTTCAGTGAGATTATGAGATATCTTTGTAATGATTGTAATGGATATCTTTTTATAAAGCAAGTATGTCATGCTTCATCTTATAAAGTGTATGGGCATTAAATTGTTATGAATAAAAGTGTTTTCCATGGCTTGATTTTGACATATACATGTTATATAAGAATATTGTTATTTCAAATGATTGAAAAATAAATTATGGCTAAATTTGACAAAGCATCACTTGGTTTCAAAATTAAATATCTCTTTAAGGGAGAGCATAGCATAAAATTAAGAGGGAGAACTAAAGATTCATACAAAATGATTATATTGGATATCATTTAAATTTTGTACAAGTACTTAGATATCATGTAAATCAATTGTTAGATCTTACCTAGCCATTTACAACACTTAGATAGGTCATCCCCTACAATAGTGTCACAACCGCACACTCATACACACACTTGGTACTTAATTTAAAACATTGAAACAAGGTTAATCTCGGTCGAAAATATTGTCGACCGAGATACTCTCGGTCGACAATATTTTCGACCGAGGAGGACTTAGGATCACCTCTAGGGTCGGTTATAAGCACCTCTAAGGCACCTCGGTCGACAAATTCATCGACCGAATAAGTGCCAAATTTAACGTGTATAAGCACCTCTAGGGTCGGTTTTTCTCTTATAACCGACCCTTAATGGCTCCTCGGTCGACGAATTGGTCGACCGAAAAGACCTCTAGGGTTTCACATAACATCATTATTAGGGTTTTGTAAGCACCTAAAACACTCCTCGGTCGACGAACTTGTCGACCGAAAAAGAGTCAGATTTCACGTGTATAAGCACCTCTAGGGTCAGTTTTTTCTTTGTAACCGACCCTAAAACGCTCCTCGGTCGACAATTATTGTCGACCGACATGAATTTTCGATCCAGTTTAGTTCACGCATTCTCGGTCGATGAATTTGTCGACCGAAAAGACCTCTAGGGTCGGTTATAAGGAAACAACCGACGCTAGAAGTGCTTATACGAAGGAAATCTGGCACCTTTCGGTCGACAACTTTCTCGACCGATAGATATCAGTCGACAAATTCGTCGACCGAAAGGAGCCAAAATTACTTCTTAGAAGCACCTCTAGGGTCGGTTTTTTCTTTATAACCGTCTCTAAAGTCCTCTTCAGTCGATAATATTGTCGACCGAGATAAACTTAGGGTCAATTATAAGGAAAAACCGACCCTAGAGGTGCTTATACGAAGGAAATCTTGCTCCTTCTCAATCGACGAATTTGTTGATCGAACGTGGCCAGATTTCCTTCGTATAAGCACTTGTAGCGTCAGTTTTTTCCTTATAACCGACCATAGAGGTCTTTTCGGTCGACAAATCTATCGACCGAAAATGCATTTGAGTGTTTTTAAATAACACGACACGGGCACCGCTTATCTGTAGCTTCGGTTTGTTTCGTTTAACCGATGCTACATGTTTTTCTCTAAGTGAAAAAGCTGAAACCCTTTCTTCCTCCTGTGAAAACCTTTCTATTCTATTTTTCTCTACCACGGTGCCGTGAAACCCTTGCTTTCTTATGTCATTCCCGCCGTGAAGCCCTTGCCTCCTCTCTGTGAAGCCGTGCCACCTCTCCGCGCCGCCAAAGGATTGTGGTGTCCGGGCCGCTGCCACTCTCCGCGCCGCAAGATAGAGCTCGTCGTCGCCGGAAAATAGAGCTCACCGTCGCCTCCAAATAGAGCTTGTCGTCGTCGCCTCTCCACTCTTCCACGAAGGTCGCCGCCTCTCCGTGAAGGTCGTCTCATCCTCCACGAAGGTCGCCGCCATTTCCAAGTAAGTTCTCCGCTTCCGTTCCTTCATTCCCGCCCGACGCCATGGTTGTGTCCCGGTCCACTCTCGGTCGACAATTAGTCGACCGAGTGCCCACCTGCGCGCAGTGTCCAGGTCCACTCTTGGTCGAAAAATTCGTCGACCGAGAGTGGACCTAGATGCTGCGCGCAGGTGGGCACTCGGTCGACTAATTGTCGACCGAGAGTGGACCTGCTCCTTATTTATGTGTGAGCTATAAATGGTTTAATCATATTTGTTGTAATGTTCACAAATAGTTCTGAATATTATAATGATTTCAATCTTTGGACTGTTGGAAACGACCTTACTTTGCTAATTTGTACAAGTATTTTTCATTTTATATGATTTGATAACCAAATAATAAAAACATGTCTTTTTTCATATGTAATAATTATATAAATTCTAGAAATTAATATGAGATTAGACATGTGTACTCTTAGATTGACACTTTAGGGTTGATGCATTTATATATTAACTTAGAAACCCGTTCAAAATTTACTCATTAGGAGTAAACTTTGGATAGTCCCCAGTTTGGGACTATTTTTGGATATTTTAATCTCACTTAGGATGTACCTGTATAATGTATGTTTAGTTTTGTAGATTATTTCAGTAGGATTTCTTCATTTGTTCTCTGGGTACATATGTGAGTGGTTATTTGCCATTTACATCGGTGTACTTGGAGAACTTAGAGGAAATGCTGCTGAAACTTTCTTCAAAACTAAACATATACATTATACAGTTACTAGTGAGATTAAATATTCAAAAATGGGATAGGTGGTACACTTTAGTATATAAGTAATTAACTTCCTATCAATAAAAACTTACAGATTATTATAGTATCAATATTAAACTGTTAGTTTTATAATTAATTTTAATGTGATATAGAAAATGGATCGAAGTTGGATGTCTATCAAGAACCGTTGCAGTCCAGAGTTTGCCAAAGGTCTTGGTGAATTTATCAGATTTGCTGAGGAACATAGGAAACTACCTACAGATAGGCTATATTGTCCATGTAGAAATTGTTGTAACAATTTGAAAGTTCATATTGGTGAGGAAATTAAGAATCATGTCATATGCAATGGGATCATACAAGGTTATAATGGATGGTATTGGCATGGAGAGAAATTGAATTATGGATCAGAAAATGACGTCATGCATGTTGAAAAAAATATTTGTGATAGCATCATCGGTATGCTATTGAACATACCAGGAAAGACTAAAGATGGAATTAAATCTAGAAAAGATTTAGAATTAATGGGTATTAGAAAAGAATTATCAGTGGAGATCAGGGGTCGCCGCACATATTTGCCACCGGCTTGTTACACTTTGTCAAAGAAAGAGAAAAAGACTTTTTGTGAGTGCTTGTATAATATTAAGGTTCCATAAGGATACTCTTCTAATATTCATAGATTGGTATCAATGAAGGATCTGAAACTGATAGGTCTCAAATCTCACGATTGTCACACCTTAATGCAACAAATTTTACCTGTGGCTATTCGATCTATATTGCCGAAGCATGTAAGGTTTGCAATCACAAGACTCTGTTTCTTATTCAATGAAATATAGTGATACATCCTGATACTCTCGATAAATTACAGAAAGATGTAATTGTTACCATGTGTTAGCTTGAAATGTACTTTCCTCCTTCATTTTTTGATATCATGGTTCATCTTGTAGTACATATTACAAGGGAGGTGAATATGTTGGGTCCAATTTTCTTACACTGGATGTATCCATTTGAACGCTACATGAGTGTTTTAAAGGTGATGTTCAGAATCGTTATCATCCTGAAGGGAGTATTGTTGAGGGTTACGTGGCTAGGGAGGTGATGGACTTTTGTAATGATTTTTTGAATTGCAATGAAACTTGTAGCGATCAAAAAAATTCCCATCACACTGTATCTTATTGTGGTAAAGGAACTCTGGGAGGACGAGTGAAAGGAATCAATCGTGAGTTGTGGGAACAAGCGCATTTGTATATTTTACACAACATCGATGAAGTTAGTAGCTACATCACAGAACACAATGATCTTATCAAGAGAAATCATCCACGATCCAGTTCAATGTGGCTTGCAAGAGAGCATAATCGAACATTTATTAGGTGGTTTGAAGAGAAAGTATTTAATCAACTATCTGAATCACCAAATAATGTTGTTGAGAACATAAAATGGCTCACCTTTAAGCCAAAAATGGATGTCATGTCATATGAAGGTTATGACATTAACGGATTTTCATACTACACAAAGCGTCAAGATGAAAGTAGTGTAGTTCAAAATAGTGGGATCACTGTTAAAGCTTGTTCATTGTATTTTGTGAGTGCCAAAGATAAAAGACCACGCGAAGCTGAGATGTCATATTACGACGTCATTAAGGACATATGGGAAATGGACTATACAAATTTTCGAGTTCCTATATTTAGGTGTAATTGAGTTGACAACAACAAAGGAGTTTTAGTGGATGAGTTGGGATTCAAATTGGTGAATTTTGAAAAGATTGGTTTCAAAGATGAGCCATTCATCATAGCATACCAAGAAAAGCAAGTATTCTATATTGATGACCCGGCAAATAAAAATTGGTCTGTCGTTCTTAATGGAAAAAGACAGTTTACTGTAGATCCTATAAATGAAGAAGAATACTACGAAAAGTATGATGATTCCAGTCCATTCTCAGTTGGTTTGCCAAGTGCAAATGTTGAAGATAACACTGATGAATATTATAAATGTCAAGACCATGCTGAAGGAATTTTCCTTGACTAACAACTCAACCAATACTAAAGGCATGTATTCTTTGAATTATTTATTTTATTATCATGTATACCTTATCACTTGTGCTTTTATTATCACTTATTATTTTTATCATGTATACTTGCAGGTTCTAAAATGGCGAGTGAAGATGAACATTCTGAGCATGAGCACCATGAGGATGGTAGTGGTGATGCTAAGAAAAGTAGAGGTCCTACATTGATGCGTAGGCTGCAGGAGCTCAGGGCTAAAGGGGATAAATTGCCAGTCCAGTTTGATATGATAGGAGCACCTGTTGGAGAACATGCTAGTGCTTTCAAGCATTACGTAGGGGTGACCACACGCAGTAAGGTGGCAATAGATATAGAAAATTGACATGATGTTCCTAATGCCAAAAAAGACCTCATATGGAAAGATATATCTGTGAGTGGAAGTGATATTATTTTAATATGTTTTTATCTATTGATTCTAATTTAGTTTGCTTGGAATTAATTCCTTTTCAAAACAACATTATTAATTGCTTCTTTTGTATGTATAGGGTGTTTTTCATCTAAATGAAAAAGATCACAAGAAAAGAGTGCTACAACATTGTGGTGTACGATGGAGGGGTTTTAAGACATATCTTGTAAGGGAATTTATAAATAATCCTAAAAAAAAACTACAGATGTATATATTTTTATAGATCCTGAGGTGTGGGAAAGATTTGTTGCAACTAGGAGATTGGAAGAGTTTCAGGTAATAAAGATTGTGATGTATTGTATGAATATTTAATTTTATACAATTAAGGTGGTGAATCTTTTTATACATGTTTGACAAGTCTAAATTGCAATACCTCATTTTAAATGATCAGGCTATTCACCAGGCTCAAAAGGAAATACGTGCTAAAAATGTGCACGACCATCGCTTGGGGCCCGGTGGTTATGCCTTCTGCCGTCAACTACAAGAGAAGCAATCCTCTTCTGGAGAAGAATATAGTACAACTCAAGTTGAGCGACCACCCCGACACATGACATGGATTGATGCTAGAAAGAATTGAGCAGGTGAAATTGTCAACCCTGCAACTAAGGAGGTGGCACAAAAGATGGTAGGTTTATCCCAACTAAGTATTTATATCTAATTGATATTGTGATTTAATATTTTTATTAACTATGAATAGATTGATCTCCACGAGGAAAGGAAGGAAGGAAAGTTCATCCCAAATGGCTACATGGATGAACTAGCAGTTGCTCTTGGTACGAAGGAGCATCCTGTTAGTGGATTAGGAGCTGGCATAGGATTCAAGTCTTATTTTGGCCCTTCGCAATCTAAAAGAGGTCGTGTAGGAGGTCTTACACAAGAGGATCTTAAAGCATTAGTAGCGCAGAAAGTAAAAGAAATAATGTCTTCATTTCAGCCTACTCAACCTTCTCAACCTATTCATACTATGTGTCTCTCAAATGATGAGGTACAAGCCCATACTCCAGTTGTAGAAGGTCATGGGAGCACTCCCGATGACCCACCACAACAATCTGCAGTAAGTTTTTGTTCTATATGTTGTGTTATTAGTATGATAAATATATGATAATATATATAGTTGTAACATGTATCTGTTCTACTGTTTCTTATATAACTTATATTATTTCAATCTAGGTTGGTATGAACTGTAAACTTGCAGTAGAGGTTCCAGAATATAATGTTGTGGCAGCGGGCAAGGTGTACAACCTTGGTGGTACATTGCATTGCCAACAAATTACTGATGACATTTTCCGATCCATCTTGTGTATGACGGAATGGGGGACAAACCACTACCCATACCTAATCCTGAATATAGTACAGTTGAAGAAGCTGAGGGTGCTATGGTGGGTTGGCCTAGACACTTGATTATCAATGACAAGGTATACCTTATTTCTACCAAATTTTTCATATTTGACTGCATATATGAACTCGTGTAATATACGTATGTAATTTAATTAACAGGTTTGTAAACCATAAAGTAAAAATTCTACTAGTCGTCCTCCTATGCCCAAGCCATCTTTCATTCCTAAAGCTACATTCGACGAATTGGGAAGCAAATGTAAATGTTTGTGTCGATACTTAGCCAACCAAAGCTCAGGATTACAAATGTTGGTCAATTTAACAGAAGATGCAGTTGGGAGGGATTTTGAGAATTTAATTTTTCTTGATGATATTATAGAGTTGTTCCAGTATGATTGGCTAAATACTTCGGTAATAGAAGTATGGATAAGGTAATGATCTATCAATATATATATCAAATTCCAATAGACATTTTTAGCTTAGTTCTATATATGGAAATAATTACAAATGTTTTACATCCATTTATATACTGAGATCACAAACTTTGATATAAAGAATGTTGGATTCTTAGTTCCTTCAATCACTAGTCAAGTGGAGATAAATTTTGAGGATGTGAATGAGTACTTCTCTACTGCATTCAAATATTTTTCTAGTGAAGGGAAGGAAATTATCCTAATTCCTTTTAATGTGCAGTAAGTATTATTATTCAATATAATTTTAATAATGAATAAAATTATTTATTTTAATGTTTGTTTTATTCTTACTCAGAGGTAGACATTGGGAATTAGTGGTGATTGCCCCTAAATTGATGACTCTTTATTATCTTGACCCAATGGGTAAAACAACAAGGAGTCACAAACTGAAATTGCCAGCTATGGAGTAAGTATACATTTAGTCAATGCTTCAACATGATATTTCTATTTAGAATTTCTATTTTACCAACTATTATTTAATTGATAGGGGTATAAAGGCTTTTCATGATGCTGGAGGACAAATACCAACAAAATTAAAGACATTGACTTTGAAAAATGTCAAGGTAGCTACTTTGACAACTGCTTAGTCTTATATGTATTAATTTTCAATTCTAATATGTCAACTCTTATAGTGTTATCTCAACTGCTGTTTATAGTAGTTTACTAACATTAAGTATAATTTGTTATTTGTAGTGTCCTATGCAAAATAATGACTGGGCTTGTGGCTACTATGTAATGAAATATATGCAAGCTATTGTCAAACAAGCATCACATGACATTCAGACTATAAGTCAGGTAATAAAGAATAACATCATAAATTTACAAGTGATTGTAGTCATTTTATAAAATATTAGCATGTGCATTTTCTATTACAGATCTTTACAACTCAACCTTACACCCTTGTGGACTTGAATGAATTCCGAGAAGAGTGGTCAGATTCTTTTCTAAATGAAGTCAATATAGCATTGGATTAAATATTCAGCTCCATTTATGTATGTGGTTTGAGTACCCTTTCATATTTTACTTTTGTATCTGATTAATATCATCTCAGACTTTCAATCTATCATTTTGTAAATTTTTATGTGATTATGAATCATTTTTGTCATGAATGTGTGGTTTTGAATGGTGATGGTTCAGCATCGATGCTCCCCTCTCCCAGAATATATGAATCTTCTTGTTCTTCTGTTCTATTTCATTTTCTGCAGAATTTTTTTTAAAAAAATCGTAACTTCTAGCGTCGGTTTTTTAAATAACCGACTCTAAAGATTGAAAGACCACTTCAGTGTGATCCTCGGTCGAGAACATTTTCGACCAAAATATTTTCGGTCGACAATTTTCTCGACCGAGAGAGTTTTACAGGGTCGGTTTTTTTTGGAATAACGGACCCTAAAGATTGAATAAACACTTCAGAGTAATCTTCGGTCGACAAATTTCTCGACCGAGGATTACTCTAAAGTCTTTATTCAATCTTTAGGGTCGGTTATTCAAAAAAAAAACCGACCCTGTAAACTCTCTCGGTCGAGAAAATTATCGACCGAAATATTTTAGGTTGAAAATGTTCTTGACCGAGGATCACACTGAAGTGGTCATTCAATCTTTAGGGTCGGTTATTCCAAAAAAACTGACCCTATAAACTCTCTCGGTCGAGAAAATTGTCGACAGAAAATATTTCGGTCGAAAATTTTCTCGACCGAGGATCACACTGAAGTGGTCATTCAATTTTTAGGGTCGGTTATTCCAAAAAAATTGACCCTGTAAATGATATCGGTCGAGAAAATCGTCGACCAAGATCGTTACAGGGTCGGCTTTTTTGGAATAACGGACGCTATAGAACAAATTATGTAGAGCAAATTCTCACCTGGGTCAGTGTTTTGCGTCGGTGTTTACTCTGTAAGGTCGGTTTTATTTGGTCAAATAAACCGACGCTATAGAGAAAATTCTATAGCGACAGCCACTTAGGTGTCGGTTATAAAGTGATGCTGCAGGCTTAAAAAAACCGACGCTACAGACCATTCTTGTACTAGTGATGGATATTTTCTCTTGTTGTCCCTTTTCCAAGCTTTTCCTTTCCTTTCTATCCTTTTTGGCCTTGATGTTTAAATTGTGAAATTTATAGTGGTTATGTGAACAATTGTTCTATAATTATACCAATGGAAGGGTTTATGCACAGATACCTCAGTGAAATCTTATTTAAGGATCTAAAATGCACACTCACCACTTAAGTGGAACAATGGTAAATAAATTTGTGTCAGAAGTGTAAGGCCACAAACCTTGCTTAATGTATTCAACAAGCTTAATTACCACAATAAGTTCTCTAAACTTTAATCTAACATTTTGATGTGTTTTTAAATCATAAAATGAGTCTAAGTTTTAAATTTGGTTCAATTTGGATATTTTTTCTGCAAGTTATGCAATTTTAGGTACATTCGGGACTTTTATGCAATTTACCCAATTGAGAGATTTTCTTTGCAAATTATCACATGAATTATGATCCTTAGATATTCCCCTACCATTATCGAGATTTTGAACCATGGGGCACCTAGTTGCACCTTGGTTTGAAGATGTTTCTCTCCAAGGGCATTTTAGGGATTACCCTCTTTATAAATAAGCTTATCTTTAAAAGCTATCAACCAATGGGGTTATTTCTTTGATTGTAGGATGGTGGGGATGGACTATAATTATCCATGGGCTTTTAGAATAGACATTTCATATACAATAAGCCTCAATGAGCTATCCTCTTGCATGGCCATGAAGCCCTAGGCTAAGGGCACATGGAAAGTCCCATAGACACCTCATGCTTGCCCCCTTCTTTATAAAGCCATATCTACCCCTTCCCACCTCCCAATTAGAAAAATATTTCTCTCCTTCTATTTACTCTAGCTTAGATCATAGTTCCTACTCTTTTTTGCCATGAAGGTGTTGTCCAAAGGTAAAAGAGGGTGCTTCCCTTGGTGAAGAAGGTTCCTAGGGTTCCAAATTTGCTCTATTTAGGGTTTCTAAAGCTCCTTCTTGGTGATTTCAAACAAAAATAGCATGTTTCCTCCTTTACTTCCCTGTTTTCATTCTATTAGTCTTCCTCCCACCTTCTTCCAGGTCGGAACCATGGCCTTCCATGGAGAAACCCCACCTAAAACCCTTAGACATCTCATCTCCATGTTCTTTTGCTAGGGTTTTTTACCTCTAAAGTGGAGAAGGTACCTCTTGCTCGAGATAGGAGTTTTGTTGGAGAAACTGGCCTCTCTAGCTCAGTAACCTTGTTGCTTCAACCTATCACCTTCCTAGAGGCGAATTTTATAACCCCATTCTCATATATTGCTTACTACATGCTAAAAACTCATGTGTCTATGTTTAAAATCGATGATCTCCATCTCTATTTACCATGTTCTTCTAAGGTTTTAGTTTCTTATTGTTTTATTTTCTCTAGAAGCTCTGGTTTGGACACCTATTCAACTCCAATCCTGATCTTGTGTCAAATGGTGTTTTCTCCCTCCCTCCCACTCTTTCTCTCCGTGTCGAAGATTTTGACTTGTCATTTCCTTATTGGTTCAAATTGAAAAATTCATATCTTTTAAATCAATTATCCAAATTTTAAAAATAAACATGTTTTGGAATCAAAAAATTAATCTCTACATCATATAAATTCTTTTGATGTCTGATTTCAAGGTTTGATGAAGGGTTATTTTTGGAAAATGAATTTAATGCATAAAATCCATAAATAGTACATCTTAATCATCATAACTCCAAAATTAACATAAAAATATGTTTTCTTGATCAAGAGAATCTAATTAGTCTAATGGTGAGATTTTCAGTAAAAATGTGCATTATGTACTCTAATATATGTTAATACATTGAAAATAGGCAAAGTGGAACTTGGACTCAATTAAAGTGGTGAAAGTTGGTAATTGATATCAGTAAGAGAGGTATGTACATTATTTACACCCTATGTTGGGGTAATTGCAACCAAACCCTATATTTCCCTAATGTGGCTTTAATGAACCCTATTCCCTCTATTCATGATTCTTTTGTTAAATTGCCTCAAAATAAGTAATTATATTCTTTTTCTTGGATCTTTTACCCCACTACCATGTGTCAAAAATATGATGTTTTTACTTGCAATAGGTCTCTTTAGCATGTTGTATCATACATATAAACCCTTATGTCAAAACCAACATATGGGATCTTGTACATGGTTAGTTAGACTCACCATTTTACCTCAATATTAGTTTGGCTGGGTAGCTCAAACCTTTTAAGGGGTGGAGAGTAGTTGGTTTTCTGAAGTTTGGGTAGTTAGATTTCAAGGACAAAATCCTTTATAAGGAGATTGTGGCATCCAACTTATAAAAACGAAATTTACTTAAGTGGAAGCGAATCATTAGCAACGGATTACTGAAACTCACTAAAAATTAAAACTTTTTGCAAAGAGATACACACATAGGAAATCTTTTTCATCAAGAACCAAAGTATAATATTTACATTCTGTTCCATAAGTACACAACTTGTACTATATCTTCTCTAGGATTGCAACATCAACTGTCCTATTCAACATTATATACAGACAACATAAAAATTCAAGGCATCAAGCCAAAATCTCAGATCGATTCAATAAATACACTGACTACTGACTCTGAGGACCTGAGAGTACAGAGATGACACATAGGACTTTCTAACTATATGACTAGATAGGAAGTATCTCCACCTGAAATATTACTGATGTCCTTGATACTGTTGCTGTTGTTCTTTCTCTGTTAAAGGTTTCCTGCCTCTTTGTCCGCGTCCACCTAAAAATAGTGGATCCCACGGGGGTGAGACAATTATAAATTGTCACAGCGGGAGATATAACTCTCCGCCAAAACATTATTATTGCAGTTATATACATAAAACTGGACAGAGGATATGCAATTTAAAGCATTCTCATCTTAAAGCATTATAACTATCTATGATAGAACAATAGATCAACTTTTCTCTTAATAAGAAATAGGAAGAGAATGTATATCATTTATCATCCATATTATGCCATCATGTCAAACTTCTCTTGTGACACTCATTATCATGATATGTCACCCATGAGACATTCTTGTTTCAACTTATTGGCCTTAGCCAATCAACTAAACATATTTTGGTTATATTGGACATGAGAGTGTGCATCATCATGTCTTATTCAGGCATTGGTCTATACCAATCCTATATGAATATTCCAGGCATTGGATTACACCAATCCTGTGCAACTAGTACAAACATTAGACTTATATTATTCCTATGTATCCATTCCTAAGTATTGAACTATGTCAATCCTATGAAACTATTCTAGGTATTGATATATGTCAATCCTGTATAACTATTCCAGGTATTGATCTATGTCAATCATGTGCAACTATTCCAGGTATTGATCTATGTCAATCCTGTATAACTATTCCAGGTATTGATCTATGTCAATCCTGTATAACTATTCAAGGTATTGATCTATGTCAATCATGTGCAACTATTCCAGGTATTGATCTATGTCAATCTTGTATAACTATTCCAGGTATTGATCTATGTCAATCCTATATAACTATTCCAGGTATTGATCTATGTCAATCCTATGCAACTATTCTAGGTATTGATCTATGTCAATCATGTATAACTATTCTAGGTATTGATCTATGTCAATCCTGTATAACTATTCCAGGTATTGATCTATGTCAATCCTGTGCAACTATTCCAGGTATTGATCTATGTCAATCTTGTATAACTATTCCAGGTATTGATCTATGTCAATCCTGTGCAACTATTCTAGATATTGGGTTATTACCAATCCTATGGTATTATTCCAGGTATTGGGAGTTAGCCAATCCTGTGCATTCTAGGTATTGGGAGTTAGCCAATCTTGTGTTATTATTCTAGGTATTGGGAGTTAGCCAATCATGCGTTATTATTCCAGGTATTGGGAGTTAGCCAATCCTGTGTTATTATTCCAGGTATTGGGAGTTAGTCAATCCTGTGCATTCCAGGTATTGGGAATTAGCCAATCCTGTGTTATTATTCCAGGTATTGGGAGTTAGCCAATCCTGTGTTATTATTCCAGGTATTGAGAGTTAGCCAATCCTGTGTTATTATTCCAGGTATTGGGAGTTAGCCAATCCTGTGTTATTATTCTAGGTATTGGGAGTTAGCCAATCCTATGTTATTATTCCAGGTATTGGGAGTTAGCCAATCCTGTGCATTCCAGGTCTTAGACTATGCTAATCATGTGCCTCTATTCCAGGTATTGAACTATCTCAATCCTGTGATTTTATTCCAGGTATTGATCTATATCAATCCTGGGTAACCTTTAAAACATTTTGTTACCTCTCACTATGCAAAAACCATCCTCATGGTTCATAAGGCCCATAAATCATCTTGTCACCTCTCACTAGGCAACATAGCATATTACTTCATGAAATATAATAGTAACACCTCTATTCCCTCAATAGGGTTAGGGCTTACTATTCATATCATATTATGATTTCTCATGTCCCATTACCCAATTTAGGGTTAAGGTTTCCCATCTCACATTATGATTTCATAGTTATCAAAGTATATCAACTTTGAGATGCTAACTGTGAAGTCTTTCATATCTTTATGTATCACTTACCTCATTACTTCCAACTTTCTTGAGTTATCAACTTATCTTGGATTAAGGTATTTCCCATCTTAATCCTTTCATCCACTAACCTATCACTCTTATCATGAAGTGCATAGGTCACACATAAAAATGGTCCAACTATCTTTAATGATATGGACTCATCTCAGGTTAAGGCATTGCTTGCTATAAGGGTATCTACAATCAATCACTTTAGGTGTTTCCCCCATCAATGTATTGGTTACCATTCCATTATTCAAATTAGGGTTTCCCATATCATTACTCTTTAATAGGGTTTAGGGTTTCACATACTATCATACTTCATTAGGGTGAGGATTGCATATAACATTACCCTTCATTAGGATTTCACATCTTATTGCCTAAAATTAGGGTTTACTATTCATCCCAACAAGAGTTTCTCATAGCATCACCCTCAATTGGGGCTTCTCATGGAATCAACCTCAATTAGGGTTTCACTTGGAATCAACCTCAATTAGGGATTCACATTGAATCAACCTCAATTAGGGATTCATATGGAATCAACCTCAATTAGGGATTCATATTTTATTATCTTGGTTTTAGAGTCACAACATTACCCTAGGTTTGGGTTACATCTGATATTGCTCTAAATTAGGGATTGGAGTTCAACAACCTTCTTGATTAGGGTTTTGTGATCTCTTTATTATGGATCATACCCTATTCATCACATGATCACTACTCATGTATGAATTGCTTTCCATCATCCTCTCAACTTGATTAGGTTACATCAACCCTTCAATCAAGTACATACAATTATGATTAACATAATGTACCAAGTCATTGTTCTTATAGGCAATTAGGGTTTATCCCTTAATTGGAACTAATCACTTAGGTACTATTAGGGATTCAACCTTTGTACCTTCATTGATTATTATTACTAATCATCATTGGATCAATGGATCATTCATCATCTTAATTCTCAAGAGATTTGATTACATTGGACCTTAATTACATAAGGTATCCAATTGAATTGACCAATTGAATCTTCAACTACAAAATGTGTCCAAGTGGATTAACCAATTGAGTCCTCAATTAATTTTGACTACTTGAGCCCCAACTGGTCTTAGTCATTCAAAGTTCAAACGGTTTGAAACCGTTTGGTAAAGGTGGTGCTTGAGACCGTTTACTAAAGCAAGTACTTGAAACCATTTGCTAAAGCACCTTTTGAAACCGTATGGGCTCAACTGGTTTGGGATCGTTTGGTCCCAAACGGTCTTGAGATCATTTGGTCCCAAACGGTCTTGAGACCGTTTGGTCCAAACCTCCTCAAAACCGCATGGACCAAAGATGGTCTCAACCTATCAAATCGATTTGGGGTTCTCAATGTTGATTCCTTCAATCATTGAATTCATGTAACCAATCTTCAATTGGACCCATCACCATACTTCAATTGGGTTAATTAGGTCATCCTTCAACTAATTTAATCCTCAATTAACCCTCAATTGATCATCAATTAGGGTTTGAATCAACTGAATTAGGGTTTGGAATTGATGATCCTTCAACATTAACCAATGTGAGTCTAGTTGCTTTAAAACTATTAGACCATCATCCAAATTGGACATGACCTGACCCCAAACGGTCTTGAGGTCGTTTGGATGACCTCCAAACGGTCTTGAGACCATTTTCCCATGTAAACATCAAAATCCAAGTCAATCAATCAAAGTTTGGATCATTGGATTGATCAATAAGTCAGCATTTGATTGCACTTCAACTTAGTACCTTTAGATCTTTAAACACCTAACCATAGTCAACCCTGGACCTCCAAACGGTCTTGGGTGACCCCCAAACGGTCTTGGGATCATTTGGATGACCCAAAACGGTCTTGAGACCATTTGGTCATCATATCATCATCAACCATGTCATTCAATTAGGGTTTGAATCCTAGGATTGGTCACCAAATCAGCACTTAATTGTATTTCAATTTGGTATATTTGGACCTTCAAACACTTGACCAAACTTAACCCTAGACCTCCAAACAGTCTTGGGTGACACCCAAACGGTCTTGAGACTGTTTGGGTGATCCCCAAACGGTTTTGAAACCATTTGGGTCAATCAACCCAAAGCATCAACTCATTCAATTGCAAAATCAGCACTTAGCCGATTAGGATTTATACCATATGTTTGAATCTTGAAATACCTAACCATACTCAACCATAGACCTCCAAACAGTCTTGGTTGACCTCCAAACGGTATTGAGACCGTTTGGGTGATTCCCAAATGGTTTTGAAACCGTTTGGGTCAATCAACCCAAGTTTCAAACTCAAGCACTTATGAAATCAACACTCAACCCGATTAGGGTTTAGGCGATTGATGGACCTTCAACTCATGAACCGATTGGAGTTAATCAATAATAATTGGTGGGTCTTTAACCTAGATCATTATGAACAAGTCCCCAAATGGTCAACCCTGGTCAACATCACCAAACGGTCTGAAACCGTTTGGTCTCATACGGTTTAGTGAAACCGTTTTCTACTAAACAGTTTTGAAACTGTTTTCTACTAAACGGTTTTGAAACCATTTTCTTCCAAAACACAAACTGTTTGGACATTTGATTGAAACCGTTTGGTCTGGATATTTTGGGAGGTGTGTGCTTATGATGATGTCATCATCATCAAGCTCTAGACCCACGAAAGCTGCTGTGATTTCCATGGAGATTACATCAATCAACCAAATCGATAATTGTAAATAGAGAAATGATCATTATTTGATGGGGAATTGAATGCAATAACAAAGTTAGGGTTTCAAGTTATAAAAACCACCTCCAATTGAGCTCTAAAGCTCCAAGCTCATGCCAAAAATGGTGGATGAAGCTTTTGCAACTCCCGCTAAGCTAGTCCTCAAGCTTTTGGTTGAAAAGATTGGCTAGGGTTGAAGAGGAGATCGAAATAAGAAGAAATCCATAATTTATTTTCGATTTTCACCATGGAATCAAGGTGAAATGGATCAAGAACCTTACCAAAAGGTTGGGGGTCGTCTTAAAAGTCCTCCCTAGCTCCCTTGGTCGGTTTCCAAGAAAGGAGAAGAAGTGCAAACGAAAAAGCCTTTCATTTGGCTTGTAAAGGTTCTTTTTATAAGAAATTCAAGGAGAGAGAAAGTGCCTTATAAAAATTCATTTATTCCCAAAAATGGTGTCGCCTCTTCCCCCTCAACTTCCTTAGAGACGAGGCTATCTTGTTTGCCTCGTATTCCTCTCAATTATCCATGATTTAAAGAAAAGCAAATCAAGCACCTTAAATCATATAATATTGATATCCATATGTGAGTGGATATTTCTTTTTCTTATAAAATTGTGAGTGAGTTATCCATTCCCTTGGATATTTTCGTGGTCCTTGCAAGGATCAAGGATGTTCACACACATCAGAATCCAACCATTTTAATTTTGGTTGAAGTCCCTTTAATTAATACATTTATTTTTGCCCTAAATCGAATTAGGGTTTCAATTAGGATTAAATCTTGATTATTTTAATATCAAGATTCTCTCTCCTCCATATTAATTCAAATGAGGCGCCCCTCTCATTTTATTTGCTCTACATGGTGCCAAGAAACATTAGGGACCTTATTGAAGTGGTGATTTGCATATTGAACCCCAGGTTTTGGGTGAATTGCACTTTACACCAAAACTAGGTTTTAATGCACAAACATTGCTTTATCAGCTTTTTCTTGGTACTCAGGCTACCACAAGCCATACCTTTGCATCATATTCATTCTCATGATGCTTCAACACATAAGGAACATCTCATCATGCAACGTTTGCAATCTAACCCCTAAACTTGGGTAATTTGCAGTTTAGTCCAAAATAAGCAAACATTGCTTCAACATTGTTTAAACAGGACCAAAATTGAAACATAAGTTTCTCATGAGCCCTAATTACTTTTCACAAGATAAGATTAAACATATAATCATCTTTCTTAATCAAAACACCTAGGGTTAAAGTGTAACCCAGGTCAGGGATGTTATAGAGATGGAGTCATGTAACATATCGATATCTAGCTACAGCGACCCTAGAATCCCCAACTCCATGATTAGGAGGATAGTTTGCTTAGATCGTTAGTTTTGACCAAACAAGATATAGTTGTAACCCCACATAATTTTTGTTATACTAAATATCATATAATGGTCATCTAATGAATAATTCATAAGTTTGAACCCTAATGAATGCCTAATGCACATAATATGAGTAACTCGAATATTAATACTAATAGTGGGTACACATGATGCTAACCATGTCTTAGACCAATAAACCCAAATGATATGATGAGAAAGATAGTTATAACCTAATATTGGACTTAATGCATACTTAGAATGTATAGGTGATGAATAATGATCATAATAACCTAAACCCTAATTTGTAATCATCTAACCTTAAAATATACATCCTTAATGAAATTCTTGATACATTAGTGACATTATATGTCATCAGAAGATAGCATACCTCAATACACATAAATGATATATAATCACCTAACCCTAGATTAATATATATATATATATATATATATAAATATATATATATATATTCAAGTCATCAATATGAAATGGATATCACCTTTTTCTCTAATACGCACCTAATTAGTCACCTAATCATAACTTGGTAGGTGAATCAAATCATTAATAGATAGTATGTTCCACTTTGTTCACTAAAATACATATAATGACTTCAATACGGTTAGGAAGTAATTGGATTCACTTAAAAGTGCATAATCAATTGGAAGAACTGAATAAATATGAGAAAATGATTAATGATGACATTAACATGAGTAAGAAAGTTAATGTGACAATGTGGCAATGTTTAATATAGATATAAGTGATTAATGTGACATTATTTATATTCATTGTAACAAATTGGATAAAGTGTCTTATTTCATACAAAATAATATGATATAATTCAGGTGATAATGGAGTCTAAAACCAAATTATTAAAGATAATGATCAGATATAATAATGCATATTGAGACAATTGAGTAAACCCTAATTGCGCTAAAACTCATAATGAGGTAAATACGAAATATATATGTTTTCAAGCATAATAATGAAATATGACTCTTATGAATACAATGAGACACGCTTAAAAGAATAATGAGGATGATGTAATTTCATAACGAATATAATGCTAATAATCCAAAAATGTCAAAAAGAAATCATAAAAGTGGAACCTTAGTGATCCATGACAGCCATACCTATGAGGAGTTTCCTGTAAATAATTTGAACTCCCAAGTAAAAAAAATAAGGAGTTTGAGTTAATGAAAGTTTTGGTGGAAGTTTTATGATTTGGAGGAAATAACCTGGGAGTTAAAGATAAAATGTTGCATACTCACCCTCCTCTCTTGCTTGTGATTTGGAGGATGAAATCTTCTTTAAGGAGTGGAGTGTTGTAACATACTAAAACTTGACATATTCTCTTTTTGGCCCTTTTCCAAGCTTTTCCTTTCCTTTCTAGCCTTTTTGGCCTTGACATTTAAATTGTGAAATTTATAGTGGTTTGGTGAACAATTGTTATATAATTATACCAATGGAAGTTTTTATGCACAAATACCTCAGTAAAAGCTTATTTAAGGATCTAAAATGCAAAATCACCACTTAACTGGAATAATGGTAAATAAATTTGTGCCAGAAGTGTCATGCCACAAATCTTGCTTAATGTATTAAACAAGCTTAATAAGCATAATAAGTACTATAAACCTTAATAAACTTTCTTATTTGTTTTGAAATTATAAAATGTGCCTAAGTTTCAAATTTGGTTCAATTTGGATGTTGTTTGTGCAAGTTATGCAATTTTAGGTACTATCTGGACTTTTATGAAATTTACCCAATTGGGAGGTTTTCTTTGCAAATTATCACGTGTTATAATCCTTAGATATTCCCTTACCATTATTAAGATTTCAAACCATGTGGCACCTAGTTGGACGTTGGTTTGAAGGTGTTTCTCCAAGGTCAGTTTAGGCATTACCCTCTTTATAAATGAGCTTATCTTTAAAAGCTATCAACCAATGGGGTCATTTCTTTGATTGGAGGATGGAGGGGATGGACTAGAAGTCTTCATGAGCTTTTAGAACCAACATTCAATATACAAGAAGCCTCTATGAGTTGTCCTTTTATATGGACATGAAGCCCTAGGTTAAGGACACATGGAATGTCCCATAGACACCTCATGCTTGCCCCCTTCTTTATAAAGCCATATCTACCCCTTCCCTCCTCTCAATTTGAAAATTCTTTCTTTCCTTCTCTTTCACCTAGGTTAGATCATAGTTCGCACTCTGTTTAGCCATGAAGGTGTTGTACCAAGGTAAAAGAGGGTTCTTACCTTGGTGTAGAAGGCTCCTAGGGTTCCAAATTTGCTCTATTTAGCGTTTCTAAAGCTCCTTCTTTGTGATTTTGACCAAAACTAGCAAGTTTCCTCCTTTCCTTCCTTATTTTCATGTTTTTAGTCTCCCTAATACCTTCTTCTAGGTTGGAACCATGGCCTTCCATTGAGAAACCCCACCTAAAACCCTTAAACACCTCATCTCCATGTTCTTTTGCTACGGTTTTTCACCTCTAAAGTGGAGAAGATACCTCTTGCTTGAGATAGGAGCTTTGTTGGAGAAACCAGTCTCTCTAGCTTGATAACCTTGCTTATTTAACCTGTACACCTTCCTAGTGGCAATTTTTATAACCCCCTTCTCATATATTGCTTACTACATGCTTAAATCTCATGCTTCTATGTTTAAAATCGATGATCTCCATCTCTATTTACCATGTTCTTTTATGGTTTTGGTTTCCTACTGTTTTACCTTCTCTCGAAGCTCTAGTTTGGTTACCTATGCAACTCCAATCCTGATCTTGGGTCAAATGGTGTTTTCTCCCGCTCTCTCACTCTTTCTCACTTTCAAAGATTTCGGACTTGTCATTTCCTGATTGGTTCAAATTGAAAAATTCATATCTTTTAAACCACTTATCCAAATTTTAAAAATAAAGATGTTTTGGAATTAGAAAATTAATCTCAATGTAATATAAATTCTTTTGATGTCTGATTTCAAGGTTTCATGAAGGGTGATTTTTGGAAAATGAATTTAATGCATAACATCTATAAAAAGTACATCTTAATCATCATAACTCCAAAATTAACATAAAAATATGTTTTCAAAACCTAATTAACATTCCTGTGTGTTAATAGTATTACCAAAACTTTGGGCACTAGGTACCCCATTACATCAGACAGAAATGAGCAAACATATCTAAGGATCATTACCCCAGGAAAAGAGAATAAAGATCTCTAGATGGAACAAAAAAACTAAGAAGGTCTATCAAGCTAATCAGCTAGATCCTAAACACTCCTACAAGAGGAAAGACTATTACAAGCCATGATTACATACATTCAGCATACCCATAAATAGAAACTACAACTCGACATATTCTATCACCAAAAACCTTGCTTGGATCTAGCCTTAGAGCATCCAACTTTCTTAGCTAGCTATCCCAAGGATCCAGAAAGAGAAAACACCCAATTGGAGCCTCCCTGTCTGATCATAAAGCACTAACTAACTGTGTGATAAGCAAGAATCAATGTAGTTTACTAACAAGGTGTAGTAAGAGTAAAATCTTGAAGTCCGACCTTCTTGCTTAGCACAACACCAGCTGGCAGTGACTGCACCCACAAAGTGTGGCATTGCACAAAGAATCGGGAATTCGTTTTCACTTCTATCTCAAAAAACATCCCTAATAGGCCTGCAACAACTCTTACTTAATCAACTCCAGTTCTTGTTTCAGATGTCCAAGCAGAAACATGGAACAACTGATAGCATCTCATCAAACACCTTGAAGATGTTCCTACACATAGCAACAGGAGGGCCAAATAGGAGAAGAAGAAGCATTTTGCCCCCTCCTTAAACCCAACCCCACATGAAGCTCCTGTTTGCACAGAAGTGCCTCGTCGAACACCTTGAGGGTGTTCCAACACATAGCTGTAGAGGAGCTACGCGAGAGCATCAACCAACAGACCAGACACCAGAGTGGCAAATCCAAGCCCCTATAGATCTTGAAATCGCTTAACAAGAGAAAACCACCGACGAGGTAAGATGTTGGAACCCAATCACCGAATTGGGAAGATCACCCGCCACCCTTGCGCCAGAGGGTCCTCCACCAAAGATAATGGGATATGATTCCTTGTAGGTTGCCTCGGCATTACTCTGCCTTCGTTGGTGGAGGGGATGCACTGCCGAGCCGGTCGAATTAGGTCCAATCTACCCAAAGACAGACCCACCCACCACCTAAATCACCACGATAGAATCTAGGATGGAATCGAGGGCCTTCGTCACCAAGGAAAACCCAGGTATCACTCAGAGGAAGGAAGGGGAGGTGCTTGTGAGGTAACTCACCTACGTGATGAATCAACGAACATGATTCCATATATGGTTGGGAGTGGCACTCTTCTTATGTCTCACTTGAATGGTATAGAGTTGACCGTGTCGAAGTGCCAAAACCTCTGGCTCAAAACTGATTCCTCGCGGAACTTCGCATCCCCTCACCAACCAATGTATCTTAGGCGACACCCAGAGACCACTCCCTTTCTCCATCGATTCGCTGCAAACTTCACAACTCAAAAGCCACACCGTGAACTGTTGGGGGGCCAGGGGAGGAAGACGTCGGGGGTGATGCTCCCTCCCCTAGCGGCAGCCGCCAGGAGATTCTAGTAAGAAGGGAGAGTGAGCCCTTGAGAGAGGGAGAACCTTACATATGAAGATAGCTTGTGAAAAAATAGGCATTAATGTACTCTAATACATGTTAATACATTGAAAATAGGCAAAGTGGAACTTGGACTCAATTAAAGTGGTAAAAGTTGGTAATTAATATCAATAAGAGAGGTATGTGCGTTCCTTGCACCCTATGTTGGGATAATTGCAACCAAACCCTATATTTCCCTAATGAGGCTTTAATGAACCCTATTCTCTCTATTCATGATTCTTTTTTTAAATTGCCTCAAAATCAGTAATGATATTCTTTTTCTTGGATCTTGTACCCCACTGCCATGTATCAAATATATGATGCTTTTACTTGCCATAGTTCTCTTTCGAATGTTAACTATAGTAGTGGTACTTTTGTACAACCATCCGTAGATAGGGCATGTATTAATTTTCCCTGGGGAATGTCCTATTCTCCTCCATAAAAATATGTATAGGTGACTGGGAATGTATTAATTCTCCACTCACCTATAGGTTGAGGTCTGGTAGGTGCCTCAACCCTACTTATTTAATGTAGTCAATATTAATCATCCTTGCAAATCTTTTATTGTTTTTCTTGATATGGCAAACATCTATCTGATTATGCCTCATACTCTTGAAATATTCATCTTATGAGACTTTATTTACATTTTTTCTTTTCCTTTATATCCTATTCATATTTTTTGACACATACCTTTGTTTTCCTTTCCCTTTTGATGGGTGTTTTCCCAACCACCCAAGTTTAGATCAAGGTGTTGAACATGACTAAGGAGAACATAGCTTCCAACATGGACCTAGCTCTTGGATATGTTGCTTCAAGACATATTTGAAGTAGTTTAGACTTCCCTCTACTTAGATCCTTATGTTGTATCATACATGTAAACACTTATGGGATATTATGATGTACTTTTGTAATCTTTTGTGAAATTTGAATATAGTCACCTGTTTAATTTTACTGCTACACTTTGGTTATTTTGAATACCATTTATTGAAATTTGGAAATTTTACACCTATTCCAACATACCAATGAGTGTGTTCAAAATGGATGTTTAATTCTTTATTTGTTTTCATAGGGAGGGGACCCCAATCCTTACAGGAATCCACTAAGAAAAGGGTCTTGAATTTTTCTACTAGCATTTTACTTTAAATCTCTGTTACTTTCATTCTTAGTATAATTTTAACATTCAAGTAATAAAATTTGATTCTTATTTTAGATCCAAATTTCTCTTGTTCTTGTTCTTTCTCTTGGAGTGGGGGATTAAGAAAGAAAGTCATTTAATTAACACCACCTTAGTCTCCTCAAAGATTCTGGATTTGTGGTCTATGGCTTCCTATCTTCCTCTCCTTGTTTCCCTATTCCTCGGTATGACTAGTGAGTAGTTCCCTTATCAAGGCAAGGGGAATAGACCCTTGGCCATTTTTTGATCAGATTAAGTTTATTCAATTTTTTTATCTGAATGGATTTTGGTTTAGAAAATGTCAATTTAAACAAAGTGATGAATCATTTTCATCGTGAGTTAATTTTGATAGATGCGACCATAGAAACTAGAATTTAGATTGACTAAACCAGTTGCATGGGGATTTCATATGCGTTGTGGAAAACTCCCCATTGGGATGATGAACTATGAAGTGTGAGTGCCAGGGCCAATGGCCTCACATGGATTTTGCCTATTGCATTTTGTATCAGAGTGATTCAGATACCCACTTCTATTTTTAATTATTGCATTACTCTTTGATATTGTCCTCACTTTGGGTAAGGTGGTGAAAACCCCTAATCCTCGATGCTTTCTTCCATTTGACTTCAATCATTTCTTCAACACTTATTTTCAATTTGCCTCTTTTAATTTCAACACTTTACTTCTTATTTAGATAATCTTGTATCCTACCAATCTTCTTTCTTTACTTCCTTATCGTAGAAAATCATTTCCTTTCTTTGCTTTAGTGTGATGTTTTACTTTCTTTGCATTTCAATTTCTCATTCTAGTATAATCAAACAACCCCCAAATCAGAATTTACTTTCTGTTTCTTATTCAAAAATACCAAAAAGAAACAATTTCAAAATTAATCGGGATTAAAAGAGAGAAATCTTAAAAATATTGTCCTGTGGGATGGATCCTTCTATACTAGCCTTAACTGGAAAGTAAAAAAAGGATTAAACTCTAGGATAATCATTCTAGTGAATTGGTGTGCTCTTCGACACATATCAAATGTGCATACTTTGTGTAGGTAGATCAATTGAACATTCAAGGGAGTTGTTACACATGGGGGACAAAAAATGGGATATGGGGGTAGGGCGTTTGTTCTTACAGTTTGGTGATAGAGAGAAGGCACATACTAGGGATGTGTGTGTATTAATGGTGGGATGGTTTAATAGAGATGGAGGGACAAGATGGTTGGAAGTAGAGGTGGTTGTGTGTGCTGGATGATCTGGGGTGGATACACCAGGATTTGAAGAGTCATCTAGAAGGGGGTAAAAAGAATTTTTGCAAAAAGATAGTGGATTCAAAAAAGTATGGGCATGGATTGGTCAGAGAAGGCAAAAACTACGGCCGATGCTCTTGTGTGTTGGTGATGGTGCTTTCTAATAGGTTTGAAAGTTGTGATACTATGGTGGATGACCATCCTGGTCATAGATTTGGGAAGGATCTAGAGATATGCCCATCTCGGGAGCATGCAAAACATATAATGGGGTTACTGGAATGTCGCTTGTGATGACATATCAGAGGCATTTCTGACATCTAGCCTGTAGAAACTAGTAGGGTTTTTTATGAGTGACAAGGATCCATGGGTGATAAGGGTCATGGTGGTGGTTATCTAGGAGATAAGATTCTGCATCTTTAGGTTGATACGTCCATGAGGACTTAGTTTTCCAAGA
Organism: Alisma plantago-aquatica; assembly: GCA_963693085.1. Lineage (NCBI taxonomy): Eukaryota > Viridiplantae > Streptophyta > Magnoliopsida > Alismatales > Alismataceae > Alisma > Alisma plantago-aquatica. The sequence goes on from OY856411.1 coordinate 501,528,016, forward strand.
TATCACACAGAAGGATGAGGTGGTGAGGGAAGATTAGGGAGTGGAAAGTGTACCTGAACCCAGTTCATTCTCCAGGGGACATCGCTCCTTGTAGTTTGTTGGTTGGTCATTATGATTCGTGAGAACCTACTCTCCAATGTTGGTGTCTTCAGTAACTTCTTCCGAGGAGGAGTTGATGCATCTCTCAATTCGGAGAAGATGGCAAATGTTTTGAGGAATGTAGTTGTTTGTGTCGGTGAGACACATTCAAATCTACATGTCCCCCTTTAGGTGGAGGATGAGATGCCATCCCATATAAAGGTTTAGGGATATCAACATGTCTCTCCATCCTCATCTACACTGGAGAAATCCTTATCGTGAGATGAAGAAATTAATTGGAACACGGTGGAGTCAATGAAGAATGCTATAACACCATCTGTGATCTCTATGTTTAGGCATCTCCAAGCTTTAGGGAGAAGGATGAATCTGAACATTTTGTGGTCAACATACACATCTAGATGTGTCATGATAGTGGGATGGAAGATATGCAAGGTGAAGGTTTGTGCTCAAGGGAATCATAGCAATATTGTTCATTGTGATAAAAGTTTTGAGAATGTAAGAAGGCAGTATGCTGGAGATATAAGTCACTGATATGCTTGGAAGTGCAGCGGTAGGTAATGATTCAATTAATGTGGTGGTATAAATGTTGTTGTAAGTATAGTTTGGATGGTCCCTCCTTGTAAAATGATGGCACAATCCAAGTGCAAGGAATATCATATATCAAAATGAAGTTCTAGGTGTTCTCGTATAGAATGCAAGTGTTGATGCCAATGTATTTGGAGTATCAATGAGATCATATGTCTTCTCTCTGATCCTTGCGAGACTGGTGTAGTTGATTCTACTAGTGAAGAGGAGAGGATATCAGTAGAGTTTGAAAAACTAGGAGCCATTGAGAGGACTCCTTTCTATTCTTTGTGTTACATCTTCAATCAGATCATTCAGAGAAGGTTGTATTTTTGTAACTGGATAGTGGTGATTCACCGTGGAAGAATAATTGTCATTCTTTTAACGGGATCCCATTCTTTTAATTGGATCATGGGTTGGCATTATGGGATTTCAATTTGTTGACAACTTGGTATTTGAATTGGACTGATAGAAAACACACTCATGTTGACCCCAATAGAGTCTCTCCTATGTTAGATGTTATTTTAAGTAACTTTAAAGAAGGCCATATAGTTGGTGATGCCACTCCACAAAAGGTACAAAAACATAGTGCAAAACATTTGTTAATCATTATATAAGTCAGAGAAATTAAGATTCAAAAATGAGTTTGAAAGGAGAAAAAATAGGGAAACAATGGTCAAACAAGAGTGATTAAAGATAAACCAACATTTTGAAAACATCATAATCTTAAAAAAAATATGTGATCAAAATATAGATCTTAAAGGTGGTTATAATTTGAGAAATAAGGTCACCTTGTATAGTATTATTGATTATTATTATTATAGACTATAATGAGGATTACTTAAAAGAGAGTGAAATTAGCTATTAAGAGATGCTACTAATAGATTTTAACAAAAAGATGTTACGAATGGAGTGTGGATTCAAAAGAAGAGAATTAATAAGAGAATTTATTAGGAGGAGGCCATTTTAATTTCCGTAGATTTTGATTAGTTGAAGAAAGCGAGAATGAGATTTAACATTATGATGAATTGAGAAGGAGAGTGAATGCGACAACAAGTTAATTGGATACTAATTCATGATGCGCCTTAAAGAGAGTGTTAATAGAAACGGTTCATAATGTGATTTTTTTTATAAATGCGAGACAATTCCTGACGTTCTATCGGATTTTAATTGCAGAGAGGGAAGCAATCAATCCCTACACGATGAGGGTTGGGAGATATACAAAGAACAATTCGTTTCAAGTTTTTTTCTTCTTTAAGAATAGAAATTTCAAAATAAATAAAAAAGGTAAAATTAGAGAGAAATTTTGGAAGGAGACAGAGTTAGGGAGAAGTCAATATTTATTTTTCATTACTATTACCTAGAAAATTTTTAAATATACCAAAATGGAGTAATTGCAATTATTTTAACAAATCATTCTATATAGTAGTATAAAATAGACTTGCAATATCATCCTCAAGATCTCCAAATCCCCACGAGCACAATCTCTATCTCTCCGAACAGCAAGAAGTCAGTCATGTCATTGTCTTCCCATAGTTGTTCCTTCACTATTATAGATCTTTCTAACCTATTTCAACAATATTCCTCCAATGGTGAGACGATGTCAAAGGATGAGCTATCAAATCTGTTCGATAGTCTTGACATCAATATGACTAGCAGTGAGATGAATAGAAGGTTAAAGGATGTTGGTTCAGATGGTGGTGATATCATCCAATGGGAAGAGTTTCGTGATTTGATGTTCAACCTAAAGACTGAAGATAATGTATCAAAACACAAGTCTGACTCTGAATAGAAAAAGATGTCATACAAGATGTGGTCAGCAACCTCTTTAAGATGACTCATCTACAAAATATTCTACCTCGGAAAACAAAAGTCAATTTAAATGTCAAGGGCCTATGAATACCTCTTGTATGCTACAGAAATGATTTGTTTTCATCTAAATAATGACATCTATCTCTTGTATGCTAGGAAATATTTTGTTTTCATCAGTTAGGTAATGATACTTCTAGGATAAGAAATTTCATTGCCAACACCAAATTTCTTTCAAGGTTGACTTCTAAATCTTTCTCTAATCAAGGTGAGTGTCTTTCCTCTTCATGATAGCTTTTCTACCTTTTCGTACTTGGCTCCTCTAGCACTGTGGACTTTGAAGTTTCCTTCTTCCATTTGCCTAGGTATACGGAGGCACACTTTTGTTGTAATAGGGTGTTCTCTTTTCATAACTTGTCATGATCCTTCCTTAACTTGACAACCTCTTTGGCCATCTTGGCATTGGTCTCTATTATTTTTCCTTAGTTGACCACCAAAATATCCATATACCAAGGAAGGATTTCCAAGGAATGGTTTTGAGTGGCAACCTGCTTCACCTATGTATTTAGCATTTGTACATCTAAAGATAAATTAGCAATATTATGCATGGATTGAAAAATGATCTTATGTATGGCATCAACTTCTTGTCCTAATTCCATGAATCTTGTTACAACAAGAGTTTGTCTTCTTATAAAACTAGGTTGACTTAAGCTAACCTCTTCCTACACATATAACTTGGATGTAAGTGTAGATCATTTCCCCCATTGTTTTATGTAGGTGACCAGATAATTCTTTCATTAATGGAGTGGGTTTATCGATTGCATGGTCTTTCTCAACCTCCGTTGTCCTCCTTATTGTCGTCTTCCTAGGATCTAATGTTTCTACCATTGTCTCATGTTTTTGGGGTCCCATCACAATAAAACCATCATTATTTTCCCTAAGGCTGAGTGATACCAAGATGGTGGCAATTGAGTGGATCAATGTATGTTCCATTGCAGGTTCTATTTCTGGTGGGATGGTTGTTGGTTCCTTTATAATGGTGATGATCAATGTAGTCATTCGATCCTATGCTTCAAATTTCTTCTGAGGATGGGATGTAGATAGCTTCACCTTTTAGGTCCCACCATTGTTTTCTTTGGTATCCAAACTATGATCTTGGGTTTCTTGGCAGGATTGGTAGGTTTATTTGCTTCTATGTGTGATATCCAATGCATGAGTTTCATTAAGTTGATCAAGACGAGTTGATCTTGAAATCATTTTAGGATATCACCCATTGAAAATACCAAGTTATTTTAGTTGTAGGAGTTCATATATGATAGGAATAGAAAACTATTTGTCTTTTCTAATCTATAAAACAACTTACTCTTTGTTCTTGCCAAAATGTTAGTTGATGTCAAGTATCTCAAATCCACAAACCTATCCCCAATTGACTCAGTGAAATGTGTGATGGTCTTTAGATTCCCAAGTCTATGCACTATGTATTTAACAAGACCTCCCATGTAGAATCTTAGGGACCTTATTAGCCCTTTTCTATAGATCGATTATCAAATAGAAGCCTTCCAAAGTTTAGTGGCTTCTCTTCCATTATTCACCATAGGATGAGAAGGTCTTTTCTTGCCATTTTCCCAGCGTATTGTCATGTGAAGACCGCATTAGTGATGATCTTTTTGATGATGTGCATGATACTATAGTGGACCAGGGAAGCTTTTTATTGACATTTACTATGGACTGCTTTTTCTATCAATCTTTCCCAATTTTTGTTAGTAGAGAAACCCTAACTTCTCTATATAATATTGCAATGCTAGCAAGTTTGGATTGTTCTTTAGTTTCTGTAATCATGGTGTTCAACATCTTTTCTTTCATAATGAAGTATTTCTTGATCAACATGACAACTAGTTTTAACCCTCCTTCACATTTGTAGCTTATGCTTTTGAGACCCATAGTTTCTTCAGAGATGACATGAATTCTCAGGTAAGTTCTCCATATGAATGTTGTTCGTTGAAACAGATCTTGTATAGATTGATGTCATTCAAATGTTGCTTCACTTAGTCATATATTCCCAATTGGGCCAAGATGTTTATGCAAGCATATCTTGTTGCATAAGAATTTTTCTTTTTGATCATATCCTCCCAGCTCTTCTGATGTTGATCGTCCCTGGGAACAAATTAATTTTCTAAATAGAAATTTGATTCAAATGTTGGTCCTTGTAGGGTACTAGATAGAGACTAGATGGTTGTGCCTTAGTTTTTCTCCCACTTGTTCCTACATGTCCTTTCTTCCCATTTTGTACCCCACCTTTTGGTAACTAGCCTTCCACCACTTGGGAAAGGATTCATCACCTTACTCTTCTGAGGTTGTGCATTTTCCTTAGTAGGTTGATATTTAGATGTTAGAATCCCCTAATGTTTTTAGTATGAACACACTTTTGGAATTGTTTTTACATCTGCTTCATGAAGTCTTCATCATACATTGCCTTCCTTCTTTCTATAGTTGGATCACCATGTAATTCCACATATCTTGCAACTTCATCTTTAGTCTTTCCATATTTTCTATCTATTCATCATGTATTTTCTCCTTCAAGGCATATACCTCTTTCATTCTTTTGGTTAGGGCTGGTGACAGATGTGACATGGGAAGACACGTGTTTATGATAATAGAATGCTTCATAGATATAGTTATATCTCATGCAGGGGGTTGGAGTTGGTGGGAGTATTTCTCATAGTTGAAAATTTGAAGTATAACTTCAGATGGAATAGAGTCAAGATCAAGACCTGATAATCAATGGAAATAGGAAGTGCAAACACTGATGGAGTGCCTTCAGATGGAAAGGTAATCTTTGCAAAACTGACAGAAAAGATTTAGACATGCCACCCTAAAGGAAAAGGCAAAATCAAACTAATGGAAAGTTTAACACATCAATTTTTATGCACATTTTGAGACTTCTTCATAGATAGAATCACCCAATCAAATGTTGAAAGATATGAAAATCATACATTTTATACTCTAAATACCAAATACTTAGTTTTGACTGAGATTTATTGCATATTGCATGAATTTAACTCAAAATCATGAAGATCGATGGCATTTTCATCGACCTCGAAGACTGATCATCATTCATTATATGAATATCGACCTCAATAGATTTCCACATCTCATCAACCTATGAGGTCAAAACTTGATCCTTCATCCAGAGATCGATGGACACATCAATAAAGCTTAAAGACATCGATCAGAAAGCATGACAAACTTGAGATCAATACGAAGACATCAATCTCAGAGATCAAAAAAGTTCTATCGAGCTAAAATTCAAGGCATACCTTTGAACTAATAGGAGAAAAATTACTTGTTGACCATCAAGTCGACAGTTCATAAAAAATTAGCTTATTGATCTTTAAGAGATTGAAAATCCTCAAGATGAATGAAGTTTCATCTGCCAATCAATGACTCATTGAACTTCTTGGTCGATAATGAGAAGATTAAAGTCCATGCGACATGGGCCAATCACAAGTCAAACCCTATAAATAGGCCATGAAGGCATCACTTCAAGGCATCTTGGATTCTGGAGATAAATAAGTTGAAAGGCTAACACTGAGATCAGAGACAAAGTAGAGAGCATCAACTGGGCTAGTTTCATTTACCTATAGAAACCATCAATCTCTGTACTTGACATCCAACCACTTCCATGTATGGATCAATGGACCTGCTTGTTTCATTCTTGACTGAAGGTAGAGTGGAGGGCATCGACCCCTGGCCATCGACCTCTTGTCTGATTCAACCAAAAGGTGGATATATTGATCATTCCATCTACCCTTGTATCAACATCTCCCCTCTCTATTTTCCTTATCCTAATTCGTTTAAGTTGTAATATGTTTTACCTTATTAGCATGAGTGGTTGGACTCCATAACTTTGGTTGGGAGTAGATGCCAGGCCCTCCCAACCATCTATTCTTTTGTTTAATATAGGTGTAGATATTATTTACTACTTCCCATAAAATATCTCATGAACATATACAAATTACAAGAGAAGGTTTTGAATGGTTGATATTGGTTTGATTGGTGAAACCCAATCCAAGTCCATTTCTATCATTTCCACAACTATCTTTATTAAACTTAGGTTTGGAGCTTCAATTAGATTAATTTGTTCTTTAACTAGAATACCAATTTCATTCTTTTGATTTGACTAACCTAATCCAAGATCTCTTTTTCTTAGTATGTTGTTCTCTGTTCCCCTGTGTTCGACCCCATATTACTATTACAAACTCTATATTGAGTTGTGGATGTCTCTTGAAGTCACGTATAATTTTCAAGTCCAATATCTTTGACTACACAAACTTTTTACATTTTTACCCAAAAAAATGTGATTAAAAGTGCATACTAATGAACAAGAGTTACTGAAGAGGAAGATGACATGTATTGCAGTCAAAAACCACTGGAAAAATCGATGAAATAGAAGTATATTACTAAGGCCAAAAATTGATGGGAAAATCATTGGTAAACAAAATTGATGAAAATGTTAGGGTTTCATCAATTAATTAGGTACAACCGAACCTTCCAGTGATAAAACCTAATCATTAGTGAGAAAGCGTAGAAGAAGGAGATCTTACTTCATCTAGGAATTTTGAAAAGGTTTGGGCAGACATGAGTTGGTTGTTTGTTCCCTATTGGATGCAATGTCTTGTCCCTTTGTCTCAATGAAGAAGATAACAACCTTAGTTGTGCTTTTGTAGGTTGTGTCAGTGGTGGAGTAGTAGTATTTAGATCATGGGTCTAGTAGTGGAGGCTAGTCAGAAAGAGGTCTTCTTAAGAGTGATGAGGATGAAAGTTTCCAGTAGAGGATCATTCATTGGCTTCCAATGGTGGAGTTGGACGACATAGATCTGATGGAATTAGGGGTGGCTCTACTGATCGACATAGAGGGTTAGGGTTAGGGAGGTGACTAGGTCTTTCTTAAACTCTTGATAAATCATATAGGGTTTGCAAGGTAAGTGTGGATGTAGGACCCTTTGCACTTTATACTCTTGTATTTTCATTCTGGAGGGGCACACCATTTTTTTGGTTGATGCTTCAACACTTGGAGTGGTAGAATTCAAATTCTAATGAAGATGCAACCTTTGCAAACTAACATATTGTGGTTGGTGTCTTCTTATGAAAACAAAGTATCAAATTTCAATGGAAGGGTGGGCTTTGCAAACTGATGAATTTCCTGATCTTCTCTATTAGAAGCCTCCCAACAGATGCAATCGATGGTCTCTACCAATAATGTTCCAAGATTCATCTTCAAGAAAATAGTAGGTTGTGTCTTTCAATGGTACTCTAATGTGAAAATCAATGGAAGCATAGGTTTCCAATATTGATGAGTTTATTGGTCATCACAACTCCATGGAATTATAGTTCTTATTGGGGGTACTTCCTCTGATGGTTGTCCTATGTAGTCAACTGACAGAAGGTTTGTACAATCATTTTCATCAGTTTGAATCCTTACTCCTAAGCTTCACATATCAAGCCAACTTGGGATCAATAAATTGATTTACACACTATAAATTAAGTTTGTTTGAATTAATACTCAGTTGGATGAGAGTGGGGGTTACCGGGAGATGGGGTCGTTACAATTGGTACCAGAGTGAAGGTTCCTCACTTAATCTTTAATAATTATTAAATTTTACAAATTATGTAGAACCCAAGGGAGTTATTAGAGGATTATCCGAAAGATAGAGGTGTCTAGAAAAGGATCACGACTGGGGGTTGACAATATTTTCCTTCGCACCACTAGTCAGAATATGAGGACTCCCAGATCTGTGTGACTGCCTGGCCAAAGTCTTAAGGTATGATTCGAAATAAGATACCTTTAGGACTCTCTCATCTTGTTCATCCCTTCTCAACTCAAATTTTGTTAAGGACCTTAAGGATTAGGGTTTTCTCTATTTTCCTCACCCTCTTGTTTCTGGGTCATGTGATTTTTGTCAGAGATACTACCATTGATGCTGCAAAGGTAGAAGTTGTGATTAAGTGGAAAGCTCCAAAGACCGTCTAAGATCCATAGTTTCCCCAGGATTAGCGGGTTACTATCCGAGGTTTATCTATAGTTTCTCTGAGTTAGATCTCCCTCTGACAAAGTTGACACAAAAGTAGGTAAAGTATGTGTGGACACCATAATGTGAGGATAATTTTTAGAAGCTGAAAGGATAATTGACATGCTCCGGTTCTTGAGTTACATGTTGATGGAAAACCCTATATCATTTCCATTGATGCTTCTAAGAAATGATTAGAGTGTGTCTTGATGCATGAGGATCGAGTGATCGCCTATGTTTCACACCAGTAGAAACCTAATGAAGAGAACTAGCCCACACAAGACTTAGAGCTAGCCACTATTTTGCATGCTTTAAAAATCTAGCGACACTATCTGTATGGGGGTAAAGTTTGAAGTTTTCTCAGTTCATAAAATCTTGAGGTATCTTTTGATGGAGAAGGATTTGAATCATAGACAACAAAGATGGATGGATTATATCAAGGATTACAACTTTACCATAACTTATCATCCTGGTAAAGTGAACATAGTTGATGATGCTTTGAGTCTGAAGAAGGATGTAATCTATGCTGCTACGAATTTGGAGTATGTTTCCTATTGGAAACCATGCCTAATGATGAAGAAGATGTCGAGAAGTTATGTGTTCACATGGATAGTTTGTCCATTACACCCTCTTAGATCTTGGAAGTTGTTTCTACATAGCTAGAAAGTTTTAAGATTGATGAAATGAAGCCCTTAGCTGAGAAGCCACAATCTAGCTTTTCAGTTGGATTGGATGGTGATGTTCATTTCTGACAAAGGGTGTGTATACATGAAGTTGGGAACATTCGATAAAAGTTTTTTAGTGAAGCACATGGATCTAAGTACACTATACACCTAGGTACTACCAAGTACAAGGACCTACAATGAAGCTTTTAGTGGAAGAACATGAAGAAGGATATCACTCTATTTGTTGCAAAGTGTTTGACGTTCTAACAAGTCAAGATAGAAAATCAACAACCTAGTGGTCTCCTGCACCCGCTTGAGATTCCATAATGGTAATGGGAGAATATTACTATGGACTTCGTTAGTGGTTTCCCTAAGACCAGGAAAGGTTATGATACAGTGTGGGTAGTGATCGACCAACATACTAAGTCTTCCCACTTTTTGCCTTTCAAGTCCACTTACAAGGTTGATGAGATGGCTCAATTATATGTGGATTGGATCATCTGTTTACATGGAGTTCCTAAAGTGGTAGTATTAGATCTTGACCTGAAGTTTACCTCTTCTTTGTGGAGTCAGATTTAGGAAGAGATGGGAATTGGCTTACGTTTCAGTATGACTTATCATCCACAAATCAACGATCAATCTAAAAGAACGGTGCAAATTCTGGAAGATTTTCTTTGTGTCTTTGTTATAGATTGGGGAGATGCATGGGATAAGTATATTCCATTAGCTGAATTTTCTTACAATAATAGCTATCAAGCTAGTATTGGTATGCCACCTTATGAAGCTTTTATATGGAAGACCTTGTCGTTCTCCATTATACTAGGATAATGCGGGAGAAATTTCTCTGGTGAAGATTGATGATATGTAGACAATGATAGAGAAGGTTCAATTGTCAAGAAGCATATGAAAGTTGTACAAGATTGACAGAAGATGTATGTAGTCAAGAAGAGGTCTGATGTGAGTTTCCTAGTAGGTGACTATTCCTTCTTGAAGGTCAAGCATATATGTTCTATTGCATTATACAAAGTTAAAGTCAAGCTAAGTCCCCACTATGTTGGACCATTTGATATCTTGGATAAGTTTAGAGATTGTACATACCGTCTAGCTCTTCCTCCTACCAATGATAAGATCCATAATGTGTTTCATGTCTTTGTGCTAAGAAAGTATGTGAAAGACCCTTCTCATGTACTCAAAATCAAACCTTTAGAGATTCAAGAGAAACTGACTTATGAGGAGTTATCTGTGAAGATTATTGACACCCAAGTTAAGCACTTGAAGAACAAAAAGATTGAGTTGGTGATAGTATTATGGCAATATCATCGTTTGGAGGAAACCACTTGGGAGCTTAGAGATGAGATGTTGCGTACTCACCCTTCTCTTTTTGTATGAGATTTCGGGGTCAAAATCCTTTTTAATGGGTAGAGTGTTGTAAGGAACTAAAATCCATGTATTACCTTAGTTTATCCTATTGCTAAACTTTTCCTTTCATCTCCGTCCTTGATGTGGAATTAGTGGAAATTATAGGATTGGTGTACATTTGTTCCCTATATTTGACATTATAAGGATTTATGCACAAATTCCTCAGTAAAAGTTATAAAAGGGTTTATTTTGTAAAATATCCACTTAAGAGGCTTAAGAATAAAATAAAAACAAACTACAAGTTTCTATGGCCTTTTTTTATAAGAAAAAGAAAAGAAAATCCTAAAACTAAGAAAATGTGACATTAAGTGAATTAATTTGTCAATTAAGTGAATATAAAAGTAAATTTCTTGAAATCCATAAAAGGGGAGTACAAAAGATAACTCTAAGCCCAAATTCATTTTCTTTGAGTATAAGTTTACTTGAGTAATAATTTCAACTTCTGGAAAACTAGTAATTATAATTGCATTAATTGAGTGGGAAAATGGGAGATATCTCAAAAATATAAAATAAAAATCATAATACCTCCAAAAGTAACAACTAATGCCAAATTCGTGATCTAGACATTAAAATATGCCTTTGGGTGAATTTTCACTCAATTTGGAGAATACTTGATTAAAAGGTGAATTCTGGAGAGAGAAAGTGTGTAGAACCTTCAAAATATTAAATAAATGCACAAAAAACTATAACATGCAAAATTGATGGCAAATTTGTATTTAAAATACTTAATTTGACTTGTGGATGAAGTTTCATCAAATTTGGAGAATCTTATAATCATTAATGATGGAAGAAAGAGAAATTAGGATTTTGTTTATTTAACAAATCAAAAGTTCATAAAAGGAAAATCTAATCACATATTTGAATTCCTTAAATGAAAAATAGGTCAGGTTGATGACCAAAAAAATAGGCCATATGTCAATTTTCAATTGATTTGGAGTATGTTTGCACTCTCAAATGAGGAGAGAGAAATAGAGAAATTAATACACACACTTTATTCCAATTTGATTAGGAATCGATTTAATGAATGTCACGCGGTCTAATTTTTTTTCTTGATCCGCACATCATGATTGTTGGATCTGTGATGCAAAGGCTCACGAGTCATCTTCTAGATCGGGCCAAAAAGGCAACAGGCGCCGACCTATGTGATTTTTGTTGCAATGATTCCTGGCTTGATTCTCAACCAAATTGCATGAAACTTTCTCCAACAATTTCTAAATAAGAATCCTCATTGTTTGATCCATTATTTGTGTGATTTCATCGAGTATTTTGGAAAGCCCCAAATCTCACTCTCCAAGAAATTTCAGCCACAACTCTCCTCTCTGCATCCCTCACCCTCACCAATAAATAATCATACCCCAAGCTTCCCTAACCCCCTTGCAACTCTTCTCTCCATCCAATTTATCATGAACTCACATCTTGGCTTGATGGTGAATGATATTTTAATCATGGTTTGTGGTGCCCCTCACACTCTCAACCATGATTCTCCTACCAATTTATCACTTTTGTAAGTTTGTCTTCCTTCCCTCTTCACTTCTATGTATTTAGTTTTGCGAATAAGGGACGTATGTAGAATTTCCCAATCTTGAGGCCTTGCTAATGTACTCAAATGACATCAATGGCTTGAGCCAAGGAAGGGGACAATTCCCCTAGTGTTTTGACGCCTTTGCCCTCACTTGTTTCCTTCTTTCCTCTCTGGTTTCTCGCATGGGTATTTCATTCTTTTCGTTCTTTTTTTCCGGCGTTGATGTGAAGCTTAGTCGGTGTGGACCACTGACTTGGTGCCCCACAGTTGGGCCAAGTCATGCGGACCGCCCCTCTCCCTCTCTCTTTGTCTCTCTTGATTTATTTTGATTCTGATTGGTCAATATTGGAAAAATTGTATCTTTTTTATTCCTTTGTCAAAAAATAAAAAATAAATATATTTTGGAATAAAAAATGTGATCTTTCTAATAAAAATACTTTCTAGGCTTGATTATGATTTTTGTCAAAATGTGTTTTCTAAAAGTGATTTTAATACATAAAAATCACCAAAAATACACTTTAATCATCATTAATCCAAAATTGAAAAATTATATGTTTTCTTAATCAGGAGAACTTAATAAGATCAATGGTGATGATTTTAGAGTCCAAATCGAGTTTTTTCATAAAGTCCTAAAGTTAGGGTTTTTGTACATCAATGCATAGAAAAAACCCTAATACATATAGATACGTTGAAAATAGGAAAAGTGGACCTTGGACTCAATTAAAGTGGTGAAAGTGAGTAATAGAATTCAATAAGATAGGTATGTGCATCCTTACACCTAAAGTTGGGAGTATTTGCAAAGCTAACCTAATTTTGCTAATGAGGCACTTATTGAACCCAAATTTCTCTTTTGATATTTCGTTTGCTATATTTGCCTTAAAAGTATTGATAATATATTTCTTGGGTCTTGTACCCTACTATCATGTTTCAATTATTTGATGTTAATACTTGGCATATTTTTTTAGCATGTTGATTTTATGAAACTATTTAACTTATGTAGTGGTACTTTTGTACAACTACCCATAGATAGGGCATTTGGTGTTTCATCTAGGGGAATGTGTTACTCTCCCCAATATAAATATTTAATAGGTGACTGGAATGTTTTACTCTTCCTCACCTATTTGGTTGAGGTCTGATAGGTGCCTCAACCCTACATAGTTAGAGTAGTCAATATTAATCATGTATTCAAACCTTTTACGATTTTTTCTTATATGGCAAGCACCTATTTGTTTATGCCTCATACTCTTGACCATCTTCATCTATGATGAAATCTTAACCTTTATTTCCATGTTATTTCTTATCTTTTGTACTTGTTCAATATTTTGATACATAACTTGTTCCTTTCCTTTGTTGGGTTCTTTCCCAACCACCCAGGGTTTGATCAAGGTATTGCACAAGGGCAAGGAGATCAAGATCTAGAGTAGATACTGGTTTTGCTGTCAAGGATGTCTAGGTTGCTAATTACTGGATCCCAATAGTTTTCCTTTTAGTTTTTTTCTTTCAGGAATCTCATGTAGTGAACTGAGTTCAAAAAGCAATGTCATAACTTAGTTTCCTTTCTGCTACTATTGTCATTTTACATGTATCTGGATCATGCTTATTTTCTTGGATTATTATACATGCATCCCACAATGTTTATTATTCTTGGGAGAAGGTGGATGTTTTGTAATTCCATTAAATTTTAGTAAGGAGGTGATCTTGCCTTTTTACAGTAATTGTTGTAAGATCCCTGATATACATGAGTAGACTTGTAAAATTGTACTCTTGAATATGTAATTGAAAGCTTGTAACAAACAATGTTGATTAATAATACTTGTTGAATGTTGAGATTATCATCGATACTTTATCTTGCAATTTGTTCTTGTAGGCTAAGTCGTAAGCTTCCACATTCACACTTTGTTAATGATGGAAACCTAGGTCCTATCACCACTGACTATGTAGTCATTTGTAGTTAGGATTTGGGTAACAAACGGTTGCATGATAGTAACTTACTAGGAATTTTAATACTGATGAATGTGTGCTTTCAGAAAAATTCTAGAGGTGAATATCAATACTTCATCACAAGTACGGATTATATTAGTAGATATGACTACATGTCTCTAATGAAAATTCAATATAAAGTTTAAGGAATTCATGAATGGAGTACAAATCAATTTGAAACATTATTAAAACTTTGATCATATCGATCTGGGAAATATTTTAGTCATGAGTTTGAGTCCCTTATGAGAGACTATGGTTTTGTATAACAATTGACTCAACCTAAAACACCACAAAATAATGCACTCAGGATTTGTTGGTCCTGTGTGAACACAAAGTAGCCTACACCCCCTACCAGATTAAGGCCATGTGTCACAACCATTTAGTCCTAACCAATAGATTTAATTACATTTAGTCATGTAAAAATATGACCAAAGGTGTAGCATACTCCATGTTCACATTGGGAGTGGCAAATCTGAACTCCAAAATAATGGTGTATCAAAGAAAGAATCACACCCTATTGGAAATGGTACTATCTATTATGAGTTTAACTGATTTGTTAGACCTCCATTTGAGTATATTCTATAGAAATCCTAGAGTTTACACTTAATCACATACCTCTGAAATAGGCCTAAAAGACACCATACATGATATGGACTGGTAAATGTCCCTATGTGTCCTTTATGAAAATTTTGGGGATGTGAAGATTGTGTCAGGATATATTTTATTGAAAAAGGTGTGCACCCATATTAGATAAGTATTATTTTGTTGGATATCTAAGGAAATCAATGGATATTACTTCTATATTCCATATGTAAATGACATGTTTATGTCCAATACTATTGTATTCCTTGAAAAAGAATATATTTACAAAGGAAATAGTGAGGTAAATATAAATCAAAGAGGTTTGCTACAAACATAGAACCTATGGAAACATGACAAACAATAAGAACACAACCATTGTGTAAAATATCCTTAAAGGTCTAGTAGGACTAGCTTATTTACAAGGAGATATGTGTTTCTCATGAATCAACAAGATAATTTGTTGGTTATGAACGATGATGCGACAACTACCTACAATGAGGGTATTAAGGAACTATATTTTAATAAATAGATATAATCCATGACATTTGAGATGGACTCCATGTACACCAACAAGGTATGGACCTTGGTGTCACGTGAAGGGGTAAATCCGCAGGGTGAAATGTGTTTTCAAGAAGAAGACCAATCTAAATATCAATAAAGGGGAATTGGTTGCAAGGTTACCTACAAGTTCAAGGTGTTACTTTGAAAAAAAAATCTTGTCCATTGTTTAATCCATATGAAACATGATTTCAATTGTAGATCATCATGACTAAGTGATCGTGAAAGTGGGTGTGTACATGACACAACCTAATGGTTCAAACACTCTAAATAATTCCAGAACAGGCATCCAATATATAAAGATTAATCTACCAACTAAAGTAAATGTCAAGAATTTGAATCTATGTTTTGCGGAGACCATCAAAGATTTTTTCTTTAGAAAAAAATGAAGATGAATCTTGTGTTTATAGGAAGGTTAGTAGGAGCATAATTATGTTCCTCATATTGTAGGTAGATGGCATACTATTGATGGGGAATGATGTTACTACTTTATAATTGGTTAAAACATGTTTTGGAAATACCTTCTCCATGAAGGACTTAGGCAACACAACCCACAATCTAGGAGTCAAGATCTATAGTTCTATAGAGAAGACTTCTTAGTGTAAGTCAAAGTTCATACATTGACAATGCACTAAAGCGGTTCATCACTCTAGAGTATAAGAGAGAAAATGTATGTGTCATGAAATAAGTCTCTCTAGAACTCAATGTCCAAGATCTTTGTAAGATAGGTCACACTTGAATAAGATATCATATGCATCATTAACAACATCTATCATGTATGCAATGCTATCTCATATCTTCACATCTCATATTCTATGAGCATGATTAGGATATTCCATTCAGATCCATTCGAAGGTCACTTTTTTTTGCAAAGAACATCCTTAAGTACTTTTTGTTATTTGTAAATTCTTAACTACCCGAGGAAGGTAAGTAAAAATTCCTAGTGTAAGGAGTGAGACACAAAGGGGATCCACTCCCTACTAAAAATTTGAAGAATTTGAACCTCCAGACCAGACACACCTGAAATAATATGTTGGAGTGGGTGTAAAATTTTCAAATTTCAAATAATGGTATACAAAAGACCAAAGTGTATATAAGTGGAATAAAATCATGACTATATTCCATTTCATAAAAGATTACAAAATTCCATCATATCTCCCATTAAGGGTTTACATGTAAGATATATCAAAGGATCTAAGATAGAAGGAAATCTAAACCATATCAAGATTGTCTCCAAGCTTTAACTCATTAGGCTAAGTCCAAAATTTCATGCTATGTCCCCCTTGTCCTTCACCTAGGGTTGGAAGCATACCCCAACAAAAGAGAAAAATAGATAACATCAACAAAGGATGGTATATGCATAGTAAATAGGAAATTGAGCGATATATGAAATAACGTACATCAAAATAAAAGTGTTCCTATAGAAAAGTAAAGGACCACCAAATTGGACATAAAAGAAAAGAATATCAATAAAAGAGACAAATAAGGGAAAGATATAAAATAAAGCATCCATGTGTTTCACCTGTGACAATACTAGACAATATAAACATGTAGGTAGGAAATAACACATCTACCAAAAATATGGGGTGAGCAGGGTCTTGTATACATCTACTCTAAAATATGGGGTGGTAGGGTCTATCAAAATCTGCCTAGGCATGTCTTCCCTACATATTTTCATATGTAGGAATTTTCACATCTACATGCATGTGGGAAATTTTCACATCCACATAAAAGAACATGTAACATTATACTAGCAGTCACCACATGATGCATAACAAAAGAATAAGAAAGTAGAAAAAAGAATAAAAAATATGAGAACATTCAACAAAATAAAGTAGGATCATATGATCGATGCCATCACATAACGTGCCACATAAACATCCACTATAAAGGTGGGAAAAGAAGCATGTATCACAAAAGAATGTTCCACCATGAGCAAAGCATAAGAAAGATACTAAAAGAATGTCTAAATATGATCACAAGATCATTAACAATATAACGTACTTCACATGAAGCATAGTTTCTTAAAGAACACAATATGGTGTAGGCTAAGGTCCATAGGACCAAGAGAAAAAAGAAACATAGGATAATTGCTCAAAGGAAAAATAGGAGATTAAAACATACATAAAAGAGAGGAAAACAAAATTGCTCAATATAAAAATAATATGGGATGCAATCATACCTTATAACAGGGTCCTAAAAATACTCTTCACCAATATAGTTGTTTCCCAGATCACCTTTACCCAATTACAAATTATTCACACGTATTAGGGTTTGTGATTTACATATATGTAATGAAATCCTAATTATAGAGATTTGTAGCAAAACTCAGATTTTGAACTCAAAACCCAGACTAGATGATTCCTTATGTTTTTCTGATCAAGAAAACATATTTATTTGTTATATTTGAAATTAATATTAATTATTTACAAAATTTAGGGATTTTATATTAATTAATTAGATCCTCAAAAATCTATCACTGAAAGCATGGAAATCAGGCTTGGGTACTATTTTTATTAGAAATATCATATTTTTTTATTCCAAAAACATATTTTACTTTAATTTTTGGACAAGTGAAATAAAAGATATAATTTTTAGAATTTTAACATGTCCAAAAAATTGACAAATCCAACAAAGCACATAAACTATGGTCAGTAGTCAATCCTTGTTGATTTGGCCCAATCATGGGTCACCAACTCACCTTGTCAACGACGAGCAGGTCTTTTGACCAAAGAAACACAACGTGAAAAGAGAATATGTCCCACAACAGAAAAGTGAAACCAGAAGTGAAATGAAGGGTAGAGAAGTAAAACAAACATCGATCATCTTCTTTGTTGTTTAAAAGTCATGAATATTGGCACAATAGCTAAAGCTCCCGATCCCTAAACCAAAACCAGATCTTTATTAAGAAAAACAAGAAACATGCATAAGCCATTATGTCATGCTCGACCTAGAGAACTCAGCGACCCTAGACTTGAGACAGGTGACCATCAGAGAAACCTCAAGCTAATAGCAGATTGGAGATGAAGAAGAACAATAGGGGGGGATCTTCCTACCTCAAAAAGAGTCAAATTGACAATGCCTTAGGCTCCAAGTCGGTATAGGGAACTCATCGGGATGCTTCATAAGTTTTGCGGAGGCTCGAGGAAGGAAGACAAATTCCCCCAGGGCCAAAGGGTGACACGGAGTTGGGGGAAGATGCTAGGGGTCAAATGAGGCCACACCAAAGCTAGTATTCCGAAGCAGGGATCTTAACAAAGGTCAAGGACCAATTTATTAGAGGTTCCATGGTGTAGGCTCGCTGGAAGAGAGCAAAGAAGAGAAGAATTGTGGAGGAACAAAGACAGAAGAAGACTGAGGTATGACCAGGCTTTGAACAACAAAACCCAAGGTTAAATAAGGCAAGTGGGTTTGTAGTAGAGAGGGGAAGGTGTAGGAGAAGAAATCGCGGGGAAAGGTTAAGAAATGAGGGAGAGAGAGGGAGAGAAAGAATCATTGGAGGAGAGGCGTTGTGAACCTGGCTTCCAAAAAGGGTCAAGGTAGAAGAGAAGTTAACATCTGCAAGATCTAAGATCCAACAGCCACTAAAGCACTCGAAATCTGAAACCCATGCATGACAGGGATCAACTGAGAAACCTTACACAATTGGGAAACTAAATACAAGGATATTTAAATATTTATGTCTTTTATTCTCAACTTAAATTGAGGGTTTAAACATTATCCAAATTAAGTGAAATTTTGCACATAGGCCAATTAAGGCATAAAAACTCTGATTATGCAATTAGATTGCATGTTTGCAAACTTTTGATGTATAAATTAACCAAGTCATTTTTCTCTTTCCTCAAGCATTAATGACATTGGGGCTCTCCAAATTTGATGAAACTTCACCCACAAGTCACATGAAGTGCCTTGGATATGAATTAGCTATCAATTTTACATAATGGAGTTGTTTGCTCATTTATTTAATATTTTGAAGGTTCGACACACTTTTTCTCTCCTGATTTCACCTTTTAATCAAATATTCTCCAAATTGAGTGAAAATTCACCCAAAGGCATATTTTAATGTGTATATTATTAATCTAAGAGTATTTTCCACTTTTGGAGTCATTTATTACTTTATTTGATATTTTGGGAAAAACTCATATGTTGTTGTTCTAAATTGAACTAAAATAATAATTATTAGGTAAATACTGTGAAACTTGACTTCCAAAGTAATTGGGACCCAAGGAATCCAAATTTCACATTAGATTTCACTATTTACATCTCTTTCTATGAATTTAAATTTTTGGATTGAGATCATTGTATTTATTTCATAATCCTTATTATTTATTTAATTGTGTCACATTACCTTCACTCTTATTACCAAAAGGGTCATATTTCATTATTATGCATGAGAATTTATATGTATTAATCATTTATTACATTGGAGTATTCATTTGAATGTTATCCACTATTATGGGAATTTTAGCTCTTATATGCATATTGTCTCTCTTATCATCAATTTTAATCAACATTGTGTCATGTTATATAGTTTATTAGTTTAATGGTTAATTCTGAGAGCATTAGATCATATTTTTTTTCTATATCTACATGTTAGGATTTCAATTAAGCTAGAAATGTGTATAACTTTATCCCTGCTTGGAAAAACCCAAAGAACCAAGTTGACTATCCTCCAAGACATGTGATCAGGGTCAAGAAGCTAGGTTTCAGTTCGTTACAACACTCCACCCCTTCAAAGGATTTTGTCCCCAAAATATATTAATCCAAACATCAACAAACAACTACTCCCCACCCCTTAAAAGGTTTTACCTATCAAGTCAAACTAACTACATTTAGAGTTACCCACATCTCTTTTAGTTGTGAATGTTTTAGAGATTTATGTTGTTCATATATCCAACTAACAAGTCAAAACCATCTAGGGTTGAGTTTGAGGTCCTTGTGTCTCTAAGATAACCCCCTACATAAAAATTCAAAAATTCATAGGGTACAAAGGGTAGGTACACTACACTTTTATATCATCCACATATTCCTAGTTACTTCTTCATGGCCAAAACTAGGGTTAAGGTTCTATTCCAACTAATTCTAGGGTTTCATTAACCATACTTTTAGAAAATCTTCGTTGTGACTTAGTTCAAGAAAACACTGACAAATCAAAGATTTCTTTTGTATATATAGTAGTATAATGAAAATATTTTTTTTGTCGATAAGAAACATTGTGAAGTAAAACAAATAAGTTGACAAAAGTTCAATGCAAAAACCAAGTCACAATATATCAATAACAAGACCTCTTCATCCTACTATCTCCTCATAACCTAATTGCATCCTCAAGTCAAACCTCATAGCATCAAGAGATACAAATGATAATCAATCTATATGATAGGGTAAGATCACATAAATCCTCATCACATTATTAACATACATCAATTCTAGGGAAAACACATCACTTAAAGGGAAACTATGTAAGGACAATTTTCTAATTAGGGAGACAAAATTGAAATAGTCAGATTCTAACTACCTTGGACTTTGATACCATGTAGTAAGGAGTGGGACTCAGAGGGGATCCACTCTATACTTAAAATTTGAAGAATTGAACCTCCAAACCAAACACACCCAAAAGAATATGTTGGAGTGGGTGTAAACTTTTCAAATTTCAAATAATGCTATACAAAAGATCAAAGTGTATAGAAGAAGAATAAAATCATGACTATATTTCATTTCATAAAAGATTACAAAAATCCATCATATCTCCCATTAAGGGTTTACATGTAAGATACATCAAAGGATCTAAGATAGAGGGAAATATAAACCATATCAAGATTGTCTCCAAGCTTTAACTCCTTAAGCTAAGTATAAAACTCCATGCTATGTCCTCCTTGTCCATCACCTAGGGTTTGAAGCATACCCCAACGGGAAGACCAAAATAGATAACATCAACAATGGCTGGTATATGCATACTAAATTGGAAATTGAGCAATATATTAAATAAAGGACATCACAATAAAATGATTCCCATACAAAAGTAAAGGACTACCCAATTAAGCATAAAATAAAAGAATCTCAATAAAAGTGACAAATAAGGACAAGGTATAAAATAAAGCATCCATGTATTTCACCTGTGCCAATTCTAGACAATATAAACATGTAGGTAGGAAATAACACATCTACCAAAAATATGGGGTGAGCAAGGTCTTGTATACATATGCTCTAAAATATGGGGTGGTAGGGTCTATCAACATCTGCCTAGGCATGTCTTCCCTAAATATGTTCATATGCATGAATTTTCACATCTGCATGCATATGTGGGAATTTTCACATCCACATAAAAGAACATGTGACATTATACTATCAGTCACCACATGATGCATAACAAAAGAATAAGAAAGTATAAAAGAGAATAAGAAATATGATAACATTCAACCAAATAAAGTAGGATCATATAATCCATGCCATCACATAATGTTCCATATAAACATCCACTACAAAGGTGGGAAAAGAAGCACGTATCACAAAAGAATGTTACACCATGAGAAAAGCATAAGAAAGAGACTAGGAGAATGTCTAAATATGATCACAAGTTATGTAACAAAATAATGTACTTAACATGAAGCATAGTTTCTAAAATAACAAGATATGGTGTAGGATAATGTCCATAGGACAAAGAGAAAGAAGAAACATAGGCTAATTACTCAAAGGAAAAATAGGAGATGCAAACATACATAAAAGAGAGGAAATAGGAATTTCTCAATATAGAAATAATGTGGGATGAAATCATACCTTATAATAGAGTCCTAGAAATACTCTTCACCAATCTAGTTGTTCCCCAGATCACCTTTACCTAATTACAATTATTCACATGCATTAGGGTTTGGGATTTATATATATGTAATGAAACCCTAATCCTAGACCATTGTAGCAAAACCCAGATTTTAGACTCAAAACCTAAACTATTTATTTGTTGTATTTAAAGTTAAGATGAATTAGTTATAAAATTTAGGGCTTTTATATTAATTAATTAATTAGATCCTCAAAAATCCAACAATGCACAGAAACTCCAGTCAGCAATCAACCTTTCCTAATTTGGCCCAATCTTGGGTCGCCTACTCGCCTTATCAACAATGAGCATGTAGTTTGACCAAATAAGCATAGACACACGTGAAAAGATGATATTTCCCTCAAAAGAAAAGAAAAATGAGAAGGTAAACGAAGGGTAGAGAAGTAAAACAAACACCGATAATCTTTTTCATTGTTCATAAGTCACAAACAATGACACAATAGCTAATGCTCCCAATTCCAAAACCAAAACTAGATCTTTGTTAAGAATGTCGAGAAATCTTCATACGACATTATGTCATGCTTGACCTTGTGAACTCACTGACCCTGGACTTGCACCAGGTGATTGTCAGAGAAACCTCAAGCTAACAGTAGATCGATGATGAAGAAGAACAAAATGGGGAAAATCATCCTACCTCAAATAGAGTCAAATTGGCAATGCCTTAGGCTCCAAGTCGGCACAAGGAACTCCATGGGATGCTTAACAAGTTTTGTAGAGGCCTAAGGAAGCAATACACATTTGCCTAGGGCCAAAGGGTGGCATGGAGCTGGGGGAAGATGCTAGGGGTCAAACGAGGCCAAAGCGAAGCTAGTATTCTACATTCAGGATCTTAACAAAGGTCAAGGACCAACTTATTAGAGGTCTAATTGTTTAGGCTCATCGTAATAGGGAAAAGAAGAGAAGAACATGGGAGGAATAGAGACAGAAGAAGACTGAGTCATGGCTAGGAATGGAACAACGAAACCCAAGGTTAAATAGGGTGAGTGGGTTCGTAGTAGAGAGGGGAAGGTATAGGATAAGACATTGTGAGGAAATGTTAAGAAATGAGGGAGAGAGAGGGAGAGAAGGAATCGTTGGAGGAGAGGCATCATCAACCTAGTTACCAAAAAGGATTGAAGTAGAAGAGAAGTTAGCAGCCACACAATCAAAGATCCAATGGCCACTAAAGTACCCAGAATCAGAAACCCAGGCATGATAGGGATCAATTGAGAAACCCTATACAATTGGGAAACTAAATAACATGATATTTAAATATTTATGTTTTTTGTTCTCAACTTAAATTGATGGTGCAAACATTATCCTAATTAAGTAAAATTTTGCACATAGGCTAATTAATGCATGTAGATTTTGATCATGCAATTATATTTTATGTTTGGAAACTTTTGATGTATAAATTAAGAAAGTCATGTTTTCTCTTTCCTCAAACATTAATGACATTAGAATTCCCCAAATTTGATGAAATTTCACCCACAAGTCACATTAAGTGCCTTAGATATGAATTAGCCATCAATTTTACATGTTGGAGTTGTTTTCTCATTTATATGAATTTCACATTAGATTTCACCTTTGAGATCTCTTTATATGAATTAACATTTTTTGTATTGAGATTATTGTATTTATTTCATCATCCTTATTATTTATTTAATTGTGTCACATTACCTTCACTCTTGTTACCAAAAGGTTTGTATTTCATTATTGTGCATGAGACTCTATGTATTCATCCTTTATCCCATTAGAGCATTAATTTTGAATATATCCTCTATTATGGGCATTTTAGTTCTTACATGCATATTATCTCTCTTATCATCAATTTAATCAACATTATCTCATGTGATATATTTTATTGGCTTAAAGATTAATTGTGAGAGAATTATATCATATTTTGTTTATATGTCTACATGTTAGGATTTAAATTAAGCTACTAATATGTATAACTTTATCCCTACTCGGCCAAACCCAAAGAACCAAGTTGACTATCCTCCAAGACATATGATCAGGGTCAAGAAGCTAGGTTTTGGTTCATTACACCTATTTTACAAAGGTGAGGAAGAGTTTATTGTAAGGGTTACACGGGAGTGAGCTTCCAAGCATACAAGGACAATTATCAATCACAATCATGCTTTTCTATTTTTCATTAATGGAAAGGTTGCAAGTTGGAAAAGTTTAAAGCAAGAGACATATGTAATCATATAATAAGGGATTACATTGTTGACTCTAAGTTATAAAAGGAAGCTTTATGGATAAATAAGTTCATTTGTGAACTTGTGGTGGCCCTAACCATTGATGATGTAAGACATCTATAATTTTAAAACATTGTGGCTATTTCACAATCTAAGGAAACCATATTGGATTAGTATTCCAAGCACATAGTATGACGTTTACATATCATACAACCAAATATAAACTGAGAAAATATGTGAAGATATGTATAGTACCAACTTATATCAATATTGTTAACCCACTGACAAAGGTACTTTCATAGTAGAAGTGTGATGGTCATGTAAATTTCTTATACTTTGATTCATGAGTGAATGACTCTAGTACAAGTGGGACATTGTTATTCTATGCTCTAAGAGCTAGTCATATCATGATTGTAATGGAGTATTTGTACTTAATTTTATTGTTAAGAAAGGTGATTCTATTTATTATGTTGTTTCATTATGAGGTAAAACTAAATATGATAATTTTGTATGAGCATTTGAGTCAATGACATATGGTTTTGGGTTGTGGACCTAAACATGAGGTCAGATGTATATTAAGTGCCTTCCTGGATTTCTCAATAATGGGACCCATCCATAATAAAAAAGAAGATTGGAGTCGCATCTTAAAACCAGCATATAATGGATTCCCTCATGCCATGTGGAACCTCTCTCACTGGTGGTGTGGTAGAAGACTCGGACTTTCAAGACTCACTTCTAAACCAAAGTGTCCTTTCTTAAATACTTACCGGCCAACCTGAGTGTCCACATTCAGTATTCATAGATAGTCGACACTTTTAGTCATATGCTATCACCCATTCCTTATATCTGCAGCTCTGCCCATTCCCTATTCCATTAGACGGAATGTTAATTATTCAGTCTTATTAGTTCCTAGTCAAATGTTGTCATGGTAGTTAGGGAAAAATCAATATATATAATACTAGTGCATGTGTGTTGATATATCATTGACCATGACATTGGATATTATTTCAAACACATAGATATTTAGTAGAAGAATAAGCACAATGATAGAACCCACTTGACAATATGCATGGAAGCAAAAATTGGCATCAAAGAATCATATCTCAATGTCATGGTGGTGACTATGATCCTCAGACTAGATGTCTTTTTGGATGACACATATTAATGTACTTTAATACTAATCTATATTAAATATGGTTACTATACAAGTACTAGTTGGGTGCACTGTAACACATATGGATTACTATGAGTAAAGAAAAACAATTCTTTCTTCATATAAGAGTGATATCCTAGGCAATGGGTAAGCAAGACTAAGAACTATATGTCCACTCTCATGTGAGTTAATATTTTACATTGAGCGCAATGTATCTCTACTCAAGATAAAGAAACATATATTGAATATGGAGAGTATTGGGATTCCATGCCTTATATTCAATCTAGATATCCATGAAAAAGGGACATACAATCATGGTAACACTGTCACACTAAGGTTGAAGTTGTTCCATAACATATATATGTGCTTGGGTAGAAGTGATGGGTTTCAAGATATTGCTCATATCTTATGAAGTTATACTAACATCACTACCAATGTAATTTCAAACCTACATGGTCACTATAATGCTTGGGCCCACTTCCCAAGTATCTTGTAGAGATTCAAGTGTGAAGATTGGCCCCATGTACCACCATTGGCCTCTACTATGCAATTTGTCCTTACTCACACACAACCTGGGATCAACTTTCTTACATGTCAACCATCCTGGTACTACTCTAGGCTGAGCATGCTTAACCACAAAGATTTTAGTAATGAGGTCCCTGAAAACAAGGTGCACCTTGATGATATGGGTAGTCCAATCATTCCTTTTAAAATCATATTATTCATGATCTCAAATCATGGGATGTGACAATGTCTCCCACTAAGATTATTGACATCCTCATCAAGTCTGAAGCATGTCCTCCTAATATTTTCCCCATGTTGTAGTGTAGACCCATAATGGCTCATGTACACCCAACTCCAATTCACATATACCAGTGCAAGGGTGGCTCTATCCTAAATTCTGGTAGAGTTTTAGAAATTACTACTAGCCCCATAGACCACCATAGACCTCGGTTGTAAGATTGCCCTTTATCATGCATAGACCATGATCAACTTCCCAAAATGTCACCCATCCTAGTACTACTTTGGGCTAAATATCCTTAATTTTGGAGTTCTTAGTGTTGGTATGCCGAAAAAGGAGATGCACCTTGGTGATATGGGTAATCAAATCTTCTTTTTATGATCATTTTATCTCAGGCCTCAAATCCTAGGATGTTACAATCACACACATACAATACCTATCAAAAATAAGATTAGCATCACAATCATAATCAGAAAATGGTTGAATATTGATATAGGCTTAGCTATGACCTGTTGGGTTTTAGGGGAGGTAGAGAAAGCAGCGGAAACAAAAATTTTCTCCCCCAAACCCAGAACAAGGAAACGCGTCAACGTCTATACAATAGGAAAGGATGGTTTATGGAATCATACCTTGTCCCGAGGCTTGCTCGGCGACAATAACTCGCGCCTTATGCGGTCTTCACCTCCTGTCTTGGATGGTGTCTGTGCAGCTCTTCATCACACCAGGACTGACGGGATTGAAGGTTGTCCTCCTAGCGGCAGAAACCTCCCGCCTCTGAAGTAGTCCACACGGACCACCTGGAACTCCAATCTCCTTGTCCCACAAGGAATTGAAAGGAGTCGCACCCTCCTATCACTGTACTAGTCGCCAACACACTCTGCTGCCACCAGTCGCAACTGCATTTGTCTTTCCCTTGATGTGCCTCCCTTATCGGGTAGCACCTACTCAGGCTCTCTCTTGATTACCAAAACTAGAGAGAACGACAACTTCACAGAGCAATTGGTTGCACTGAGTTGTACTTTGAGAAGCCCCCAATACCCCTATATATAGGAGGGTCATGGGATAGGGTTCTCCATCCCGGGCAATGTGGGACTAAAAGCAGGAGTAGAAGGGTTCGAGATTTTCCACAAAAACAACCAACTCGCAACCTGAACCGATCGTTTCACAACTGAAATGGTCGGTTGGGGACCTGAGCCGGTCGGTTGACACCTCAACTGATCGGTTGGGAAACCTCAACCGGTCGGTTCATTTATGAACCGGTCGGTTCGTGGTCCTGATAAGTTCCCGATTGACTTTCCATCTTTTGTTTCTAATTGGTATCAAATACCAATCCTTGTTCCAATCAAATTGGGCAAGTGAAACGAAAGAAAAATTCTCACCAATCCTACTTTCCCAAATTGCTCGGTTGCATCAGTTGAACCGATCGTTTCAACACTTGAAGCAATCATTTCACCCTAACCATGAGCCGATCGACTCACAACCTGAGCCGACCGGTTCACCAAGCTCAGTCGATCGGTTCATCACATGAGCCGATCAGTTGGGAGTGAAGATTGTGCAGAAACAGTCAATTGCAGTTTTAATCCATCTAATACTCTAATCAATATGTCCAACACCTTCAACACTATGATTTTGAGCTATCAATTAATTGAGTGTTTAATTGAACTACTAAAATCTTTTAGTAATCAATCTAAACATTATTTGTGGACAAACCTCCTCTTCCAGGTTGAATCCTATGTGTGTGACCCTGCAGGTCCTTTTCATGTTGGTAGTGAAAGTCCATAACACTTATGACTTCACAAGCAAAGAGTGGTGCCTAGTCACACATCAGTGCTACCCAAGTGAAATAGAAAGTTGGAGAACAACTTTCAATCCTACAATCCGTGAATGGTGTTACAGTGAATGTATAATTCCTTCGTCACTGATATCCCGAATGAACTCAAGGCATGGAACAGTCATCCTGTCAATGTTCATTTACTTTATTGATCTCAGAGCAGATTGGAAGAGATATGTATGACATCAATATCACATACTGATTCACACATGTGTGCGCACGCCTATTTCAATCCTACTCATCAAGTGGCCTTGGATATCAAACTCCCTCAGGAGGGACAAATCCCATATCTATCACTCACCCCTCAAAAGCCTCATGTGTCAAAGCCACCCAATCATCACCTTTATAACAACCCATGTTTCAGGACTATGCTTGATGATGTCAAAGTGAGCCCAACGACATGTGTTGAGTGTAGTGATTAGGTCAAAGAATCACACTCACCACCATCACTATGAGTACTGACTGTGACTACCATGTCATGGTTCCATGTGTCAAACTCACGGTGGGTCTTTCTGGTACACTTGTTCTCTAACAAGTACCTATGTGCTTGGTTTGATATCTCTATATCATGACTAATGAGATTCTATCATCAACCAACACCACAATCTAGTCTTGTGTGTCATTGTTGTCTATCTACCTTCCACAATGACATCCGACTAGGGACATAACAAGAATGTACAAACTCTTAGCATTTGTATGATCTCATCGTTCAGGTCCTCAACCTAAAAGCATACGTCATTGAGTACTGTCATTCTCTAGACATTCAATCTGTTCTATCACTATCTCATATGACTGAACCAGAAAGAATTGGAAGCTTGCTTTTGATGTTTCTCAAATCAATTTTGATGTATCCAACCAATCATCCCATGATTGGCTCTCAGGGCATACATACCAACAGACTCCCACTTGCACTGCGAGCCAATCACCATTGAATCATATTCATAGTGATCTTCAAACATGTCCCACATGTTACTGTGCTCTTGTGCCAACATAGTGAGTTATGGCAACACCTTGCCAAAATCAGTATTAATTGCATGTCTCACATCTCTTCGTTGTACGTCACACGTATGAGATGGAGTTTTCGTAATATGCAATCTAGTATTCCCTTGCTAACCTTTAGCCACATTGCATGATAAAGGATTCCATACTTGTCATCAATGGGCAGAATATAAGTTCATCTCATGAACTTCCAGATCCATATAGTATCCACTGCTATTCTCTAATGCATAGATACTCAGCATTTCGTTTTAAATGGTTTCATTGGAACACTTCCAATTATCAACAAACTTTCACTTTTATATATCCTATATATATTTTGCGGTTAATTTTCTATCCTTTTTGAAAGTTCGCATCAATGTAACTCTTTACATCAAACTCTTCCTTATCTCCATAGAACTAGTACTTCAAGGGTACTTATCAAGTTCTCATGGTATTCCAGTAACCCTTACTGGAAGTAGACAGATATCCACTCGTCATGTCCCACATACGAGTTATAAGGATGAGCACATCATATTGTCATGTCCTACATACAAGATGATGAATGCATTTTATTCTTGCCATGTACATACATGCAAGATAATGGGATGATTACATACATGATAGATCCATATCTATTCTTAGTGTTTCCATTCTTCATAAGAATTGGACACTTGGCCTTGGGATATTAACTCCATATAACATGGACAAGTTTTCTCCCACTGAATCTGTGCACACTAAACCCTTCAGTACATATTGCCAATGTATGCTTTCTCTTTTCAGGTCAAGAGGTTTTCGAGAACTATCTCTATAGATCTCTATTCCTATCACATAGGAAACATCTCTATCTTCCTTAAATATAATTTCCACTTTTGGATTTCCTTTCTAGAACATTTCCATTTCACATCAACATGTGGAATGTGAACACGCTCCCACTAAATCATAGATCCCTTCTTTATCTTTGACATATCAGTCAAACCCTTTGACTATATCATCAAAGTAAAGATCCAATTCTAAGTTGCTTGTACTCAATCAATCACATTGATCAGTCCATTGCAACTTATAGACTTTATTGCATTAGTGGATTCATAAACCTTATAGGTTGTGTCACGTACACATCCTTGTTTTATTCCTCATAGGAATGCGGTTTTAGTATCCATATGCCAAATGTCTTAGTCATTAAGTTGCAATCAACAAGCATCATCCTTCTCAAAATGTTATCCATGTGTCTTAACACTTAAGACTTATTCGCACTTATGGATTTTATTCCAATGGGTGCTACCATCAAGGTCATACCTTATGGTTCATATGGATGTCATTTAGGATGTAATGGTCATCTACCATAACTCAAAATTCAGTTCCTCTCATTCATCTAGATAGTTGACTCATCACATGACCAACTCATCATATAGATGATCGAGATGTATCTGTCAAGGATATAAGAACTCACAACCTTTGTGATTCTTAATGTCCTTTATTCGCGTAGGGTATTCTTTATTAAGAAGAATTCAGTTATTTGATAATCATTCTCTGACTCCTTAGAGTATGATTCCCTCTTGATTTAGACATCACCATGCCTTAATCATGAGTTAACTATGATACACTATCATAATCACTCAAAAGGATCTCAAACATTTGGTCCAAGTATTTCATTCATTGATCTCATCAAGAATTAACACTTTACCAAATTTGTACTTCATCTATGATAATCTTGAACACTTCAAGATATTCATATTGGTTTTTCATTAAACACCATTTGAAGTATTAGCATTTGTTCCAACAGGTATGTAAATACATCACATGTATTATACCTAATAGGATAATCATTCTCCTACTACCATTAGTGAAGATTGATTAATCATGTCCAGGATATTCATGTCTCTTACTGGTTCTCTAACCAAAAGAGTCTAGATTTATCCATCACATGGAAACTAGAAATGAATTTCTCATGATTGATGCTAATTTGATTGTTTGAGTTATCTATACTTTTAGGTATCATTTTATCTTATGCATATCAAATACCACAAGATAAACAAGGCATCGCCACAAAGATCATATCTTTATAAATTGAAACATCTCTTTATTGATTGCCATCATTGTCATACAATATGCAAAAATAAAGTGTTTCTATCTATTGGAAAATATGAAATAGCAGTTCATAACTGTATTACATGCCTTTTAGGATGAAAATAAACTAAAGTACTCCTATCTATGGTGGCAACACTTGCCCCATTTATTGAGTGCTTTACACTTTACATCTGGTACCACACCCCTCAAAAAGTGTTACAAGTTCATTTTCATGACACCTTTAAGTAGAGACGTCTGTCGCCTCCTTCTTCTTTTGTTCTTCCAGCTAGAGAGGACAACTCCCTCACACACCCTTTCCCCATGTGCCTTGAGGTTGAAGATGACTTGGATTGCTGGCTAGCATCAGAACACTTTTTTGCTTTGCCCTTGTCCTTGCCCTTAAGAATTACCTTTTCTTTGATCACATCAAAGATTATGGTTTGTCTTTCTTCATCTTTGCCTCTACTATCCTCAACATGTCCAACAACTCTGTCAACACTTGTCAAAGTTGTTCATGTTGTAGCTTACCATGAATTGTATGATTCTCACAACATTTGCAATATCATGCCAATAGCCAACTCTTGGCTCAGAGGGAATCCTTCTTAGTTAGGTTTTCCACATACCCAATCATATTGAGTGTGGGAATACCTTACTGGATCTCCTTCTGTCATGACATACTAGGACAGTGTCCTTGAGACATCATATGTCTCATGTTGTCTCTGCAACTCATAGTTCAAAGAACACAACATCAAGCACTCCTCATCAATGTCATCCTCAATACGCTTCCATAAGCATATTTTCAACCATTGATGTGGTGGGATTGAGTTCATCTGGTCTTGGTATAACTAAGACTTGGAGCTTTCGCTCTTTGAGAACACTTCTCATCATCCTAACCAGTCGGGGAATTATTCCCATTTAATTTGTTGGTCTCAAAAACCAATCACAAATAAAGTGATTTGTTGATTAACCATTTATTTTAACAAAAGGAAATATATGCAATTTTAGTCCAAAACTCTTTTTGACTTGTTTGATTGATTTGAAAAGTTGACGATAAAATTAGGCCTTTAATTAATTATTGCTCCCACTGTTTTAATTCAAATTGATAGCCCTCACCATCAATTTGAAAGATTGCGGCGTACAACCTTCTAGTGGGAAAGATCCTGAAATCCTCTAAGTCATGGACCAGCTAGGGCTATCACCCACAACTTAGATCTCTCAGGTAGGCAACTCTTGCCAATTGCATCATATGCAACTCTTGATGAATGAACATGTGCAACACCTTGCCATGAACATTCCTTTCCTCTGGGCTTAGATGCTCTAAGAATCACCAGTTAAGTCAAACCCAAAAGCCGAAATAGTAAACATGCACCCTGCTATGGCAGAACCTACATGTCTGCCCTTCACACTTCCATAAGATAAACGGCGCACCACGCTTTGGCGTAACCTACGCTTGGTCGATCGAGTTTTTCATGTGTGCCGCTAATGGAAGGCATATAAGACTTAATATTTTAATGAGGGATTTGGTTTTATATACATATACATATCCAATCACCACAATACATAGTGTGTATCATATACATGCTATATCCCACAGAAAACATGCAAAATGATAAAAGCGATGATTATGGCCATCCTAATGTGATTCCTTGAGCCAAGAGGAATCACGGTCATCCAGGTCTACATCACATGCAACCTATACAAGATGAACTCTGTGCTTTGCCTTTCTGGGTTTGATCAATTCATCACATGAATGATCGGCTCGCCATCAAACTGGTTGGCTGGGTGCCACCAGTCGATCGGTTGGCTCCTCCAACCGATCGGTTCGCCTGGTCATCGTGCATCTCATCATGGCCACCACCCGCTCGTCTCGCTCCTCGAACCGGTCATCAACCGATCGGCTCACTCCTTGAACCGATCGTCTCGAACGTCAACCGATCGGTTCATGCCTTGGATCGATCGTCTCAACTGTCGTTAGGATGTCCTCCGTTCTTTGACATAATAGGAAATAAAATCTATCCTATTTTACATTGTAAAAAGAGAAACCTCGAGTTACATTCGAGGGGAGAAAAGGTAGGAAAGAAATCTCGAATTATTTCGAGTTACATCAGGAATAGGAGAAGGAAGATCGGTGCAGAGACCGAGATGAAAGCAACCACATTCAACCATACACAGATAGGGTTTATTGGCCATAACCACACTATACATCCACCACAAAACTCGTTTAAGGGTGACACGTATCGAGTGCATTCATAATACATATCATATATGTAAATTTGGATTTGTGGATTTAGGATTGGACATGCATAAAGCCAATTTTATTTGCATCGTATGCAATAAATAAAGGTGACAAACCAAAATTGATCATATCGATAATCCCTAAAGTATAGAGCAGTTGACGTGGCTCTGATACCACTGTTGGGTTTTAGGGGAGGCAGAGAAGGCAGTGGAAAAAAAAATTTCTCCCCCAAACCCAGAACAAGGAAACACGTCAACGTCTATACAATAGGAAAGGATGGTTTGTGGAATCATACCTTGTCCCGAGGCTTGCTCAGCGACAATAACTCGCGCCTTGTGCAGTCTTCACATCATGTCTTGGACGGTGTCTGTGCAGCTCCTCGTTGCACCGAGACTGACGGGATTGAAGGTTGTCCTCCTAGCGGCAAAAACCTCCCGCCTCTGAAGTAGTCCACACGGACCACCTGGAACTCCAATCTCCTTGTCCCACAAGGAATTGGAAGGAGTCGCACCCTCCTGTCAGTGTACTAGTCGCCAACACACTCTTCTTCCACCAGTCGCAACTGCAGTTGTCTTTCCCTTGTTGTACCTCCCTTATCGGGTAGCACCTGCTCGGGCTCTCTCTCGGTTATCAAAACTAGAGATAACGACAACTTCACAGAGCAACTGGTTGCACTGAGTTGTACTTTGAGAAGCCCCCAATACCCTTATATATATAGGAGGTTCATGGGACAGGGTTCTCCATCCCGGGCAATGCGGGACTAAAAGCAGGAGTAGAAGGGTTTGAGATTTTCCACAAAAACAACCAACTCGCAACCTGAACCGATCATTTCACAACTGAAACGGTCGGTTGGGGACCTGAGCCGGTCGGTTGACACCTCAACCGATCGGTTGGGACACCTCAACCGGTCGGTTCATTTCTGAACCGATCGGTTTGTGGTCCTGATCAGTTCCCAATTGACTTTCCATCTTTTGTTTCTAATTGGTATCAAATACCAATCCTTGTTCCAATCAAATTGGGCAAGTGAAACGAAAGGAAATTTCTCACCAATCCTACTTTCCCAACTTGCTCAGTTGCATCAGTTGAATCGATCGTTTCAAAACTTGAAGCAATCATTTCACCCTGACCATGAGCCGATCGACTCACTACCTGAGCCGACCGGTTCACCAAGCTCAACCGATCAGTTCATCACATGAGCCGATCGGTTAGGAGTGCAGATTGTGCAGAAACAGTCAATTGCAGTTTCAATCAATCTGATACTCTAATCAATCTGTCCAACACCTTCAACACTATGATTTTGAGATATCAATTAATTGAGTGTTTAATTGAACTACTAAACTCTTTTAGTAATCAATCTAAACATTGTTTGTGGACAAGACTCCTCTTCCAGGTTGAATCCTATGTGTGTGACCCTACAGGTCCTTTTCACGTTGGTAGTGAAAGTCCATAACACTTATGACTTCACAAGCAAAGAGTGGTGCCTAGTCACACATCACTGCTACCCAAGTGAAATAGAAAGTTGGAGAACAAATTTCAATCCTACAATCTATGAATGGTGTTATAGTGAATGTATAATTCCTTCGTCACTGATATCCCGAATGAACTCAAGGCATGGAACAGTCATCCTGTCAACGTTCATTCATTTTCTTGATCTCAGAGCAGATTGGAAGAGATATGTATGACATCAATATCACATACTGATTCACACATATGTGTGCGCATGCCTATTTCAATCCTACTCATCAAGTGGCCTTAGATATCAAACTCCCTCAGGAGGGACAAATCCCATATCTATCACTCACCCCTTAAAAGCCTCATGTGTCAAAGCCACCCAATCATCACCTTTATAACAACCCATGTTTCAGGACTGCGTTTGATGATGTCAAAGTGTGCCCAACGACATGTGTTGAGTGTAGTGATTTCAAGTCAAAGAATCACACTCACCACCATCATTGTGAGTATTGAATGTGACTACCATGTCATGGTTCCATGTGTCAAACTCATGGTGGGTCTGTCCGGTACACTTGTTCTCTAACAAGTACCTATGTGTTTGGTTTGATATCTCTATATCATGACTAATGAGATTTTGTCATCAACCAACACCACAATCTAGTCTTGTGTGTCATTGTTGTCTATCTACCTTCCACAATGACATTCGACTAGGGACATAATAAGAATGTACAAACTCTTAGCATCTGTATGATCTCATCGTTCAGGTCCTCAACCTGAAAGCATATGTCATTGAGTACTGTCATTCTCTAGACATTCAATCTGTTCTATCACTATCTCATATGACTGAACCAGAAAGAATTGGAAGCTTGCCTTTGATGTTTATCAAATCAATCTTGATGTATCCCACCAATCATCCCATGATTGGCTCTCAGGGCATACATACCAACATGACCCAACCGATTGACTGATCTCGAGAAATCTATCGATTAATTAGTCAATCAATCGTATGATTACCAATATAGGTATGAGTCAATCAATTGACTAAATTCAATCTTTCAAAGAATCATGGAACAATAGGTTTATAGAAGTTTCAATTGATCATTTTAAGTACGAGACAATCAATTGACCTACTTAGACAATCGGTTGAGGTGTTATTGTTAGGTTTTGATGGCTGGGGGTGCAAAAGAAATACAAATATTTTATCAACAAAACTCTTAGATATTTGATCCTTCATAGACATAAAAATTCATATATTAATGATATAGATGGGATATCAAATATACCCCAGAGCACACTACTAATACAACAACTAGATCTATCTTATGTCGATGCAAAACTTACATGTTTAGGTTTCGAATATGAAGTGGGTGTTATTGTTTCTTGAAGAAGCTAATTGTTCCCAAGTCTTCACCCAAGGGCATTGATCTCTACATCATCTACATGGATGCATGTAATCTTGATTCTCTACCTTGGTTTCAGAGAGGAAGCAATACTCATAGTTTTTAAAGTGCTAGTGTCACAATATCTATGTCTCCTTCTATTACAAGATGTTGTCCTTAGGGTGAGGTTTTCTTTGTCCAAGAGGAATAACTCTCAGATGATTTGTCTCCTGATGTTGTGTAACTCCCCTTGGTCATCCACTCCTTTATATAGGAGGGTCATAGGATTAAGATTTTCCAAAAATCCAATTCCGTTCCTAATCACAACTCAAAATAGAATAAAACTCAGAATGTTGTCACAAAGCCCACTTACCAAGTTTATTTACCAATCGATGAAATAAAACTAATTGTGTCATCTAGTCAACTGAATTGATATTAGTTGGCTGAATGGGTTATCAAGTTGAGCAACTAGCAGTCGTACAATTTCAATTGACAAATCTGATTCCAAATTGAATAGTCCACACATTGTTAGTTTTCTCCTAACATCAATCTAGTCCATTGAAGGATTATCAAGCCAACTGATTGATGAGTGCCCTAAACTGGTGATTTATTAACAATCATTTAACCAATTTTTCTGAACCACCCAGTCAAACAATTGTATTTGACATCAACATATACATGATTCAAAATCATTTTAATCAAATGCTTGATTGTGAACTTCAATTCCAGTATACATCCTTATGAATATGACCCCTCATGTTCCTTATTACATTGGTAGTGATGTTCAAAACCTCACAAGAAAGTATTAGTGTCTAAAAACACATCACTGCTATACAAGTATTTGGAATAAGTTGAGAATGACTTCAACCTATAAAATGACCAATGTTCCCATGAACATATAATCCCTTTTCCACAATTATCTAGGTTGAAATTGAGGCATGGATTATCATACTTCTAACTATCAATCTATGTTTCTTGAACTAGATTATACTATTGATATTATTTGATATCAATATCACATGTTGACTCACATGAGCATTGCCATGCATTTCATAGTCTAACTTATCAAGTAGCCATGATATCAGTCAAATGAAGGGACAAATTCCATCTAAGTCACTCACAATAATCCATAAGTGTTACAATATACCCAATCACAACCAACATGGAAGCCCTTATTTAGAGTCACATTGGTCCAGTGTTGAAGTACACAGAATAACATGTGATTACTATAAGGATCATAGTCACCACTACCACATTGAGATATGACTCAATCTTTTAATGACATGGCTTCCATGTGCCATTCTCAAAGTGTGTTTTCAAGTAAAACTTGTTCACTAACAAGTTCCCATGTATCTAACTTGATATGTAATATCATGACTAAATAGACATGATCATCATTCAACATAAACATCATTCTTATGTATTATCATTGTAATATAGTATCCACAATAGTAACTGACTATGAAAGTAAAAAAAGGAATACTCATATGCATACAATCTCATTTCTAGACCTCAAACCAAACCATATGTCATTGAATCAAACATTCTTAGGATGTTATTGCATTTATTCATTATCCCAATATTGAAACAAATATAGTAAATGGATTTTTCTTTATTAATAACTAAATCATATACATTGTATCCCTACTATTATGATGCTCCAGCACCACAAAAACTAGATTACTCAAAACAAAACTGAATTAAAACTATGAGAACATGTCACATACTCAAAACACATAACACATCGATCCCTAATTAATCACATATCCAGAAAAGAGGGTAAATTAAAATAGATTTTGACATCACCACCATGCTAAAAAATGTTACATAAGAGCCCAACATCTTGATTGTATTCATATATCAGGTCAAAAATCTTTTACAACTAATTTGTGGCCTCGTCCACAACATATACATATAGAAGAACATTATCCATATATGTCACATGTACAAGCATTATAAGGCTACCAAAAACTTGAGTCAATTGATACATCATATAAAACTTTTCAAACCAGACTTGAGAGTGTAGGTACGAATCTAAGACACACTAAATGACTAAACAAAATTCTCTAAGGTCCATCTCCCCAGCTCCTCCACACTACCACGAGTCTGCTTCTACTACTGCCAATCACCTAGAAAGATGTGGTGACCTACAAGGTGAGACCCATGTCCCAGTGAGAGATATAACTCTCAACAACGATCATTGATTGCGAATTGAGTAATTAAATCATTTAAGCATATTAAGCATGTTAAACAGATAGGTATAGTGAAGGATATGATTAATAAGGTACATTGAGGAACAGATAACAACTATCATCATTAGCCTGACTATCATCATATACCTTGCTAATAGTATAAGTAGTCTACTAGAATGAGTATATCTAACATGATGAATAAGTCTAGCAGTATTGACATAGCTAACAGTATTAACATGTTTGACAAGTTGAGCAGATCTACATCATAAATAGAGAAAATGGCATACGCACAACTATCTACATAAGCATGTTTAGTAGTTTAAGCATCTTTAATTATAGAGGCATGGCTAGCAATGTAAGCATAGTTTGCAGCATGAGATAGCTAACATCACAATCATAACCAATAGTAGTTGATATATCTCCTCCGCATAAGCATGGCTACTACTCTTATTGCACTATACATCAACTATATGTGAAAAGAGCAAAGAAGGATTATCATTCAATGTGAATCATTGTGTATAACCCTAACAGATATGATACATGGTTGTATTACATCTTTTATTAAGCCATGGGGTGTTTGAGTCATACCACCCAAAATCCAATTGAAAACTGTGAAGTTGAAATCAGTTCCTTACATGATCTAGGACAGAAAGAATCCTAAGATCTCATCCATGCTCGTTCAATATGGGTCAAATGTTGTGACATATAGTCAAGATGCCAACAATGGCATATAGTAAAGATGATAACACCTAGTCCACCCTTGGTACAGGTTATGACACTAGCCACCTAGATATGAAAAGTAAAACCCTACCACCTGAGGTACAGCC
Source organism: Alisma plantago-aquatica (assembly GCA_963693085.1). Lineage (NCBI taxonomy): Eukaryota > Viridiplantae > Streptophyta > Magnoliopsida > Alismatales > Alismataceae > Alisma > Alisma plantago-aquatica. Next base: position 501,567,148 of record OY856411.1, read on the forward strand.
GTAGCGCACTCAGTCACATCATATATAACAAATATCCCAGAGACGGCCTTAATTGCTCTAAAACTGAGGCATGACTGCAATAATCCTCCATAACCTAGGATTGTGGATGCCAAGGACATACAGATTCTTGCACCCACACATACTAAAAAATATGTGCTCTAAGTTTCCCTTAGGAATACTCATTTAACCATCCAACAAGTTATGACACTGAAGATGGTTCTACGGCACAAGGCACTACATGATTAGAGTTTCACTTCATTAGTTAATGCCAATTGGGTGAATTAAGACTACTACATCAAACAAGTGGAGATACAAACCCTAATTCATTTCTAAAAAGCATAGATATATAACAACTTCAAAGGATGTAAAACTATGAGACATATTTCTTATCACAAGATCACATAGTACCATTTCAAGGTCGCCTATGTGACGATACTTGTCATCATATCACCAAAGTACACAATTCCTTATCACCTTGTCCCAGGGTTCCAAACCTTGTCACGTCATGAAGAGGATTACACCTCATTTAGGGATCAACCATGCCCAAAGGTCATTAAGACCATTACATCATTCCCTTCATGAACATCATTATCTTTCCATACCTTATAGCAAGTCTCAACAACCATCATCATACATCTGATGTATAGACTCAAGATGATATTGCATTAAAGAGCTAAATATGATCACATGATTACATAGTAAGGTTATCTTAGCATTAAGAGCATCCCTTCATTATATCAACATAAAAGAAGGCTAGGTATGATTGACCACTATGATACTTATAGAACACATGTTTAACATAAGAGAGCATCAATCATAAGACTATGATAACCACCAATTAACACATTAAAGTTACAACCCATCAACTAGAATATTCCATCATTATACCATCATACAAGGAAGATATGCATGATTTACCACCATCTGTTTGTCTTAGGGTTAGGTTCAACAAGATAGCTTACATTGAAGCTACAGATCAGCACTCAATACAAACCCTAACACATGGTATCTCCATCGGGTCATTGATGCATAAGGTAAAATATTACCATCAAATCGCATGCTATCCTCTAGTACAAATCCATGTATAATACAAGGTTTAACCTATAGTATTATCTTATTTTAAGGGAAAATGTAAGACTACAAAATCAAGACACTGAACCATCGATTGAACATCATCAAAATTAAAATAATCAAACCATGACCTTCACTCAAAACCATTGGATGTTGGAACATCCAACTTTAACCATCAGATCGTGTTCTTCATCCAAAACCATCAGTTGATATATGAGACAAAACCCTCGAATCATTTAGCTAAGAAAACCATAGGATTAGGACCTAGAAGAACCATCACATAAGACCCAATCTCACCATCATTTTTGGGGTCCAGGACCATCATTGGTTGTGGTGTCCAGCACTACCATCAATTGTGACACTCAGTGTCACCATCGGTAGTGACCATCATATCATGATTCCGATGAGACACCGGTTGATGAACCAAAACAACCATTGGTTGATGACCCAGAGAGGCCATCTGTTGTGAGACTCAGAGGGACCATTGATTTATGTCAATAGGTGGAAAAACTAATCCAAAACCCAGGAAAACTCATAAAGAACATCGTTTGAACCACCACTTGTAAGCACAAAAGACCATCAAATGTGGAAACCCTAACCATCGTTTGATGAGAACAAAAGAAGTCAAATATGATTTAAAAGAAAGCCATCGATTGTTCAAGAAAGCAACCAAATCAACACCAAGCACAAAACCATCGAGTTCCATCTTAAGGAAGAGAAGTCAGCAAAAACCCTAGAAGAAGACTATTGCTTGAGAGAGGAAAAACCATAGTTTGTAAAGGAACATATGGCCATCACTTGTTTTCTCATGATATTAACCCAAGCAGCAGCTAAATCATGGCCATCAGTTGGCATAAGAAAGCCAAGAAAACTAGTAACAAGAACAAAGCCATCAGTTTTGCAAAGAAGAAAGCAAAAACCCCAAAAACCCTAAGTATGACCATAATTTGTAGAAAAAGAACCATCATTTGATCTCATGCAACCAAGATCTAGAGTTTCCACTACCAAAGGAAGTTTGTAAACAAGGTTTTAGGTACATCCACGGTGATAAACTACTCAAGAAACATCACTTAAGCTAAACCCTAGGCAAAGCCAACATTTTTATGTTTAGAACTTTATTTTAGGGAAAGAACATGTGTATGCATGGTAGTAGTAAGCAATAAATGTGAACAAAGTTATATAAATAACCTATAGAAGAAGATGCAGATCCTAACATGAAGAAATCTTGAGGAAGAAGGAACGAAACCCTAGCTTGAGCTCTCCATCTGGCCAAGCTAGCTCTTCTCCAAAAAAGAAGCAAACCCTAGGTCAAGGAAGCAAGAAAGATGGGTTCTTTTAAGCTTTAGAGAAAGCTCTACCATGAAATACCAAGGATATGACTAGGAATATGGGGGAAGAAAGTAGAAAAGCAAGGGAGAGGAATATAAGATAGGAGAACTTACGTGCTTTGGTCAAGAACAAGCAAAGGAAACTTCGCAATCTCAAAAGGAGGGTAGATTTGAACCCTAACCACACATGCAAGGAGATCAAACAGCTTCTTATACCTTGGACACCTTCTTCTATACCAAGAAATGGATGAAGAAGCCCTAAATAGAAAGGAAGATAAAGGGGTCTAAAGGGTTCATTTAGGTGCAAGAGGGAAGGTATATAATACTACAGATGCAAGAGGTATCCTGCTAGGTTTGCCATGTGTCCATGGCCTAAAACCATCATATCCATGAAAGAAGCATATACTTTGGTTGAGGGAGTCTTCTAGGCTATCTTATGTTGTCTTCCTAGGCCAATTATCAAGTTCCATGCATGGTGACCATTGTTTTTGGCTACCTTAGGTCACAAGGGTCAAAACCATCATTTGAGCACCCTCCTAGGTGAACCATCAACCAAAGGAGCCTCAAGAGGGGAAACCATCAACCCTCACACCTCTAGGAACCATAAAGGAGTCACAATAGGATCCCATCACTATCGGATCCCATCCAAACTAGAGGACCATCGAGTTACGGCCTCAAAGATAGCTCATCCATGAGAGGGTAAACCCTAACTCAACCCTAGAAAAGTATCTCCATCAAACCAAGGTGCAAAAAGGATCTCCAAGGCACAACAAGCTCAATATTGATAAGAAAACACATAATACACCAAAATAAAGTGACAAATTTCAAAAAAATCTTTAGATATGGGTAATTGTGTAACTTGCACAAACAATGTCCAAAATGGACAAAACTTGAAACTTAAGGTTGTCACATAATATCAAGGCACCTAAAAGGGTTTAGTTAAGGTTTGAAGCACTTAATTATGATAAGAAAGCATGTTTAACCAAAAAACAAGGTTAGTGGTCTCACAACCATAAACCCCTAACAGGGATTTCGCCCCCAAAATCCAAGGCAAACAAAGATGGGTACCTCCTATGCACCTCATCCACAAACTTCCACATGGTAAATTCCATATCATCATGTCATATCACTCTCATAGAAGTCATGTTCTTCTCCCTCAACTCCTTAATGTCTCATCTTGGGTTAGCACAAAAAAACACCACATAAGAAACATCCTCATGCAACTCCACCTCCATTACCCATATCATTTGTCCTGTACCAAGGTGAAACTTTCTCAACATGGAGCATAGAAACTGTTGTACCACCTATATAGCTCTGGTAGTAAATTTCAACTTGAAACTATAGCTATTGTCATAGATTATTTTATCTATTGTATCAACACATCACTCAGAACCCAAAATTGCTTTCTTTTACCAATCATGGAATTCCATGTATCTCTTACCATATGTACCTTCACAAGAAATCATGTCTATGATCCTCTAATGGTTGTCATAGTAAGAAACTCAATCAATCATGTGTATATACCTTAACTCTAAGAATTTTAGGGCATATGTTCTTAGAAGATTCTCCAATCATTTGATTGGTGGATTGACCATATGTCTACCATATAAGGATGTGTTGAACCTTCAATGTATCTCCATATTTTTTGGATTCTAATGCTTCTTTTTAATTGGTTGAAAATTGTGCTCTTGACCATTCTATGACATACCCTGTTCCATACTTGGCTGCCATTGCATGTTCTTCACCTTATGATACATCTGAGTATTCACCGGATACACCATGTGTGTCGAAGATGATTATCCTCATGTACTATCTCACTTAAAACATCAACATCTGGAATCCATTGTCTGGTTGGAGAATCATACATTGTCTTGTCACCTAAATTGTGGAATCTATCATGCTCTCCACTATGCTACTCCAATCTAATGTCATACATCATGATATCATCCACCTCTACACTTCTCTATCCTGTTGTAGCAGTGTCAATTTGACTTGTAGCTATGTCCACAATCATGCCCACTAAAATACTTTCAACTGTACCTCCTTTCACTGAAGCGATGTTGGCATGTCTTGTTTCATAATATGTCAAAGATGATAACTATGTCTTATCTACAAACATTGACTGAGATGACTTCCTGGTTGACCCTATATTGTACAATCATAATCTTGTATAACCGTTCCCTGAAGCATCACAAAAGAAGTTGTATCCTTCCCTTTATTATGGAAAAACTAACAGTGGATCACTTGTCAATGTCTCCTTCAACATTTAGAAATAATGTTGACACCAACACTGCCACATGTCATTATATACAAGAATGGACACATTTCCTAGTTGACCTTGTTAGGGGTAAAGAAACGGTGTTGATGTTCTGAATGGACTTCCCTGTAGTGTCCTGCTAGGCTTAAGAGGCTTCGGATCTCAGTTGGTTTCTGGGGTTGTTCCCATTTCAGCACTGTCTCCACCTTGTTTGGATTCACACACATACTTAGAAAATATATCATAACCCTGAGAAGTCACTTTAACCAACCTCAAACTCAATCTTGTTGAACTTGACACACAATTATTATTGTTGACCATATCTAAAGTGCATAGAGATGTTATCCACAAAACTTGCCACAATTCATGAAGACATGACCTGAGCACTCTGTTCATCAAGTCCATAAACACTACTCATGCATTGGTTAGTCTTAGAGGGTACAACCATGAACTCAAAGTGACCATACAACTGATCTTATTCACTTTGATCTCACTTGGTGATATCCTGATCTCATGTTTATTTGAAGGAACACTTGAAAGCTCATCTGATAAACAACTTCAAACTCATGTACTATAGGTACACCCTGGATACTAGGATATGTCACCTTGGTATCCACTACATGTGCTATAAGGAACTCACATCCTTGTCTCAAACAACTTCTCCATCGTCATAACAAAATCAAACATATAGGAGGAGTCTTCCTAACTCTTGGAAGTCTCAAAAAATATGCTCATAAAAAAATCAAGATTTTAGAACCATATTCCAAGAAACCATGTGCTATATCAAGATATCCAGCCCCAGGATTACAATGAATCCTCACATACCAAGTGGCATAAGATCCAATTGAAATTTGCACCTTGAAAACAAGGAACACAAAGGAAAACACACTTCCCACAACCCAACAACATTGTCCAAGGGTTACTAGCAAGGGTTTATCGATTCTACCTTCATTATGTAAGTTACAACTTTTTATGTATCATTTTACCTTTTTCATTTTACCTTTTTCATCTGGGTTCCTTGCCATGAACATATGAATTATTACAATTAGCATATCTCATTTCTCTTTTCTCATTAACTGTTCATCATTATTTTGTATGTCCCCTTATATTATCATGTTTTTCAACCACTTATCAAGAAGTGGATCATCATATTTCACATTTTCCTCATTAATTTCCTTTACATATCATGATAGTTTTTCTTTGACACTTTCTTACATGTGTAGGCTGGTCTAAGATTCACTCAGGTTCCACTTTACCCATCTACCATTGTTCTTATTCATCTTCTTATATCACACTTATATGATGATTTCTCTTCTTTTTACATGGATTTCATACCTTGAATTATTCCACTAGCATAGATATATCCATCTTTTACCTCATTATCTTCTAGAATTACATCTGTAAGGACTCCTCCTTTACTTATTTGTATTCAGATTTAAATTTCATAGTTTCGTATCATTGTCTTGTAGTTACCAAACAATCAAGTTTTGATAGGTTATGATGTTATTTTTGTCTTCTTTAGGGTAACATTTGAGATATTAGCACCGTGATTTCTGATTCATGATGCTCTTTAGATTGTTTCAAAATTACTATTTGATCAGAGTAATCAGAAAAATAAAAATGTAAGAGTTTCACACTTACCTTTCCATCAATAATTATATACTTGACCAAGGTATCCAAATACTATGTTCAGGCACTATGCGCCATGTTTCCATGTTATGTTCCTTACTTGGTCATCATCCTAGTCCTAAGTCCTAGTGTCCCTATAGACTCAACAAACGTAGAGCTCTGATACCAATTTGTGATAACCCATCATGCTAAATGAGATTACTCCAAATACAAAACATGATCGATCACTAATTAATCACAAATCTAGAAAAGCGTGTAAATTAAAACTGATTTCAACATCACTACCATGCTCAGAAATGCTATATAAAAGCCCAACATCTTTCTTGTATTCATATATCATGTTAGAAATATTTTATAGTTGATTTGTGGCCTTGACCACCACATATACATGTATAAGAACATTATCCATATATGCCACATGCACAAGCATCATAAGGCTACCAAAAACTCGAGTCAATTGAAAACATGGTATACAAACTTTCCCATCTAGACCTAAGAGTATAAAGACAGATCTAAGAAACACTAGATGACTAAACAACCTTCTCTAAGGTCCTTCACCTCAGTTCCTCCTTGCTACTATGAGTTTTCTATCACTGATGCTGATCACCTAAAAAGATGTGGTGAGCCGCGAGGTGAGACCCATGTCCAAGCGAGAGATATAACTCTCAACACTACTTATTGATTACATCCAAATAAGTAATTAAATAGTTTAAGCAGATTAAGCATGAAAAATAGATAGGTATATCAAAGGATATGATTAACAAGGTACATTAAGGAACATATAACAATTATCATCATTATCATGACTATCATCATATACCTTGCTAACAATATAAGCAATCTAGTATCATAAGCATCTCTAACATCATGAATAAGTCTAGCAACATAGGCATTAGATAACAGTATTAGCATGTCCAACATGTTGAGTAGATCTACATCATAAGTAGAGCTAACAACATAAGTGCAACTATCTACATAAGCATGTTTAGTAGTTTAAGCATATTTAATTATAGAGGCATGTCTAGCAATGTAGGAATAGTTAACAACATGGGATAGCTAACATAACATTCATAACCAACAATAGTTGATATATCTCCTCATCATAAGCATGGCTACTACTCTTTGCACTATACATCAACTATATGTGGAAATATAAAAGAAGGATTATCATCCAATGTGAAGCGTTGTGCATAACCCTAACAAATATGCTACACGACTGTATTACATCTTTTATTAATCCCTGGGGAGTTTGATTCATACCACCCAAAATCTAACAAACCACTGTGAAGTCAAAATAAATTTCCTATATGATCTAAGAGATTCAGAATCCTAAGATCTCATCCATGCCCCGTCAGTACGGGTTGAATGTAGTGGCATATAGTCAAGCTGCCAACAATGGCATATATTCAAACTGATAACACCTAGTTTTCCCTTGGTACATGTTGTGGCACTAGACACCAGGATATGTAAAGCAAAACCCTACCACCTGAGGTACAGCCATAGCGTACTCAGTCACATCATATATAACAAATATCTGAGAGATGACCTTAACCGCTCTCAAACTAAGGCATGACTGTAGCCATCCTCCATGACCTAGGATTGTGGATGTCAAGGACACATAGCCTCTTGCATCCCCGCATACTCAACAATATGCAGTCTGAATGTCCCTTATGAATACTCATTTCACCATCAAACAAGTTCTAACACTGAAGATGGTTCTACGACACATGACACTACATGATTAGAGTTTCACTTGATTAGTTAATGTCAATTGGGTTAATTAAGGGTTCATCAAAAAAGTAGGCATACAAACCCTTATTTCATTTCTGGAAAGCGCACACACACACAAATATATATATATATATATATATATATATATATATATATATATATGGTCCATCTTTAATACCCGCCACCTATTTTGGTTACTTTTTTTTAGTTTCTTACTTTTGTCATGTAGAGGGTTATATATATATATATATATATATATATATATATATATATAACAACTACAAAGGATTTAAAATGTATGATACATAATTATCACAACATCACATGGTACTATTTTGAGGTCACCCACGTGACCATACTTGACATCATATCACCACAATACATAATTCCTTATCACCTGGTCCCAGGGTTTCAACCCTTGTCACATATTGAAGAGGATTAGACCACATTCAGGGAACAACCATGCCCAAAGGTCATTAAGACCATACATCATTCTCTACAAGATCATCATTATCTTTACATACCTTATAGAAAGACTCAAAAACCATCATCATACATGTGATGTACATACTCAACATGATATTACATTGAAGAGCTAAGAGATGAACACAAGATAACATAGTAGGGTTATCTTAGCATTAAGAAAATTCATTCATTATATAAACATACAACAAGGCTAGGTATGAGTGACCACCATCATACTTATAGTACACATGTTTAACATAAGAGATCATCAATCATAAGACTATGATAACCACTAGTTAACACATTGAGGTTACAAACACTTAAGGAGAATATTACCTCATCATACCATCATACAAGGAAGATAGGCATGATTTACCACCATCATCTATTTGTCTTAGGGTTAGGTTCAACAAGATAAGTTACATTGAAGCTACAAATTAGCACTCAACACAAACCCTAAGACAAGTTATCCCCATCGGATCATGGATGCATAAGGTAAAGCATTTCCATCAAATCCCATACTATCCTCTAGTATGGATCCATGCATAACACAAGGATTAACCTATAGGATTATCTTAATCTGAGGGCAAAGGTAAGACTAAAAAATGAAGGTATTGAACCATTGATTAAACATCATCAAAATTAAAATAATCAAACCATGACCTTCACTCAAAACCATTAGATGTTGGAACATCAAAATTTAACCCTCAGATCATTCTCTTCATCCAAAACCATCGGTTGATATATGAGACAAAACCCTTGAATCATTCAACTAAGAAAACCATCAGATTAGGACCTAAAAGAATCATCACATAAGACCTTGTCTCATCATCATTTTTGGTGTCTAGGACCATCATTGGTTGTGGTGTCCAGCACTACCATCAGTTGTGACACTCAGTGTCACCATCACTTGTGACCATCATATCATGAGTCAAGTGAGACATCGGTTGATGAACCAAAACAACCATTGGTTGATGACCCAGAGAGGCCATCGATTGTGAGACTCAGAGGGGCCATCAATTTATGTCAATAGGTGGAAAAACTAATCCAAAACCCAGGAAAACCCATCACTTGTTGACCCAAAAGAACCATCATTTGAACCACCAATTGTAAGCACAAAAGACCATCAAATGTAGAAACCCTAACCATAATTTGATGAGGACACAATAGTCCAAATAGGATTTAAAAGAAAGCCATCGATTGTTCAAGAAAGCAACCAAATTATCACCAAGAACAAAACCATCTAGTTCCATCTTAAGGAAGAGAAGTTAGCACCCAACCTTAGAAGAAGATTGTTGTTTGAGAGAGTAAAAATCATAGTTTGAAAAGGAACATATGGCCATCTCTTGTGTTCACATGATAGAAACCAAAACTTCAACTAAGTCATAGCCATCGGTTGGCATAAGAAAGCCAAGCAAACCAGTAACAAGAACAAAGCCATCAGTTTTGCAAAGAAGAAGGCAAACCATCCCAAAAACCCTAAGTATGACCATAATTTGTAGAACAAGAACCATTGTTTGATCTCATGCAACCTAGATCTAAAGCTTCCACTACCCAAGGAAGGTCATGAACAAGGTTTTAGGTACATCCATGGTGATAAAATACTCAAGAAACATCATTTAATCTAAACCCTAGGCAAAGCCAACATCTTTATACTTAGAACTTTATTTTAGGGCAAGAACATGTGTATGCATGGTAGTAGCAAGCAACAAATGTGAACAAAGTTATATAAATCACCTCTAGGAAGAAGATGAAGATCCTAACCAGAAGAAAGCTTGAGAAAGAAGGAAGGAAATCCTAGCTTGATCTCTCCATCTAGCCAAGCTAGCTATTCTCCAAAAAAGAAGCAAAACCTAGGTCTAGGAAGCAAGAAAGATGGTTTGTTTTAAGCTTTAGAGAAAGCTCTACAATGAAACACCAAGGTTCCAACCAAGAAGGAGGAAGAAGGTAAAACAACAAGGGAAACAAAGATAAGAGAGGAGAAATTACTTGCTTTGGTCAAGAACAAGAAAAGGAAGATTCACATGCTCAATCTCCAGACTTTTCCATCACCTAGTTATCTCAGAAGGCCCATAGTTATCCAATCAAATATGCATCTCGAACCTAAGCCTCATTCCTCTTCAAGCCTGTAGAAGAATTCCTATAAGATGGTATGAATCTTCCTTTTCTCTTTGTTGTCACCCAAATAAAATTTCTGATAATGTTTGCCAATTCCTTGATGACTAATTTGGGAATGGGAAACACAACAGTCCAGAACATGTAATGGGAAGAGAGGGTAGAGATGGCCAGCTCTACCCTTCCAATAATAGAGAGCATTCTACCCTTCCATATGTCAAGTTTCATCTTCATTTTTCCTCACTGGGGGAACACATAACCTTTGTGAGTCTTCCATTGAACAAAGGAAGACTGAGATACTTGATTGGGAGTTTAGCAATGGGGATATTTGGGTGTTCATTAAATGCATCATCAACATTTTTACTCAAGAAAATTTCATTTTTAGGGTTATTTAGGAATAGACCAAAGATCTTGCCAAAGGTGATCAACACATCATTAATTCCCTTCAAATTTTCAAAATTAGATTTAGAGAAGACCAGAAAGTCATCTACAAATTTGATATGTGACTTTGTTCTTAAAGGCATATAATGTCTAAATAAAATTATCTTTGACAGAAGCATTATAAATTATTGTGAGACCTTATATAGCAATTGGAAAGAGATACGAATATAGTGGATCTCCTTGTCTCACTCATTGAGGCAAAACAATTTTAAAGGTGAATTATCAATTCAAATTTGTTAGGAAGCAAAGGAGAAAAACGTTTCAATCTAGTGAATCCAACAATTAGGAAACCCTACCCTCTAAAGAATGAGAAGGATGTAGTCCCTGTCAACCATGTCAAAATCCTTACAAATGTAAGCTTTTACGCAAAGCTTTGGAGTGTGAGGATAGTTGAAGGAACTTAAAAATTCATTTTAAAGGAGAATAACATCACCAATTTTTCTATCTTTAACCAACACAACCAGATTTAAACTGATAATGTCAGGCATAATACTTTTTATCATGTTAACTAGAATTGTTGTGATGGCTTTGTATATGATGTTGCATAAGGATATAGGTCGAAGCTCTTTAATAGAATAGGCTTCTTTAACCTTTTGAATAAACACTATAAAATAATTGTTTTACTCTTGGAGGAGTTTGTAATTTTCTCAAAAAAATAAGAACATCAATGATCACATCTTCTCCAAAAGTATACACATAGTTTTTAAAGAAAAGGAAGTTGAAACCATCTGGACTAGGGGTCTTGTCATCATTCATATTGTTAATCACTTCTAGGACTGCATTTGTCAGAACCACATTTTCTTTTAGGTATGTAGTTTCTTTTATTACATATTTACACCCTATTATTAGATCAAAATGCCTTGTGTGATATTTGTAACTTTCTAGGATATAATAAGTGATGAAATGAATTTTATGTTAAAGAGAATGATGAGATATGCATCATGGACAATTTTGGTAAGATAATGTGTTTCCTGTGATTTAATAGGAATTATGGGGATTTAAACCTAATTAATATACTTAGAAATTTTGGTTGAGAAATTTGGGAATATGAGCATGCAATGATGTCCTACAAGTTAATAGAAATAAATGGTTAAATTTGGAAGTTTTTGACTTTCTTTGACCCCTTTAATGATTTTTGGGTGTTTTTGCATAGTGGGGAGCTAAATAACCCTCATATTTGATTAAATGTCACCGATTTCATATAGATGAAATGGTTTTATTATCATGCAAACAATATCCTCGAAATCAGGCTTTTTGCCTATGGTCTAGCTCATATCAAGATGTCACAAGCCCGTGTATAATTGGCTATGATTCACAATCTGGACTAGATTCTAGCTCTATCCGAGGGACAGGGCTTCACCCCCTACCTCCCATGTAGAGACAGGATTCTTCTGGCAATGAAACCCAACAATCATAGACTCTGGTCTCAACTACTAGTCCTATTGGGACTGTGAGATTTTACATAGTGTGTTTTCCCCATGGGACAAACATATATATATATATGGGAGTTTATTCAATACCCGACGGGTATTTTAGTTCGCTACCCGTGCTTGAAAACACGATGGTACACAATTGTAAATATAGCCTGTTCGGTCTCCCTGTCGCGGCGTCGCATCTCCCTTGCCTACCTGTTCCGTCGGCCGCACTCTCGCCTTGTTCTTTTAGCCCCTTTCTGCCAACGTCTTCACTTCTCATTGAGATCGGTTCCCAAATACTCATGTACTGTGCTTAATTAGACCAATGTCCTCCGTACTCCCTGGATTATGAGATTGTGTTTGGAATCTTTTTTGATCTGGGAGACTACCGTGAATGAGGCCTTCGTCTGACATAACACTCGACAAGTAGCCTTGTGCATAGGTAGATTCCTAAAATTACCTAGTGGATGGGCGTCTGTCTGTCGCTCGTGTTTGATAGCTTGCTTGCAGGAAAGGAAATAAGGACGGTCTACCTTAGGAAAGGAGTAGGAGGTGATCATCGTCTTCTATGGTGTGTTCCATGAGCCATTGTCATAACCGTTCTCATTAATTTTTGTATCTACCCATATTTACCAAAACTCTAACTATGAATCAGCCCCCTTTGTTAGTTGTGTTGGCCCACAAAATGTATCAGCCTCTCCGGAGTAAGTGGAGAACCCGTTGATGGCACATGAATTCAAAAGCATTCACTGCTCAACTTGACTAACCAGTTGGGATATTTTGACAATTATTGGACTATAGACTCGAATAGTTAATGAAGATTTCATTACAAACATAACGAAATTGCTAGATGGTCAGCATGATTTCTTACGAATCCTAAGGCATAAGTTGACTAGTGGACATGTAAAAATCTAAAAGAAATCCCATGCCTGGAAAATAGACAACTGGAGTGATGTCTGCAACAAACTCAAAAGGAAGTGTTCTTATTTCTGCCATTATATTTATGTTGTACATGATGGCCTCTCTCGTGTATCATTCCCTGATGTAGGGGAGTTTTTTCATCCGAGACTTTGTTTGGTAACAAAAATAGAAAGAGAAAAGGTCATGTATTATGAACTGTCTAGTTCTGAGGTGCCAAGATCATTCATTTACAATGTGATTTGGCATGAACTTATTTTTCTATACATGTATATAAAATATGATATTTTTCTATACAGGTATACAAAATATGATGCGAGTTGGCACCTGGAAATGTATTTGCAAGATGATTTTGTCTATCGAAAGAAAAAGAAAAAAAAACATGTGGAAAGATTCTCAACTTTGTATATATGTTCTACTTTGGTTGTTAGAGAAGTATAATGCACGATTCCAACATTCATTTTGCATTGGTGTTTTATTGAATACCAGGAACTTCTACGTTTAATAACTTATTTACATATGTATGGATACAAACTCTCGAACTGCAGAACTTTGGAACGAGATGTTTTTGTCTATACAAAAATGGCTCTAGCTGCATCCAGTGAAACACATCTAAAAATAAAAAGAGGTGATAGCATGAGATTTAGGGGACACCCACACACTGATTTCATCTATTTGACTTACCTTCCTCCACAAGAGTTACTTTATAAAGTATAACAGTTACTTTTTGAATGCACAAAGTTACTTTTATGTTGTCACAGTTACTCATAGTGCTCTTACAGTTACTCTAGGTGTTCTTATAATTACTTTATCGATGACTATTTCATCTCTTTTATTTGTCAGTGAGTTCTGATATACATACTTTTTTTTGGAATAGAACACTTGCTTTCATGTTCGTACAGTTATTTAAAATATGTCCCTATTACTCAGTGTTTCATACACATTGTTTTTGTGATACGTGTTTTACCTTCCTCTGTTAGAGTTACTTTTACAAAGTATAAGAGTTACTTTTTCGAATCACAGGGTTACTTTTCTCTTCTATCACAGTTACTCTTAGTGTTCTTACAGTTACTCTTAATGTACTTACAGTTACTCTTAGTGTTCTTACAGTTACCCTTAGTGTTCTTATTGGCATGAATAGTAGCTACAACCCACTGATGGGTCTCAACAAGCACACCCGATGCTCATCCTCAGACGACCCATCATCTGACAAGTACTCCATGGGCATGGAAATTTGCGGCACCCCACAAATTGGAGGCAGATCGACAAGTACTCCATGGGCATGGACATCTGAGGCACCCCACAAATTGTAGGCTTAAGGGGGTATATAGACAGTGGGGCCATGAGCATGTGATTTTATAACCTTCTATGTACTTCACTTGTGTTTTTAATCTATCTTTGTGTTACCTTGTGCTCCAGCAGTTGTATGTATACTTTGAATATGTTACAAAGAATATGTTTTGATCAGTTGTTATTCTTTTTGAAGAATATGTGTTTGTCTTTGTGTGCAATGGATACTCTTAGTGTTGTCACATTTACTCTTACAAAGTATAAGAGTAACTGAGTTTGAATCATAGTGTTTCTTTTCTAGGCTATCACAATTACTCTTATTGTTGTTAGAGTTACTCGTAGTGCTCGTTCGTTACTCGCAGGGTTGTCACAGTTACTCTTAGTGCTTTTTCAGTTACTCGTATTATTTTCACAGTTAGTCTAACTGCTATTTGAGTTACTCATAGTGCTCGTTCAGTTACTTGCATTGTTGTCATAGTTACTCGTAGTATTTCACAGTTACTCGTAGGCTTTTTTTAGTTACTCGTAGGGTTTTTTAGTTACTCACAAGGTTTTTTCAGTTACTCGCATGGTTTTTTCAATTACTCGTAGTGTTTGTTCAGTTACTCGTAGGGTTGTGAGAGTTACTCACATTGTTTGTTCAGTTACTCGCAGGTTTGTGACAGTTACTCACAGTGTTTGTTCAATTACTCAACCATTACTTGCAGTGTTCAGTTGCTCGCAGGCTTGTTTCAGTTAATCACAAGCTTTTTTCAGTTACTCACATTGTTTGTTCAGTTACTCACATGGTTGTGATAGTTACTCACAGTGTTTTTGCAGTTACTCTAACTGCTATTACAGTTACTCACAGGGTTTTTTTAGTTACTCGCAATATTGTCACAGTTACTCGCAGTATTATCACAGTTACTCATAGTGTTTTTTCAGTTACTCATAGTCCTTTTTCAATTACTCGCAGTGTTTTTTCAGTTACTCCAGGGTTGTGACAGTTACTCGCAGGGTTTATTCAGTTACTCAACCATTACTCTAAGTTACTCAAGCATTACTCTCAGTTACTCAAGAATTAATTTCAGTTACTCAAGCATTACTTTTCAGTTACTCAAGCATTCTGTTACTTTCAGTTCAGTTACTCCCATGGTTGTATCAGTTACTTGTAGTGGTTTCAGAGTTACTCTTACAACATTCAAAGCATAAAGGTATTTAAAGCATTCAAGAACATAAGCATTCAAACCATAAATGTATTCGAAGCATTCAAGATCAGTTGTACATTCAGTCTTTTTGCAGCATACTAATAAATAATCCATTTTAATCAGCTGTACATTCAACCAAAATATAAGGGCAAAATCAATATTGAGTCTTGGTATTACTTTTGGTGTCAGATAGTTAGTTTTGTCATTCAATTTGTTGCCATGAATACATACTCAATCATAAACAACATCTTGTAATAATGTAAATTGTTCATATGATGTTTGAGGTTCATACCTTAGTCACCTAGTTACATTTTAATGTTAAAAGTCATATACATGTAAAAATATTATAATAATGATATGAATCTACATATCATTGGGTTGATCGTGGTTCATCAAACCTTAAGAAAACTATAACCTGCATTTATTATTACTTTCAATGTCTAATAAGTTAGTTTTAATAACCACGTGTTACTTATAAGGGCCTTAGTGTTATTTTTGAGCTGGATTCAAAATACAAATTTATGCTAGAGAAGGTGATGGATGCCAACTTGGAGAGGGAGACGCGTATCCTCAAGGACATTTTGACTGGAATCGCTCATAATTTGGCACTAGCCGACAACAAGTAGTAAAATACACCTTCATGAATCATGAATCTTAGTACCAATTTACATAAATTAATAGCAGATATATACTATACATACGGTCATTTTGTCAAGCACGTAATGTGTACTTCTATGGAACACCTTGCCGTAACTTTAAATGTCCATTCCTGCATTCCTATGAACCTAGAAAACCAATCCACAACAATAAAAAGAAGTTGGAAAACAAGGATGCCGAGAAAAATATTTGGTGAGCTAAGATCATCTGTTCAAAGTACTCCATGATCTATGAAATCTGTAGGACAAAGATGTTGTGTTCCAACTTCCAAGCTTTATTAACAAAGTAATAGAGTGAACAAGAATGTGATAGTAGCAGAAATACGCATTAGAGTTATATAAAAAAAAAAGAATTTTGTGGTTGGCAATATTCTGATGTTCTGTAGCAGGTAGTAATAGTTACAGCTACACCAAGGTAGCATCAAAATACCTATAAATAAACCAATGATACAAATACGTAAGATCACTCTTATACCTAAAATTGAATTGTGTCTATTCTTCTTAAATCTGAACTACAATTCTACAAAAAAGAAGAAAAAAAATCTTGCACATTGTCGTTCGACTTTTCTGTATCCGCCAACAGATGGGCAAGAATCTCCAGCTGGAGGAAGAGCAATCACCTGGACTAGTTCCTGCTTCAATACAGCAATGGCAGCAGGCTTATCTCCTTATGAAAAACAAACGAACCCAGAAAAAAGTGGGGAATAGGTGGGGGAGGAAATAATTGAATCATGAGTATGATTCTTCAGGCCTGGTAGGCATGACAAGGTAGTGTCCTGTAACTGTATTATATACAAGAAGCAAGTTGTTGTGCGCGGCCACCTGACCATGCCAGACCAGGTAGGCAACTAGCTGGGTGGAGGATCAGAAGGAAGTGTGTGTTGTAGCAGCAGCACTGGTATCGTGGAGCGTCAGCCAGGTGAGGAACCCCGTGTCCCTAGAGTGTTCGATGGGAGGCAACCCCAGCGACAATCGTCGTCGTCAAGGAGTAGAGAATAGAAATCCCCACCGTCGTCGTCTTGGATCTTCGGGTAGTAGTCTCCGTCATCGGTGAGGTACCGTTCACCTGGGTATGATGTCGTCGAGTCGCTGAGAGAGTTCAGAATGGACGTGGCGTCCCTCCACATGTCTGACACGAGCAGCAAGTCCCTGAGCTCCTCGGGTACTAGCGTTGCACGGAATAGAGGGCATGTGCATCTGGCAAGGTCGACCCAAGGGTCGATGCAGCAGGAGTGGAAGATGTGTCGGCATCTGCCAAGGCGACGGACCTGGTCACCGGATTCCAAGCCGTATAGGCACACCGCGCAGCTCTTGGAGTCGGAGTCGTCAGAGGGGTTGTAGGTGGATGTCGGGAGTGCTTCACGGATCAAAGCTGTCGACAGACACTATGGCCGGGGACGGACGGGGTGGGGGAGATGTAGGCTATCGGATGCTCCTGCAGTAGCAACAACAACAGCTGAGAGGAGGGTGTGGGCAGAAGTGGACAATGAGGTGAGGTCCCTTGGGAATTCATCGGCGTCGAGGAGGTCGCCGAGTCCCATGACGCTGAGGCACCAGGCGATGGCATGGAAGAAGTAACCGAGCAACATGATGAGGTAGACCAGTAATCGATAGTTATGATCCGCGAACAGAACAATTAGTCAACACTATTTACAGAATGTGCCATCAGGTTTCTGTGACGAGTAACATTTCTACAATACCCACGTGGGTATTAAAAACAATCTCTCTCTCTCTATATATATATATATATATATATATATATAGATATATATAGGGCTAACCCTAATTTGTCTCTCCTTGCATAAGTTCTTCCTGTAGGAACTCTAGCAAAGATGTTGACGCTTGCTATTTTTGGTCATCCTCCCTCACTGAGCCCTCCTGTAAGTTCCTTCGTCATTGTTCTTTTTGCATCTACTACTCTGTAGCTTTTCCTCAAGGGTTTCTAGCTTTAGGTTGCACTACCACTGATGGTGGCAACGACTTGCCCTAGGGTGGCATACTCCCTCCATAATTTTCTTCTTAAGTCTTCCCTTTTGTCATGGAAAGACATCAGCGAGTCTTCACTACTCCTAGCCAGGACATTGCCCCATTTTTCCATGTTTTAATGATTCTCAATTCTACTAGTTTAGAACAGTGTGGCAGTAGTTTTGTTCTTCATTTTGAATCACCATTTTGCTGATTATTTTGCCCTTATCTTCGGCAGTAGTTCTATTCTTCATTAGGCTTGGAGCTAGTTTCTCTATTAGCCTATGATTGTACATGACCAGTCCTTGGGTGGAGGTCATGGCACCTTGCTTCCATGAATCTAGGGTGAGGTGGTGCAGCGTGCAAGGCGGTAGTAGAATTTTGTAGGTCACTCCCTTTGGTCCTTGTTGGGGAAACTGGAAGCAACATACTATCATGTAGGGTCGAGGGTAGCTGCACATTGTGGCTAGATTTTTGTGCCCTAGATGAGAGAGGGGAAGGTCATTCCCTAGGTGTCCAGGCTCAAGAGCGAGTGAAAGGTTGGAGGAGGCAGCGGTATTGTAGACTTATTAGTATGTGTTAGAATTGGCTATTTTCAACTTAGGTCTATAGAGTATTTCTAGTTCTCTAAAATATGATCCTTAATATGTCCAATTTTACAAAGTTACCCGATGTCAAACTTATAGTTTGTGATTCGTATCGAAGGGTCATTATTTATTTCTATTTATGTTTTAATTGAACCCCATGATATGCAAATTTGAATTATCTATATCATAATTGGTCCATTTTAGAAATTCAATATTTTTTTATTGGTAACTCCAATGGGGTCAAGTAATATATAGTATTTGATCAATTTTTCAAGATCTAGCCATTGGGATAGGTTAAGAGTCACGATTCTAATTCTCATTTCTCAGATTTCAAGACTTTATCTAATTAGGGTATATGGGAAAATAATTAGTGTTTGAGTTATAATCATAGGAAGATTAAAGTTTTGAGATTAGGAATCTAGGAGTGAATGCTCCTACTAGCCTGGGTAAGTGTTTCATGCCTTGGGATTCAATACTTTGAATCATTCCCTTTTTTCTCACCTAATCATGTTTTAAGTTCGTGTTATATATGTTATCATGTGAGCATATTAATGTTTAAGAGGTATTTATGTGTTTACATCTTATTAAGATTTACTGCATTAAGATTCACATTAAGATATATTTAGCTAAGAGAATATGCATCTTCATGTGTAAGGTCAGTAATGCAGTTATGGATGAAAACTCTAAGTAAGATCAGATCAGATTAATAACAAATGATTTGGTCCTACTCATGGACATGTTTATGTTTATTGGTTCAATCCCAATCCTATTCTCTTTTAGTGTGTTCAGAAGATTGTTCACTTTTAGTGTGTTCAAATATTTATGTTCATTAGGTTTAAGCTCAATCATATTCACTTTCAGTGTGTTTATTATGTTTATGATTATTGGGTTCAAGCCCAACACTATTAATTTTCAATGTGTTCAAAAGCCTTCACACCATGTGTGTGTTGTGAGATCAGATCTGATAAGGTTGATTGAGTAGGTGTCATAATAAGAAAACTTAATCAAGTTGAGAATGCATCCTGAAGTCATAATTAATGTTTATGCAAGTTCATATCACTCTTTAAACTTTATTAAAGTTATTATAAGATATGTTTACTGAACACAACCACTTGCAATGGTTTTTTCAAATGCATGGCTATGTGTGGATGCACATAGGTGGAGGGCATCAGCAACAACAACTGCAACATCAATAGCCATGGGAGGTGTAGTTCGTGAAGCTATTGTATCCTACCCTAGTTGGGTGTCATTCTAGAGTGTTCCTCTAGTTTATCTTTAGATTCATATTTATTTTAGGTTTTATTTCATGTTCTTAGGATTTGGACATTCCATTTCTTTATGTTATGCATGAATTAAGACACTACAACTAGATGTTTTAAATTTCTATGGATTTTTCTTAATTAATGATTCTATGTCACAATTTTTTCATGATCTCCTATGTAAGAACACACATCCATTATGTTTGGATTGAGTATGTTATGGAGGTTGTGGCAAAAGTGGTATTAAAGAAATCCTAGAATGGTCACTATAGAGGATCTTATAAATTACTCTACATGCTTCTGAATGTCTCTTTTTCCTCTTCTACATGGCTCGTAAGCATCGCTCTAAGAATCACAAGTCACCCACACACTCTGATGGAGAGAGTGATCACCAATCTATGCATGAGAAAATCCCACATGGGGAAGATCCTCTTGTCTCATATAATGTGTTGGTTAGAGATTTGGACGATGCAATGGAAGGAAGAGATGGAGGTCATTGTTAGAGGAGAGATAAGTCACCTTGATAGACTTCTTCAAGGTAAAGCCAAAGACATTTGCTAGAGTGGAAGATCTAGACATTGCTGTTAAGTTTGAGGTCTAGATCCATAACCTGGAGCATTGATTTCATGACTTGGACTGCTCTGAGGAGTCTCATGTTAGGTCTGGGATGCACATGCTAAGAGGTGCAACTTGTGTCTGGTAAGAAAACTTCTGTGATGCCAGATATCTAGATGATGAGTTCCTCAAAACATAGGAGTTTGTGGAGGCTTTTAAGAGACATATGTGTCAGAAACTATGATGGAAAATAAGGAGGTAGAGTTCCTCTATCTATGACAACATGATGACATGACTGTTACTCAATACTCCATGAAGTTTTGTGTGATTCATAAGTATGAAGTTGATATGACTACACTGAAGTGAGTAAAGAATTTCATTTGAGGTCTGAAGGAGGATCTCATCTACTCGCTTTCTGGATGATGCAACAAGATGATGTAGGAATCCCTTGATGCATCTCTGGAGCTTGAGGATAACCCAGGTAGGTCTGGAAAGAAGAACTACAGTGGTGGGAAACATCATCACCAGTAGAAAATTCTATAAAGAGTGGGACCTAGAGGGGGTTTTGCCTCTTTACAACACTGCACTCGTAAATAGGTGAGATCACCTCATGGGTCCCACTCTTTTGGCGGAGCCAAATCCCCTCTGGGTCCCACCAAAGTGATACCTAAACTAAGATTGTACATGTTGTTATAAAGATGCAAGGTCACATCCTTACTAAATTTAAAGGAAATACAAAACATCCACCTTTTTCCAAGAATAATAGACATTGTGGGATGTTTTGTATTTCCTTTCAATTTTATTAAGGAGGTGATCTCTCATGTTTAGATCATGGTATTAGAGCCTATTAGGAAACTACTAGGGCAAAAGTTGAAAACAAGGATGTCTATAAAGGATCAGCGTTTGGGGGATGGCAAGATTTTCCTTCGTGCCACTAGCTTGTTTACGAGGACTCCCAGATCCATATGATACATTCATGTCCTGAGCTGATACTGACTATCCAAAATAGTATGCTCAGAGGAAATAGTAGCCTTGGATATCTTTGTTGTCTACTCCTAGTTATCTTATGTTATACCCTTATCTTTCAGGAAGGGAGATTTGTTTGGAAACATGAACAACTCCTATTCAGGAGCCTCCTCTCAAAATATTGACAACCGGGACACTCCTGTGACTCCCTCAAACACCAGAACAACTCGTACTTCACATGTAGGCACACCTCTTATGAACCATAAACAAGAGTCGACCATGTTGTGTCGGTTTCTCTCGACCACCCTGGTGGGACAACTCTCCAATGTTATAGTTGTTGCAACTAAGTCGAAGGAGTTCACCCTAACAGACTTCATCAAGAAGCAACCACCGCACTTCAAGGGCGAGAGTGCGCCAAACATTATGGATAAGGTTGATGACTGGGTGTTGTCCATGGAGCATACATTCGAGGGCATGGCGTGTCCACCTCATCAGAAAGTTCACTTTGCAACATATGTGTTGGATGGGCCAACATGGGTTTGGTTGACAAGTATGGCTCATACCCGTGATACCTCAAGTATGACATGGGAGCAGTTCCTCAAACTATTGTATAAGAAGTACATATCTCTATCTATATGAAGAGAAATGGAGTAGAGTTCTATAGTCAGCGATGGGGAAGCATGAGCATCTCTGAGTACGTGCAATGTTTCCTCCTTCTAGAGCACTATGATGTGGATCTTGGAGCTGAGAGAAGATCAACTCTTTTCCTAGATGGTTTAAGCTATAGTGTTGGGTGTAACCTTGTTCCTCTGCTACCTCTAACGTTTCATCAAATGGTAGACAAGGCATTGTAATAGAGTCTTACCCCAAGTTTTAGTCTTTCGGGCACCACAACAACAAAAAGAGGAAGAATGCAATTGGAAAGCAAGGGTGCAACAAGTGAAAATGTTTCTCCCATTCTCACCCACCTGGAAGGAGCCTTGTTGGCAATGCCCAACCCCATAGAGATGATCGACCTGCACCCATCTACCACGAGTGCGGACAAGTTGGACACATATGACCTAATTGTCCCAAGTTTCAGAGTGGATAATCCCCAACTCAATAGCCTACTCAAAAGCCACAACAGTGAAAGAATCCACCTCCAAAGAACAACAACAACCAGAACTGGCAAGGCCATCAATGACCTTTTGGAAAGGTGGAATGGTTGGGTGTTTGATCTTAATGTTGAAGAAGTTGGACAATTTAATGAAGTCATCGAAGGTCATTTACATCTTAATATGCATATGTTAAAGAACTCTTCAATTTTGGTAAATCAAACACCTCCATATCAACCCAACTTTTTTCTATGTTAGAGATAGAATCGAAATATATGGATCATGTTCTAGATGTTAAAACCCCTAGTGGTAGGATCTACTCTTCTTATCTCAAAATCCCAACCTTAGACCTTTGTATCTCTGGGAAGATGTTTCCCTCATATTTCATCTTACTTGACATGACCGCTTTTGATGTTATCCTGGGGATGGATTGGTTGAGGAGGTAAAAGGTTGTTTTATTCTATGAAATATTGAAGGTTAGTTTATTACATCCTAATGAGGGAAGGATGTGTATCAAGGGTAGGAAGTGAGAGGATTTTCAATTTATCAACTCTTCTATCAAAGCTGAAAAGCTTGTTTGATAAGGGTGTAGAGCATATTTATCCTCTATCGCCCTCGATGCCACACCTCTTTCTCTTGATCATATAGAAGTGGTGAATGACTTATCTGATGTCTTTCCTAAAGAGTTGACTGGGTTTCCCCCAACTCATAAGGTGGATTTTTCCATCGAGTTTGCATCGAGAACTTCACCTATCGAAGCTGCCTTATCGATTGGAACCTATCGAACTCATTGATCTTAAGAAGCAGCTTCGGGAGCTTCTCGACATGGATTTTATGTGCCCTAGTGTTTCACCTTGGGGAGCCCCTATCTTTTTCATGAAGAAGAAGGATGGTTCATTATGTATGTTCATGGATTAACATGTGTTGAATCAAGTGACGATAAATAATTGTTATCCCTTGCCTCACATCGATGACCTCTTTGGCCGACTAAAGTCAACCACTATGTTCTCAAAGATGGATCTGCAAAGTTTCTACTACTAGATGCGTGTAAAAGATGAAGATATCCTGAAGATAGCATTTAGAACACATTATGGGCATTATGAGTTTCTGGTCATGCCTTTTGGCTTGACTAATGCCCCTTGCTACTTTCATGGACTTGAAGAATCGAGTGTTTTGTCCTTACCTCGATAAGTTCATTGTGGTGTTCATCGATGATGTTTTGGTCTACTCTGAGTCTAAAGAACAATATCGTGAACATCTACAATTCGTGCTAAACACACTTAGAGAAAATCAACTATATGCTAAATTCTCAAAGCGTGAGTTTAGGATCAAGGAAGTGATGTTTCTAGGTTATGTGATTTCTATCAGACATATTGGTGTTGATCTTTCAAAGTTAGAAGTTGTGACTAAGTAGAAAGCTCTAAAGACTCCATATGAGATATGTAGTTTCCTCGATTTAGCAGGTTACTATTGGAAGTTTATCAAGAGTTTATCTGAGTTAGCTCTCCCTCTTACAAAGTTGACAATAATAGATGTCAAGTTTGTGTGGACACCGGAATGTGAGGTCAGTACTCAAAAGCTGCAAGGATGTTTGACATCTGCTCCTCTTCTTGCGTTACCTGTTGAAGGCAAACCATGTATCCTTTTCACTGATGCTTCCAAGCAAGGATTAGGGTGTGTCTTGATGTAAGAAGATCGAGTGATCACATATGCTTCATGCTAGTTGAAATTTAATGAAGAGAACTGGACTACACATGATTTAGAGCTAGCCACTATTGTGCATGCTTTAAAAATATGGCGACACTATCTGTATTCATTGAAAAGTCTTCTAAGATCATAAAAGCTTGAGGTATCTTTTAACGTCAAAGGATTTGAATGTGAGGCAACAAAGATGGATGGAGTATTTCAAGGACTATGACTTTACCATCACTTATCATCCTGGTAGAGCAAACTTAGTTGTTGATGCTTTAAATTAGAAGAAGGATGTAGTCTATGCAACTATGAATCTGGAGTATGTTTCCTATTGGCAACTATAGCCTATTGATGAAGAAGATGTTGAGAAGTTGCATTTTCATGTGGCTAGTTTTTCCATTACACCATCTTGGATCTTGGAAGTTGTTGTTGCACAACTAGAAAGTTCTGAGCTTGATGAGATGAAGGCCTTAGTTGAGAAGCCACAATATGACTTTTTAGTTGGAGTAGATGGTTCTGATCATTTTCAACAAAGGTTGTGGATACCTGAAGTTGGGAACCTATGACAAAAGGTTTTGATCAAAGCCCATGGGTTGAAGTACCCTATAAACCCTGGTACTAACAAGATGTACAAGGACCTTCAATGAAGTTTTTGGTGGAAGAACATGAAGAAGGATATCGCTCTATTTTTTACAAAGTGTTTGCTTTCCAGCAAGTCAAGATAGAGTATCAATGACCTGGTGGTCTTCTATAGCCACTTGAGATTCCGAGACAAAAATGGGAGAAGATTACTATGGACTTTGTCACTGGTTTCTTTAAGACTAGGAAAGGTTATGATGCAATGTGGGTAGTAGTTGATCGACTTACTAAGTCTTCCCACTTTTTGCCTTTCAAGTCCACTTACAAGGTTGATGAGATGGCTAAGTTGTATGTGGATTGGATCATTTGTCTATATGGAGTTCCTAAAGTGATAGTATCAGGTCGTGACCCAAAGTTTACATCTTGTTTGTGGAGTTAAATTCAGGAAGAATTGGGAACTGACTTATGTTTCAGTACGGCTTATCATCCACAAACAAATGGTCAATTTGAAAGAACGGTGCACATTCTGGAAGATTTGCTTCGTGCATGTGTTATGGATTGGGGAGGTGCATGGGATAAGTATCTTTCATTAGCTGATTTTGCTTACAACAATAGCTACCAAGCTAGTGTTGGTATGCCACCTTATGAATATTTATATGGAAGACCTTATCATTCTCCATTTCACTAGGATGATATGGGACAACGTGCTCTGGTGAAGACTGATGATATATAGATGATGATAAAGAAGGTTTAGTTGATCAAGAATCATATGAAAGATGCACAAGATCGACAGAAGATGTATGCTGACAAGAAGAGGTCTGATGTGAGTTTCCTAGTAGGTGAGTATGCCTTCTTGAAGATCAAGCCTATACATTCTATTACACGATCTAAAGTTAAAGGCAAGCTTAGTCCCCACTATGTTGGACCATTTTAAATCTTGGATAAGGTTGGAGAATGTGCATACCATTTATCTCTTCCTCTTACCTACAACAAGATCCATAATGTGTTTCATGTCTTTGTGCTAAGAAAGTGTGTGAAGGACCCTTCTCATCTACTAACAATCGAGCATTTGGAGATCCAAGAGAATCTGACTTAGGAGGAGTTACCACTGTAGATTCTTGACTCCTGAGTTAAGTAGTTGAAGAATAAGGAGATTGAGTTGGTGAAAGTCTTATGGAAATATCATGGTTTGGAGGAAACCACTATGAGATGTTGCATACTCACCCTTCTCTTTATGTATGATATTTCAGGGACAAAATCCTTTTTAACGGATGGAGTGTTGTAATGAATGGAAATTCATATACAATTTTGGTTTAACCTTTTTCTAAGCTTTTTCTTTCATTTCTATCCTTGATGTTGTATTAGTGGAAAATTATAAAGGTTTGGTGTACATTTGTTCCCTATATTTGACATTATAAGGATTTAAGCACAAATACCTCAATAAAAGTCTATAAAAGGGTTTAATTTGCAAAATATCCACTTCAAAGGGATAAGAATAAAATAAAATGGAACTAGAAGTTTCTATGGCCTTTTTGTATAAGAAAAAGAAAAGAAAATCTTCAAACTAAGAAAATGTGACATTAAGTGAATTAATTTTTCAATTAAGTGTAAATATGAGTAAATTGCCTAAATCCATAAAAGGGGAATTCAAAGGATAATTCTAAGTCCAAATTCGTTTTCATTGAGTACAAGTTTTATTGAGTGATATGTTTCAAAATTTTTGGGAAATTAGTAATTATAATTGGATTAATTGAGTGAGAAAATAGGAGATATCTCAAAAATATAAAATAAAATCATCACTAACTCCAAAAGTAACAACTGATGCCAAATTCGTGATCTACATGCTGAAATATGCCTTTGGTTGAATTTTCACTAAATTCGAAGAATATTTGATTAAAAGGTGAATTTAGGAGAGAAAAATTGTCTAGAACCTTCAAAATATTAAATTAATGTACAAACAACTTCAACATGTAAAATTGATTGCACATTCATATCAAAGACACCAAATTTGACTTGTGGGTGAAGTTTCATCAAATTTGGAGAATCTTATAATAATTAATGATGGAAGAAAGAGAAAATAGGATTTGGTTTATTTAACAAATCAAAAATTCTCAAAAGAAAAATCTAATCACATACTCAAATTCCACATATAAAATATAGGTCATATGTCAATTTTCAATTGATTTGGAGCATGTTTGTATCCTCAAAAAAGGAGAGAGAAATAGAGAAATTAATACACACACACCTTATTCCATTTGATTAGGAATCGATTTAATGAATGTCATGCAGTCTGATTTTATATTACTTGATCAGTCTGATCATAACTCAAAAATTAAAATATTATATGTTTTTTTAATCAATAGAACTTAATAAGATCAATGGTGATGATTTCAGAGTCTAAATCAAGGTTTTATTCAAAAAGTCCAAAAGTTAGGGTTTCTTTACATTAATGCATAGGAAAATCCCTAAGACATGATTATACATTGAAAATTGGTAAAATGGACCTTCGACTCAATTAAAGTAGTGAAAGTGAGTAATAGAATTCAATAAGAGAGGTATGTGTATCCTTCCACCTTAAGTTGGGAATATTTACAAGCCTAACCTAATTTCCCTAATGAGGAACTTATTGAACCCTAATATCTCTTTTGATATTTCTTTTTCTATATTTGCTTCAAAACCAGTTTTGATATTTATTTCTTCGGTCTTGTACCCCACTGCCAGGTTTCAATTATTTGATGGTTATACTTTCCATAGTTCTTTTAGCATGTTGATTTTATTAGACTATTTAACTTGTGTAGTGGTACTTTTGTACAACCACCCATATATAGGGCATGTGTTATTTCTCCCAGGGAATGTGTTATTTCACCCAGGGGAATGTGTTACTCTCCCCAATATAAAATATTTAATAGGTGACTGGAATGTGTTACTCTCCCTCACCTAATTGGTTGAGGTTTGATAGGTGCCTCAACCCTAATTAGTTAAGGTAATCAATATTAATCATGCATACAAATCTTTTACTATTATTCTTGTTATGTCAAGCATCTATTTAATTATGTCTCATACTTTTGACCATCTTCATCTTATGATAAAATCTTAGCCTTTATTTCCATGTTATTTCTTATCTTATGTGATGGTTCAATATTTTGACACATACCTTGCTTATTTCTTTTGTTGGGTGCTTTAGCAACGACCCATGGTTTAATCAAGGTGTTGAATTAGGCCAATGAGAACAAGTTCAAGAGTAGATACTAGTTTACTATCAAGGATGTCTAGGTTGCTAATTTCTAGATCCCAATAGTTTTCTATTTAGTTTTTTCCTTTTAAGAAACCCATGTAGTGAACTGAGTTCAAAAAGCAATGTAATAACTTAGTTTCCTTCCCGCTACTATTGACATTTTAGATGTATTTGAATCATGCTTATTTGCTTGGATTATAATACATACATCCCACAATGTCTATTATTCTTAGAAAAAGGTTGATGTTTTGTATTATCTTTAAATTATAGTAAGGAGGTGAGCTCACCTCTTTACAACTACTAGCTGATGAACAACAACTACTACTAGGGACACAATCATAGGCAGCAAGACGAGAAGAGGAATGCATTAGAAGGTGGACCCACTCAGCAGAACAATGGGAACAACAACAACAATAATAAACCCAAGTGCCCTAAATGTCACAAGTAGCATGGTAGGAAGTGCAGGGTTGGACAGGGAGTCTTCTACTTTTAAGGGGAGCTTGGTCATATCAAGAGGGATTGTCCCAAGTTTCTTCAGCAAGGAGGCTATGACAACAAAGGTGTTGTAGTTGATGCTCCTATGGAGAAGATTGAAGGCGAGCAAGTTCATGATGGAGGAATGAAATGGCAATCCAGATTAATTCATAGAAGGTACTATTTTTATTCATACCATAGTGTTAAAGTCCTATATGATCACATGACTTTGTTTCATCTATATGCCATCAGTTGAAGATTCGAAGTTCTGATATCAAGTACACAACTTTTTATACTAGATATGGGCATTATGAATTTTTAGCGATGCCTTGCAGCCTTACTAATGCTCCTGCTATTTTTATGAATCTTATGAACATGATATTTCATCTTTTTATTGATTCTTTAATGACCATGTTCATTAATGATATTTAGATATATTTTGACAACAACCTTAACCATGAAGAGAACCATTGTATTACTCTGGATATGCTCAGGAAGTATCGATTATATGATAAGCTGTCTAAGTGTGACTTCTGGTTGAGAGATGTTATGTTTCTGGGGCTCATTATCTTTAATGGGAACATGGTAGTAGATCTAGCTAAGAAGGAGTCAATCAATAGTTGTGTTGTTCCTAAATATCCTATAGATATCCGTAGTTTCCTCGGTCTAGTAGGTTACTAGAGGCATTTTATTCAGGACTTTTCCATCATAGAAAGACCTCTTACTTAGTTGACCAGGAAGGACTGTAACTTTGTTTGGGGGGATGCTTGTGAGCATAGTTTCCAAACCCTAAAGGACAAGTTGACATCTTCTCTTATACTTGTTCTTCCATTTGATGATCATGGCTTTGTAATTTACATCGATGCTACAAAGCATGGTCTAGGTTGTATGATCATGTAGAATGACAAAGTTATCTCTTATGCTTCTCAAAAACTCAAAGTGCATGAAGAGAACTATCCAACACATGACCTTGAGCTAGCTTCTATCTTTTATGCACTCAATATGTTCCACCCCGATCTCACAATTACCATTAATCATGAGATTAGGGCATAACTTGAGGATTTAATGTAATACAAAGATCACCCTTAACTTTTTCTTCTTTTTCAAACTCTTTGTTTTCTCGCATTGAACCACATAAACTAACTTTACAAGGGAATCTAAACATTGATTTTTCTAATCTATTTTCAACAGTAAAAATGCATGTATGAACATTCATTATGTTTCTCATACTTTTAAGCACATACGACTTGCTGATTCGCATATATTGCTAAAAGAGGAATATTGTTATACATCATCATTTACAACTCTCTCTTATTTCTTTACAAGGACCTAGAGTGACAAGGACCGACTAAACTAAACTATACTTAGACTTAACCCTTTTGGTAGATCTACCCTAATGCAATGACCTTATTCAACTCCATGTGATATCCCTAAAAATTGTGAGTAGAGGGGTGAGCCTACTCGCTCAGTGAATAAGTAAAACAATAATGCAGACTAAAGTCTTAAATCAGACATTTATCATTCTTGGATAATTGAAATAAAACAAGATAGTAATTTCAAATTAAAAGACTAGATATTCAAAAACTTACTAATACCATTGAAGCCTACATCATTAGAAATAAACAGGTATGGAAATATAATCCTTACTATATTCAATATTACATTTAAAGAACAACTGTTGCGAAACTGAAATCAAATCTTTTTTAACTCTCCTTACTTATAAGAAACTCTTTAAACCTATATGAACATATTTTAGCTTATGCCCTGATCATATGTAGTGTCCTCTACACATGAATACTCGTAGCGAACTACGATCTCACCATACAAGACTTAGTGACACACCCAGGAATGCTAAGCATGACTACGTTGTTGGTCTACAATAGGAAAATGGCTCTCTGGCCTCGGCACACCTATTATGCCGTAAAAACTGGACTCATCCTCTAACCTGAGCACACAGGTGGAGAGTCAAGCCACCTATTGGCTTTAGTGTACTCTAGTGCCACCAGGATCTCTGGTTGATGTTGGACACTACATTCTGTATTTTAAGGAGACTTCCACCAGGGCTTCGTCCCCCGTACCACCTATTAGTACATTCTGACCCTGTATACTGGACACTACCAGGGTTAGGTCATTTCATCCCTACGGCGTAGACCTCGCATAGGGAATCTACGGTATTCAGGGCACTTAAGTCTATTATTTTACTATACTTGGAAAGTTCTTACTATATTGTATCTTTTCCCTTACTTATACTTGACTCTGGTATCTCTATGGTACCATGCCTATTTATTTAAAGTTTATAACACAGCATGTATATCATTCTAAACTTGGCAGAGAAGTATATTCAAATAATGTGATATTCTGAGTAATCATCATACTATACATACATGCAGATGAAAATTCTTAAATACATAGAATACATGTCAACTTGGCACTTTATGCACTAGAATCATGCAATTGAACTTCTTAATACACTGATAATATTGAACTGAATGCTTAACATATTGTTTACCCCTTTATTAGGGTTTCTCCTTACTCATGCACATATAGCACTTCTCATGTATTCAAACATATATCATGTCTATTAATATAAATATTCTCATTTAACATTTCTCACATTTATGCATGGCATCGATAACATACCTATCTAGGGCATTTCATATCTCTCCACTTCTAATAGCATAACAACATATGCATTTCATGACACGTATTTGAGTTAGAAAATCCAAATCTCATAATCAAAGCATGTATGCATATAAGATAATATTCAGATAAAATCCCAGAATATCACATGAATCATTTCAATCAGCCATGTAGTACTAAATTAGATATGTATACTTGTAAAAGCATACTAGATTGGGTTTCCATCCTTGATTACTTGTTATTCATAGGATATGTATTGTGAAAATTAGAAACTCTATTTGTCCATATATCAAATCAAAGAGATCAAACATGTAGAATTATATGCACTAGGAACATAAGTAAGATCATATACGCATAAATCCGAATTTCAGCTATAATGTTGTTCAAGCCCCCGAATAACTTGAAAATTCAGATCTTCAGAAGATTCTCAATAAACTTATTAATTCTATAGTATTCAAGATACATGGATATCAATATCCATGGCATCATATAAATGTTTTCAGATCATAGTAGGAACATGAATTGAAGTATTCTATAAACTGAATTCAAGAATAGTTCTTTTCATTTATTGTCATCTAGGGAGAAATCAAGAATATAAATTAAAACCATCTAATTGAGTACAATTGACTGAAATATTCTTTTTACCCACTCACCCTAAGTTGTAAAACATCTTAGAAATGCAGCTCATCCCTGAAAATCTCGATCTCATATCAAATCCCTAGCAATTCACCTGATTCTTCTTCCTTTCAACTCGGAAACCCTAAAAATGAGAGATTATGAAAAAAGAGTGAGAAAAGGGGAAGTTTTGATACCATTTTGGATCAAATAAGAGGATGTACAGAAGCTTGACATGTGAGAGAATATTCACCATTAAAGTCTATGCAAAGAAGCTAAACTTACATGATTTGATCATTCCTCGGACCGCAAAACCCTAGGTCAGCATCTCCATCACTTTCTCCTCTCAAACCCTAACTCTCCCTCTCTCTCTAGGATTTCATTTCTCTGGATTGAATCACGAATTATGAGATATACTTGTGTGTTAGGTTGACCATATAGAGCAATTAAGCTTCTTGGGTCAATTGCACATTGACCCCTCACTATACTTTCTCTTATTTCAACTGAATTTTCTGTCATAAAAATATTACTGTAATTTGTCTACTGATAAGGTCTAAAAGCACCAAAAATTTTGAAAATTTTACATGTTATTTATGATTAACTTTTAGATATCCATTTAAATTTCAGATCATTTCGAGTTACTAATAAATAACTAAAAATAAAACACTACACTACTAAAAAGCACTCTATCAGCATTTTGGTCGAAGTATAATTTGACCGAGAACCACATTCAAAAAACACTCAAATATTCTAAAATTTTACTCCAATATGCATGATTGAGTTATCCATATCATATCCAAAATTCAATCAAATAAAAATTTGTAGAAAATATGAAAAATCATTTACCACACTGCTATCCTAATCAAATTTCAATTTTATGTATTATCAAAACCCTAATTTTGCCGATTAGGGTTTACATTTCTCAAACCCTAATTCTTCAAACTAAAATCATAGTTAAAGTTTCTTTTTAGGTTTGAAACATCATAATTGATCTACTATCATTAATTAAGCCTACACAATGTTCAATCTAATCAAGCATGTAATCATTCAGGTAAACCCTAGTTTACCAATTAAGCACAAATGTGGTCATTAAAATTCTCACCGCCTTAAAAAACATTTTGTCCCTGAAACATAAATATGTAAACAAAGTATATTCAAAGTTTATTTTAAGCTTTTGAAATCTTACATGTCATTACATTTTTGTATTTTATACTTGAATGTAGTTTTCAACGTTAAGTCCTTTATTTATTTTCTAATCGCAACATGTTAAAACAATTCTCAATGATAACAAACAAATTCTCTATGCCACAATCAATCATAGGATAGAGAGAGAAATAACCATTTCAATATTTTCATACCATTGAGGTGTTACCTCTACATTGATAATACGATCCAACTATCTCAATTCATACGGCTCAATATGTACTCTTCTTATGTATTACCACTAATTCACAAAAGAGATTTCACCATGTTCTTTTGAATTTTACTATTGTTCTACTCAAATAGCAAAACAGTCTTCAGTTGGAAGACTAGATTCAATAGCAATTGTACAATACTACTCACGACATCCCCATTGCATCATGGATGCATAAGGTGAAGTATTACCATCACATTCCATATTATTCTCAAGTATGAACCCACACATAATTCAAGGTGTAACCATCAGGTTATAGCATACTAGAGTTTCAACAACAGTAACAAAGTAATCCATGATTGTATTAGTCATTCAAGGACTATTCATACCCAATTACCATCACTTAGTTATATTAAAGCTAGGTATAGCAAGCTATACCTCATTAGGGCTACATATCAATACAATATGGTTATCATCCCTTCTATTCATCTGAGTGAATAGGTAAGACTACCTTATTCAGGGTAACCCATCATTTGTTCCATCATTATTCAACCCATATCACCATACCACAATTGTACAATACTAAGAAGGATTACTGGTATGAATGACTACAACTATGAGACACCTTTAATTAACATATTGCTTGCACATGTACACTGAAATCATACGTAGAACCAAATTACATACCTTAATATACCTTCAACAAACTATACTTCTAAAAACAAATTCACATATTACTAAAAGCCATTGTTTTCTCTTATCTCTCTCCGCATTCACTACTACTTACTTTTTGCTACTTATCCTTCTCATTTTAATCATGTAGATTAAACATTCCTAAAATTGAAACATACAAGGTACAAATAGATTATTCATCATTCTTGCTATCACTGCAAGAATTTATCTCATATCGCATTTCACTCATATTGTATTTCTCCTTTTGTTCAAAACACACTTGTTACATTTCAAATTTATATCTTACTCTTTACTCTGAATCATTTCCATATTTTTTATCAACCTTTCAGATTAGCTATCCTTAAACATTGGATTACTATGAGTGCTAGTTTACTTCTCATAGTGAAAATCTCATGATCTTGTTTTATAGAGATGCTAGTATTCAAGGTCAAATCACTAGTGACATCCCTTGAACTGCTACAACTCTAAACATTCTAGGGTTTGGTCCTTATCAGAAGCATGATGTTATTGTGATGTGGCCTTTCTCCCTTAATTTGAAATTCAAACTTTGGATCTCACACGTTTTACTAAGGTCTTTCTTATCTTATCAATTCAGTTTTCTTTCTCTTACTTGACCTATTTAGATAGATTACATTCTCAATTTACCCCTCTAGGGTTTCATCGTCATATTGTGTGTCTTTATTACATTCACTGAATGTCTCTACCATGGTGGTTATTCATCATATATGATTTATTTTCTTATCACTTCATTCCCACAGTGCTCTCATTAAGGAAGATATGAAAGAGAAGATGATTCTGAGACTTTAGAATTCTTATCTTCAAACATTGAATAATACATTTCTCATGTGTAGGTTTAATTAATTATCAACAAGGATACTTGACTAATTAGCACTTTCTTGAATATTGCAATCTCTTTCTTTTATAATCTATATTACTCCATTATGTTTCAAACCCTTCTTTACTTTCCATAATCCCCTTACCATATACTACTATTCCACATGTCATCTTTAACTTCTAGTTTTCTCTTATGATCATGTTGCTTCTTTTATGTGTATGATCATGTATACCATGTTGCATATATTTCCTTTTATCCTTCTACTAATGTGAAGTTGAAATTCTAAATCAATAATCTCTCTACTAGTATCACCTCATGTTTAATACATTACATATCCTTCATTTTAAATCAAACGGCTCATGCATGGGTGAAACATAGTTTCTCTTTCAATCAAGTTTTCCCTTCCTGAATATAGTCTACCTTTATATGAATTATTCATTTATTTAGCTACACTTTTGTTCTTCTTTTAGAAACTAGTTTGTTGTTCTATAGAGACTTAGAATCCAAAGGCAGTAGGGTTGAATGTATTAAACTTATTAATAAAGGTATACATTCCATGCCCTCAATTATATCATAACCCTCATTCCTTAATCAAGCTCATTATTTCCAACATTTCTCTTTGTTTCAACTACATTTCTTATCCTAGTTTTATGATTTACATGCTCATCTAGTTCTCTTCACTTTAACTCTTCTAAAGACTCTTCAATTCTATATACTTATTGTATACTTAGCTCTTTTCTTCTATTTTCCCTTTGCTTTGGAGTACATAAAAACATTGTACTCGGTTATATAATACATTTCTCATGATTAATTCTTACTATCTTGACCCCTTACATACTTTTCTCATATCTTTTCCATATTTCATATTTTGAGTTCATATAATACTAATAATTAAACTTAATTTGAACCTTATGTCGTGTTCCTTTATTCTCAATTAAAGGTTTCTCATATGAAGCACCAAAGTTGGATCTCAGATATCAGTTCCAACTAATTCTTAGCTATTCTAATCTTTCCCATATGTTTCAACATCGTAGTGTATGCACATTCTCACTATGATGTGGGTCTAATTTATCCAAAGTCTACTCTTGTTGTATTTTTAATAGGAGTCATTAAATCCCAGTAACACACCCTGCCAGTTGGACCAGGCCGAACCTACAGTCCTGAAGCCAAGAGCTACTCATGATTACTCAACTCCTATTCATCTCAAATGTGTGGAAGAAAACTTCTCCACTTAGGATAGCTCATAAAGAGATCATTTCTAGTATACTTGATACAAAGAATATAATCAATAAATGCTACAACTGCATAGTGTAAAACAAATCTTAAAGACCCATATATATTTCAAAATACTGAATATCTGAATTCAAACATATAAGATCTTTTTTGTTCATATCCAATAAAACAACAATATGAAATGAAAGTTCTATCTCATTTTATATTTATGCTCTTAATTCATGTTACTTATCTTGTTTCTAACCCTAATATTTCTAGGGTTCCTCTCTAGACCATCCTTCCACTATATACCTGGCCAGGGTATACACGAAAGAATAGACAGAGTAGCTTGATACTAGTTGATCCAAGTACTTCGATACCAGGCCAGGATATCTAAATACTCAAATCCCCAGAACTAACATCGTAACATCTCCTATTTGCCACACTTATGACTCTAACTTACTAACTTAATGGTCCCTGACAACTCATCCTATGCTCTGATACCAAGTTGTTACACCCCGATCTCACAATTACCATTAATCATGAGATTAGGGTATAAATTGAGGATTTAACGTAATACAAAGATCACCCTTAAATTTTTCTTCTGTTTCAAACTCTTTGTTTTCTTGCATTTAATCATATAAACTAACTTTATAAGGGAATCTAAACATTGATTTCTCTAATCTAATTTCAACAGTAAAAATGCACGTATGAACATCCATTATGTTTCTCATACTTTTAAGCACATACAACTTGCTGATTCGCATATATTGCTAAAAGAGGAATAATGTTGTACATCATCATTTACAACTCTCTCTTATTTCTTTACAAGGACCTAGAGTGACAAGGACCAACTGAACTTAACTATACTCAGACTTAACTCTTGTGGCAGATCTACCCTGATGAAATGACCTTCTTCAAGTCCATGTGATATCCCTAAAAATTTTGAGTAGAGAGGTGAGCCTACTCGCTCAGTGAATGAGTAAAACAATAATATAGTCTAAAGTACTGAATCATACATTTATTATTTTTGGATAATTGAAATAAAACAAGATAGTAATTTCAAATTAAAAGACTAGATATTCAAAAACTTACTATTAACATTGAAGACTACATCATCAAGAATAAACAAGTATGGAAATATAAACCTCACTATATTCAATATTACATTTAAAGAACAACTACTGTGAAACTGAAATCAAATCTTTCATTACTCTTCTTACTTATAAGAAACTCTTTAAACCTATATGAGCATATTTTAGCTTATGCCCTGATCATATGCAGTGTACTCTACATATGAAGACTCGTAGCAAACTATGATCTTACCATACAAGAATTAGCAGACACACCCGGGAATGCTAAGCCTGACTACGTCATTGGTCTACAATAGGAAAATAGCTCTCTGGCCTCGGCACACCTATTATGCTGTAAAAACTGGACTCCTCCTCTAACCTAAGCACACCGGTGGAGAGTCAAGCCACCTATTAGCTTTACTGTACTCGGTGGCTTTACTGTACTCTAGTGCCACCAGGATCTCTAGTTGATGTTGGACACTACATTATGTATTTTAAGGAGACTTCCACTAGGGCTTCGTCCCCCATACCACCTATTAGTACGTTCCGACCCCCGTATATTGGAAACTGCCAGCGTTATGTTGTTTCATCCCTACGGCGCAGACCTCTCATAGGGAATCTACGGTGTTTAGGGCTCTTAAGTTTATTATTTTATTATTCTTGGAAAGTTCTTACTATATTGTATCTTTTCCCTTACTTATACTTGACTCTGGTATCTCTATGGTACCGTGTCTATTTATTTGAAGTTTATAACACAACATGTATATCATTCTAAACTTGGCAAAGCAGTATATTCAAATACTGTGACATTTTGAGTAATCATCATACAATACATACAGGCAGAAAAAAATTCTTAAATAAATAGAATACATGTCAACTTGGCAATTTATGCACTAGAATCATGCAATTGGACTTCTTAATACACTAATAATACTGAACTGAATGCTTAACATATTGTTTACCCCTTTCTTAGGGTTTCTCCTTACTCATGCACATATAGCACTTCTCATGTATTCAAACATATATCATGTCTACTAATATAAAAATTCTCATTTAACATTTCTCACATTTATGCATGGCATCGATAACATACCTATCTAGGGAATGTCATAACTCTCCACTTGCAATAACATAACAAGATATGCATTTCATGACAAGTATTTGAGTTAGAATATTCGAATCTCATAATCAAAACATTTATGCATATAAGATAATATTCAGATAAAATCCCACAATATCACATGAATCATATCAATCAGCCATGTACTACTAAATTAGATATGTATCCTTGTAAAAGCATACTAGATTGGGTTTCCATCCTTGATTACATGTTATTCACAGGATATGTATTGTGAAAATCAGAAACTCTGTTTGTCCATATATCAAATCAAAGAGATCAAACATGTAGAATTATATGCATTAGGAACATAAGTAAGATCATATAAACATAAATCCGAATTTCAGCTATAATGTTGTTCAAGTACCTGAATAACTTGAAAATTTAGATCTTCAGAAGATTCTCAATAAAGTTATTAATTCTATAGTATTCAAGATACATGGATATCTATATCCATGTCATCATATAAATGTTTTCAGATCATAGTTGGAACATGAATTGAAGTATTCTATAAACTGAATTCAAGAACAATTCTTTTCATTTATTGTCATCTAGGGAGAAATTGAGAATATAAATTAAAACCATCTAATTGAGTACAATTGACTGAAATATTCTTTTACCCACTCACCCTAAGCTGTAAAATAGCTTTAAAATGCAGCTCATCCCTAAAAATCTCGATCTCATATCAAATCCCTAGCAATTCACCCGATTCTTCTTCCTTTCAACTCGGAAACCCTAAAAATGAGGGATTATGAAGAAAGAGTGAGAAAAGGGGAAGTTTTGATACCATTTTGGATCAAATCAGATGAGGGAAAGAATCTTGACATGTGAGAGAAGATTCACCATTAAAGTCTATGCAAAGAAGCTAAATTTACATGATTTCATCATTCCTCAGACCGCAAAACCCTAGGTCAGCATCTCCATCACTTTCTCCTCTCAAACCCTAACTCTCCCTCTCTCTAGAGGATTTCATTTCTCTGGATTGAATCACGAATTATGACATATACTTGTGTGTTAGGCTGACCATATAGAGAAATTAAGCTGCTTCGGTCAATTGCACATTGACCCCTCACTATACTTTCTCTTATTTCAGCTGAATTTTCTATCATAAAAATATGATTGTAATTCATCTACTGATAAGATCTAAACACATCCAAAAATTATGAAAATTTTACATGTTGTTTATGATTGAGTTTCAGATACCCATTTAAAATTTCATATCCTTTGGAGTTACCAATAAATAACTAAAAATAAAACACTACACTACTAAAAAGCACTCTATCAGCATTTTGGTCAAAGTATAGTTCGACCGAGAACCACATTCAAAGAACACTTAAATATCCTGAAATTTTTCTCTAATATGCATGATTGAGTTATCCATATCATATCCAAAATTTAATTAAATAAAAAATTTGTAGAAAATATGAAAAATCATTTACCACACTGCTATCTTGATCAAATTTCATATTCATGTACTATCAAAACCCTAATTTTTTCCGATTAGGGTTTACATTTCTCAAACCCTAATTCTTCGAACTAAAATCATAGTTAAAGTTTTTTCTTAGGTTTGAAACATCACAATTGATCTATTATCATTAATCATGTGTAAACGATGTTCAATCTAATCAAGCATGTAATCATTCAGGTAAACCCTAGTTTACCAATTAAGCACAAATGTGGTCATTACACAATATATGGAGGCATTACCTGTATGGCATAAGGTTTGAGGTTTTCTCTGACCATAAGAGCCTCAAATACATCCTGACACAGAAGGACCACAACATGAGGTAGCGTAGGTGGCTGGAGTTCATCAGAGACTACGATTTGTATATCACCTATAAACTGAGAAAAGCCAATCTAGTGGCTAATGCTCTGAGCAGAAAGAAGTATGTTAGTTGTTCTTCTATCTTGGTTGATTAACAGAAGATGGTGAACGAGTTGATGGAGTGGAGACCGTTGCTTGTTGATGTCGAATTGAAGTTGGCAAATATCATGATCAGGCCGGATTGAACTTCTGAAGAATGCACAACATTGTAACTCCGAGTATCCACATATGTTAGAGTTTCTAGAGAGAATATGGACTAAACTCTCAAAGGGTAAAGATGGTGAGAGTTGCATACTAGATTTTGGTACTAATTAAATTTTGAGCTATTATTCATAATCCTCTCAAATTAAAACCTCTTTTGCTAATTTCCATTCAATATTTCACTCATGGAATCAACTTGAAATTTGAATACCAAAATAAAAATTTTCTCATTTTGATCCAATCATCCAATTTCAGACCCACAATCGAATAACTGAACTCAATTGAAGATTCTTGTCTTTGGAATCACACAAAAACATACTACTAAATTCTAGATATTTATGTTTGATTAATTACTAGAGTAATTTTACTGGCAACCCTGAAATCATAAATATTAGAATTAGTATGTTAAGAATTTAGTTTGATACATATTCAATCGCATGGTGAAAACTACACGGTAAACAGATAGATGATTTAAGAGATATAAATTATCAAAATTAATTTGAATAGGTTCTTAAATGAGGGAACCACACCATTATTAACCGGTCAACCCAAGCGCTGACCACTCCTAACCCGCAAACCCTATACCCGGCTCTGTGACTACCGTTACTAAAGAACGGCGACGGTAAAGTTCTTCCCAGTCTCTCAATCAATTTCTCTAAGTCAAATATCCTCAACTTCGTCTTCTAATGCTCGAAACAACCAAATTCAGACTGATCGGCTTGAATTCCTCTTCCTGCCCCCATCGCCCTTCCTGCCCCCATCGCGACCACTCCCCCACCTGACATAAACGGTGATTGCGGCCGTTACCCATGTACTCGGCAGTTATGCCCAAGAACTTGCTTCCCTCATTGCCCAATTGCGATTAGATGACTCTCACACAGTCTAGCAATCGGACGACCCCTCAAGTCGGCTTCCATCTCAACCTCATCATCAATACGGACTGGAAGAAACGGCAGCCTGAGAGTAAATCAGACTTTCCGTTCACCTTACATCCTTCCCCTTCGCAACCCTAGTGTGTTTCCCTCCGCCTCATATACCAGCTACGACCCCAGCCATGATCAAACGCGCACACAGACATGCAAACACCATCGCTGCCCCCTCCTTCACCCAGCCACAAACCTGTAGCAAACCCGAACTTCAATGGTGCCTCGCAAACCTACAATACCATCCTTTCTAAGTAGTATCCTTACCAGCCCTTGACATATGAACTCAGGGTAGCCACAGTGCCATGACCTCTTTGATTTCGCTTTCTTTTTTCTCCAGTCTTGCTTGTTAGCGTCTAAAACATCATTGATGGACGTTTCACATGACGAGTAGTGAGTGAATGTGTTTATTCTACCTTCAAAAAACGCGACTAAGTCAGCCGCATTAGCAGTTCGCGTGAAATCAGACTCAAAAGCAAACGGCATCAATGATAGCCAACAGCCTGAAACCCGCCCCCCCCCCAGGAGCGCCGAGGC
Source organism: Alisma plantago-aquatica (assembly GCA_963693085.1). NCBI lineage: Eukaryota > Viridiplantae > Streptophyta > Magnoliopsida > Alismatales > Alismataceae > Alisma > Alisma plantago-aquatica. Next base: position 501,609,082 of record OY856411.1, read on the forward strand.
CTGCCCGCACGGGAACCCCTCCAGGGACGAAGTACAACTTGGTGATGTTGCCTTGAGATCTCGCTACCATCTGGAAGAAGAGGCACGACCTTCCGCGACTCTACAATCTCCCTCGCTCCCACCACTGATCTGAAACCAGATCAAGACCTGCCGCACAGCAGTGGCCTGCGCCACCAACGCGTCTCTCCTTCCTCCACCCGCGACATCAATACGATCACCACCTTGCCAGCAAGTGTTGTATCTACTGACCCTGCAGAGGCGAGTGAAATTTAGAAAACTATCTCAGATCCGTAAGGTCACAATAGCTTCAACCCATGTCCCTGGGAGTGCAGAGAGATTGCTGAGAAACCGGACCTGCACATCATCACCTGCCGCGAGCCAGTGCCACTACCTACTCTGGAGGTAGTCAAGAACAACGAACCCTTCAGCCATCACCCCCCTACTTCGGGTGAGAGGTACACAGACCTTATCCTGCTATTCAATTCCTACTGCGTGCTTACATTTGACGATTAGATAGATTAAGATAAATAAAATGGTCCAAAATGCATAATATTAGTAACTGAATGTTATCTATGCGTAAATATAGTTAAGAAATATTATCATGCTAGTAAATAGAAGGAAACCAAGGAAAATACCAATTAAAGTGACACTCTATTAGATTCTAACATAATCAACTCCAGTTAACTAATTTTACATTATTAAATCATAACCTCCAAACCTAGGAACAAAATGAAGATAAATAAGGATGATTAAGGGATAAACATGAGGAAATCCAATTTAGTAGACTACCTCCTATTTCTAACTATAGTTTCATTTATGCAATCCATAAAGGTATGAAAACTAATCCCTAGAAAATATTTGCCCTTACATTATATGTATGCTTAGGCATATATATACTATTGTATACATGAATGGTATTATGTAATATATCAATTTATAAAGCATATACCTATCATGAACATGAGTAATAATTACTATATCATATGACCACATGGATGGGAATGAACCTAATGATTCAAAATGGAACATTAGAACAACTAAAGGCAAATTATTAAACATTATATTCACTAAGGGGGGAAATGGTAATTTCACCTAATAAAAACCTTCAAAAAGCATTGAAAAACCCTAATGCGTTCTCTCCTGCTAGATTTGTGATACATTGAATAACCAATATTTTCAATTTCCAAGCCAAGAAGCATTGAATAACCCCAATACATTCTCTCTTGTTATATTTGTGATACATTGGTTTCTAGGATTCTTGTGGACATCTTGATTGAAAATTCTCAATTGAAACATGTATTAAATTTTTATTCTTAATTGAACTATTTATTCCCCTCTTGAGTTTCATCTACATAACTTTGTGGAAGGGGTGAACCAAATTTATTAGCCTTTTCCTCTTGTTGAAATTCACCACGATTAAATTGAATGTTGAACATTGTTGAGAAATTGAAAATATTGGTTGATTTTGACATTGACACAAAAACTCAAAATATTGACTAAGAGTTTTGTCTCACTAGATTCAACGTGTCACATCTTCCAACTTTGCGCAATGGATAATCGACAATTAGAGGTTCCACGAAACTAGTTACCTAGTACTGGTTACTCCCATTGGTGAAAGTGTTGTTCTCTCTTAGAGGGGAGAACACTAGGCACCTAGCCACTGGAAAAGTGAAAATATTTGATTGATCATGCTAATGGATAAATTATTTCATTTTGGATACTTTTGATATCTTGATAGTAGTTTTGAGAAAAAGTTTTTTTTATCTTGGTATTGATCTTGATAATCTCTTTGTTGTTCTAGTTAACGTCTGAATTATTGTATTCTTTGGAAATTAGTATGGTATCTAGACTATAACTTGTTAATGCCATAGTCCACCAAGCAATCTTACCTATATTTGATATCATAACTCATTATTTTTAAAATAGGTCAATATTTACTACCAGTCATGCTGACTTATATTTCCCATCTTGGGGTCCATGTGTGGTTTTGTTCCTCTCGGAACTCATGGACAAGTGATACAAAGAAGGAACATAAGAGACGTGCAGGAGTTGACCCATGTTGAAGACTATATAGGAACCAATTCTTATTTTCAATCTTGTAATCTTATGTTTAAACTTCTATGACTATGATGTAAAAGTATGATTGTAGTAAAGATTGTTTTTGATACATTTTGCAAATATTTGATCGTAAAGATCGTGTCTCTACAACATGGTATTAGATCTATAAACATCTGATACTCATGCATGTCTCCTGGAAGTTCAGGTTAAATAACTAATACACTTACAACTTAGACAAATAGTTTACTACCAACCTTAGATTTGATAATCCTACCTACCTAAGATAGAAGTACAAACTTAATTGAAAATAGTTGTCTAACATAGTATTTGATAAAATCTCCATGTAAGTGAGATGATGTGACGACCATCGCCACACAAAGTGAAATTATTCAAAACAAAGCGCAAAATTACCACAAATAGGGTAAAATTAAAACCATTTGTAATTCAATATCTAAATTGTAGTATTTATAAACAAGCCTTCAACTCGGGCCATCTATATTTTATATATGCTAAAATATGATACATATCATGTTCCAAGGCTATCAAGCAACCACTGTCACATTTTACAACCTAATTTTATGCTAAAATTGAAGTATAGGGACGACACATACGACTCTACTAGAGAACTATAGTAGCACATCCAACCTCTAGTAGTCAATGTTCTCTTTGTTGCTCACCACCTGTACCATGACCTCGAACTCTGTGTCTAAGACAACCTAAAAAGTTGTGGAACCCATGACGTGAGACAAAACGTCCCAGTGAGAGATATAAATTTTTGTCGACATCTATTATAAACATAGTAAGATAATAGGGCAGTTAAGTAAAGTGGTAAATACTGTTTAAATAGTTTAAGCACTAGCAACTGAGCAGTAGGGCATCTTATACTTTTAAAAGAAATATGAAGAACATATATAATTGTTATAAACTAAACCAAACAAAATTGGGCATGAGGTCATTCAATGTGATTTGTATTTGACCTACGCAAATATACTATATGACTGTTTAACCACTTTTATGCCCTGAGGATTTGAGGTGTACCACTCAAATCCAACCGACCACTGCTAAGTTGAAATCAATATCATACAAGATCAATGGAAGAGCCAGACTCAATGATTATCTCCAACGCTACTCGGTCATTTTGAGTTTACAATGTAGTGTCTTAATACTCTCACTGCTAAACAACAACTTATAGTAATAACTATAGTCCTGTAAAGACATTAAGCCATAGTCAAAGCTATGGTCATGTAAAATAACTAGTCTGCCTTGGTACATGTCACTGCACTACACAATAGGCTCATGCATGGTCATTTAATAATGAATAATATTCCATTATTTTACAATCTAAGGATACATGGAATTATCTCTACTGTTACCCTGCATATTCAACAACATACACTCCAAGTTTCCTGTAGGAGTTACTCATTTCACCATCTAGCTAGATACTGACACTAAAGATGGATCTATGGTACAGAGCAACTACATGATTGGGGTTTCACTTGATTAGATATATCAATTGGGTATCTTTCAATACGTCAATCAAGTTAAAATGTATTAACCCTAAACAAACTCTACAAAATTAAGGTAGGATGCAACTTTAGAAGATATACAATGTATTAGGTGAGAACTTGTCTCACCATTACATGGCACATTAATACTGCCTTTCAAAAGATTATCAACAATGTCACATCACCATGGGATATTGATCCCTCAATCACATATCTAAAGGAATTTACCTCAAACTGTGCTCATGGAACTAATCAAGTCATTAGACCCAATTCACAATTCCTATGCATTCAATATCACATAATAATTCAATAATGACCACAATCACCACCACGTATTGTATAGGGTTCACCATAGCATTCACATATCTATGATATTAATCTCCCATGCAAGTTAGTGTTACACAAATAAGAGAGAGAAAGCATTATCACATAACCATCACTTCAAGTAATATGAGTTCATATATCATGTTATCACAAGATTAGGGTTAAGGTTCATGTATAGTCAATTAGGGTTTCATAATGTTATTCCATCACTAAACCCTAATCCATCATCTCCCACATTGTTGGAGAGTACTAGTGTTAAGCGTTGTAATTAATGATTAACCATTCATAGTCACAACATCTTAAGTAGGTCATTACACCATATTTTGATCATGTACCTACTCATGTATAGGTGTCTCAACTATTCACAACATATATGAATCAACCCCTCATAACACATATGTCTCAATCTCCCAACACATGGGTGTCGACCTAACCAACAATAGGGTGGCACTACTGAGTCACAACACATGTGTCTCGACCAAGACATGTCCCATGGTCTTGACCACTCTCCTATGAGTGCCTTGATCGATACATTTCAACCTGATCTCAACCATCATAACACATGGCCATCTCGACCTATTCAACAATGAGATATCACGACCTCCCACCTACAACCCAGCGTCACTACTACAGAAAATGCTTTTTACAATGGGAGATAGACAACAGTTCTGATGATTGTGTTGTAGTTAGCTTACTTATCACAACAAGCCTATTTTTGTGTTGTATATTGTATATTTTAAACAACACAAGTCATTTACAACATGCTAAACATGTTGTAGTATAGTGGGATATTACAACAACTACTAAAGTGTAGTAATAGGTTGTAGTATCACAACATATTCAAACCCGTTGTAAAAGATGTTAATTACACAACATATTTTGACCCGTTGTAATACTCACATGTTGTAATAGACCATCATTACACAACACAGACTCACCCATTGTAGTCTGTATTAATTATACAATGGGCCTTTACATGTTGTATTTGGTATATGTTGTAATAAACCACCATAATACAACATATTGAAACTCGTTGTTATATCCCAACATGAGACAACAGACTTCAACCTGTTATTATATATTATAATTACACAACATGTTGTGACCTGTTGTAACATCCACACATAACAAATCATTGTAATAGACCACCATTACACAACATAAACTAAACCATTGTAATATACCATTATTACACAACACGATATCACCTGTTGTACTAGCTACATGTTGTAAAAGACCATTGTCACACAACGTGCTATACCTTGCTGGAAATATGGGTGGATTTTTGTTTGATTGGTAAGTAGAACAAAATCATATTTTGTGTGGTCATGTAAATGACAGTTTTTCACTCTGGGTAGATATTTTGACACGAAACTGACCCAATCCCAATATATGCATATACTAAAATATATATGGAATAATTACCCCCTCACTACAACAAAATATTCTATAAGTCAGGACTACCTGGTCAAGAATAAAAGTCCTGACCAAACTATTCCCAAGGCTAATCCCTGACCAGTGGTGGCAAGAGGGGGGAGGCAAGCAGGGGCAAGAGCGCCCTTCCAATTTTAACTTTTCTTAACATATATATGTTTTATAAATGTAGCATTGTATCAAAGTTAATTTTTCTTTTTATATTTTGTCTGCTTCACACGCTTATTAACCTATTTTCAAATTATGTAAACGTTATTTATAAATAACATTATTATCAATGTGATTTTAAGTAAGAATTAGAAATATAAACACATTAAATTAGGGTAAACAATATAAAATAAGTGACATTTCTTTATTTTTATAAATACATCTCATTGTTACATAATTAACAAGTAATGTGTTTTTATTAAACATATTAACAACAATACCAAATATAGATCCATTAATGTTAATTGGCGAACTATTAGTTTGCATCAATTTTATAATGATTAAATAAGAAACTGATATCTATGAGTAACAAAATACTTTATGATCTATAATTAATAGTATACTTTGTTACATGTTAAATAATGTTATATAATTTATAAACAATTAATTAAATGTATTATAAATATTACAAGTACATAGTTGTATGGTTAATGAGGAAAAGTAAACCAGTATCTATAATTGTATGTATACTTTATGGAATACCAAATACTTTGTAAAGTATATATAAATAGTTAAGTATGTAACAAATATAGCAAGTACATAGGTAATATTAAAACAAAAAATCAATATCTATAATTAATAATATACTCCATGGGATATCAAATAGTATTATATTATGTATAAATAACTAAATGTATAATGTATATAGCAACAACATAGTCCATAGATGTATATGTTATGTGTGTGGATTTATACTGATTCTTTTCTATTACTAGTAAACACACACGTGCACCTGCACGTGCCATACCGAATATGTTTAATTTACATTGGATGAAAAAAATAGTCAAGTACTTAATATGTTTAAATACTATATTTTTTATCTCAAATTTTTATATTTTAAAATAATAACCACGAATGTTCTTAGTTAAATAATACATCAAACACATTATGTAATATATTTTTCCTTCGTAAACTATTTGTAGAGAACCGGGGAGAGGGGTCGAAAATATTGGATATATCGTGCAGAGAACCGGGGAGAGGGACTGTGAACGTTTTTTGGTAAAAATGTATCAATAAAAAGAAATATTTGGCTTACTATTAATCAAGTTGCATGAATCTCATAGTCATTGAAAGGTAAAATGTAAAAATTAAATATAAAATTGTTTTCCTTATTTATTTATTGGGTGGTTGAGTGATGAAGATAATTGTGGGAGTAATTGTTGGAACGTGGATGGAGATAATTGTGGGCATATGTGGTTGAATGAGTGAATGATGGAAACAACAATATCATTTGAATTTTTTGAGAGGAAAATAGGAAGAGACGAAGAGAGGTGGTGTGTTTATTGTTTTGAAACATTTCATTTTTGTAAAGAAGTTAGAGAGAATAGAATTTTAATGAGATATGGAGATGAGAGAGCAGGTAGAGAGGGGCTTGGAAATGTGGGATTAGTTGAAGAGACAAAGAGTACGGATGAAGAGAGAGGGAAACATGGGGATTAGTTAGGGAGAGGGAAACGGAAGCTGGTGCTCCATCCTTCCCTGCCAGTTTTTCTCGCACCCGACGGCTGCAGACGCTCTATCCTTCCGGTGGTTTCTTCTCTACGCTCCATCCTTCCGTCAACTTCGTCAATTCTGCAGTACGATGTGCCGTAACCACCATCTGTAGGCCGAGCACATACGCCTGGGGCTGCAGCTGGCCGTCCGCTAACACAAATTATCACTATTCTTCGCTCCGCACAAAGCACAGACGAATGGCTCTCCTGCTGACCGTCATCTTCTTTCCGCCAAAGCTTTTGGCCGTTCCAGTTCGATTCTATTCTCATATTTTTTTCTCGAATGTATCTCTCCTTCAACCCTTGTTTCATTTTCTGCAATCATCCACGTTATCAGAGGATTGTTGATTGCTCCCGTTATGTATTATCAGGTGTAAAACTTACTACTTGCTACTCTACAAATACCGTATTGGAGCTCCCTTCTAGAGTTGTTGTCTGATCGTCATTTTCGGACCTACTATTCGATCGTTTGCTTCTGAACTTGCTGTCCGATGGTTTAATTTTAGACTGTGCAAGTGCAAATATAAAGTTATTTTGTTCTTGACCTGATGTGCTTAAGGAAGAAGATCGGACTGACAAGATATGCATCACCAACAGAACAACTTTTCATCATTTTTATTAGAAATGTAGCATATTTTTTCTGATATAAGATCACTATATAAGAAATTATTTATTTTTTTATGACGATAGTTGTAGCCCAAACAAGTTCATTCTCGATTACTCACATTAATAAATTAACATATATGCCAAATTTATGTCATGTGAAGATTAAATCTTTGTTGTTTATGATCGGTTATCCTTGACATGAGAAAGATGGAAGTGAAAGTGGCAATCCTTCAAAAAGTCTTGTTCAAGTTCTACTTTTAATTATTTCCGACGTAATAGAACATAAAGAAAAAATATTGATGTTTGTTCCATTGATTACTTTGGAATTATATGCATATAACAAGCTATGATGTTCCTAGTAATAAACATTTTCTTACGTTTGTAATACTAGTTAGAATTTCGTTATCATTTAGAAAATGTCTAAATATTAGCATCGAGTTCCCTTCTTTATTTATAAAAGTGAATTTGGCAGAATACTTCTTAATCAGTCTTATATATTTTTATCTTTACCGAAATCTTTATTAATATTTATTCTTTTTAAATTTGTGACGTCTCTCTTTTCTACTATGCTTATGCTATATCAATTTAGTAGAAAAAAACACTCAAGACTAAAACTATAAAATTTCATATTGTGTTCAAAATTAATATTTTATTCCATCATGTTTATTTAGTATTTTTATCCAATAGACTAGAAATTTAATATAAAATAATCTTCATGACAAGTTGCTAGTATAATTGCAAACATTACTTGTTTATGTGAGGATTCTAGATTGTGTTCAGAACTTATCAATTATTTGTGTAGGAAAATGATTTGCATTAATTTTAATGGTTAGGGTGTATTTGCATACTCTAGTGTCTTTCCTCTCTCACCTACCAACAATTAAACACATTTAACGATGTGCCCACTTTTATTAGATTTTTTTCACCTTTGTAAAATTAGAATGAAGAATCACACATAGTGGTAGGAAACTTTAAAACATTAATGTTTCCATTGGCAGAGCCAGCCCCCTAATGGGGGGGCCACTACTACAGAATATGCCTTTGGCGTCGGTTGTTTAACCCCCTTTGGCGACGGTTTTCAAGTGATGCCTATGTGGGCGCCGCTAAAGGTCGAACTCTTCGGCGTCAATTTTCTAACCGACGCCTATATGATCTATAGGCATCGGTTATATATAGTTGACCGACGTCTATAGGGTTCGCGCCACAAAAAAGAGCACCATCTAGGACACTTTCTGCGTCGGTTAACAACTGAACAACCGACGCCATACTCCCAGACAACACGGCGAAGCACAGCCGTGCTTCGCTGCACGGCCATATTTAGTACTATAGGTGTCGGTTTTATATGAATAAGCGACGCATTTTCCACCACGGTCGTTCTTTCCTGCACGGTCGGGTTGTTTGTCATATTAGGCGTCGGTTTTTATCCAATAACCGACACTGTAGGCCTTTGATGACGGTTTTCTATAAATAACCGATGCCTATACTTTAATTTTTTTTCTTATCAGTTTGCAGGCTTGCTGTGGCTGGTCAGCAGGATGAGAACCTGCAGTTCAGTTTTCTGAACTGCAGGTTTACGACATCCATTGATATCAGCCTACAAATAGGCCACAAACCTGCAAAATCAACAAATATTTTTTCACACAAGTAGATACATTCAGACATCAATTCAATTCTCATATTCACACATGTAGAAACATTCAGACATGTATAAACATTCAGAAATATTCATTTACAAAATATCATTCAGCATCACTATCAGCATCCCAATTATATCTTACAATCGCCACTGCTTGTATGGCTTTTGCCCATTCTTCTCTTACTTCATTTAATGCTTCCATCGTATATGGAGCATGTATATTTTTTAAGCATTTACCTATAGTGTGGTCAGTTTTAAACACCTGCAAAGAGAATGATGTATATATAAGTAATAATATAAAAATAAGATTGATATATTTCATACTAACTAATGAGACTATATATAATACCTCATGTATGGTATTAATATCCAATGCGGCATGTCGGATAATCATCTACATAAATCGCATCACATAGTATTGTGCATGCCCATCCGTTGTCTTGTGTAGCGTACTATAAATTGAAACATACAAAATATTAAAAAATACAACTAAGCACAGTTCACATAAATAATATATACATTGGACTCGGGAACTTACTTTTACGTTCTCCCAAATTATTGGTTGTTTCTTTCTCCTTGGGACATTTCCTCTAGCATTTTTGAATGCATCTAAACCCCTACATGTTAATGTAACACAGTAAATTGCATAATTAAATAGTAATGTAATAACATATGTTAACGGATATAAAAATGAAATATTTCTCACCATAATAATGGCATTCTCAATGTGTGTCCAATTTTAGTGTTCAATGTACTTCCCGCAGGATCTAGATAATAAACTGTGAACGTCCCGGGGACAATAACTAGTAACTCCCAATGTCTAGCGCTATAGGTAAAAAAGTTAAAAATTAATAACTCAAAATGCACAATAAAAATGGAATTTTCTTAAGTCCAAATTATAAATAAAGTAAACGTACTTGACATTGAATGGAGCTATTATTATCGTCTTCTTTTGCTGACCGAAAATTGTAAAAGCATCTATACAGTATTGTTGAACACTATCAGGGTCTTTAGCTACCATACTAATCAATGATGGAATCAAAAATCCCACATGATCAAATGCAAATTGTTTGCATTGATCTTCGACTAAGTAGTTGCAAAACATGTATTACGTATGCATTAATATATAAGAAACCAGATCACCGGATCTTACACAAGGTATATGGATGTATAAACAAGATCTCACCTTATCCATGTCTCTATCATTGATGTATTCAGCCAATCATACATAAATAGCTCAATAATATCTTGTATAAATAAAGAGCTATCATATGATTGATCTGCATAATCTGCTTCTAAAGAAACAATTATAGGGCAATGTATATTATGTGCCCGTAGCCAACATGCCATTCCCCTATAAGCAGGACCTAACAGGTATTTTAGGTCAGTTGGAACCCAACTTGGTAATGCAGGAAGTGCAGGTGGAGGCCTAGGTGCTCTGGGTGTCTTCTTTTTAACCTGTATATATAATTTCAGATCAGTTGACCTCATATATACACATTAACAATCTAAAGTAATGTAAATTTATTTTACAATTTCAGTAGTGTAGACGACATCTGCTTTGGGCCACAATATCACCCCGCCTTCTGCCTCAGCAAGTGTATCAATATATGGGTGGGGATATGGCAATGTAGCTTCCCTCCAATCGGGTAACACACGTAATGGGCCCACACGAACGTAGCCCTGTGGCATTGGAGTCCCGTGAAACCTTTCCCCAGGAAGGGACGGGTAAGCCTGCGCCTCTGCAACAACATAGTCTTGTATTCTTAAGCGGCATGGCTTCAATGCCTACAAATTTACGTAAAGAATGTTATACATATATACATATCATCTTGAAAATATATCATCTTGAAAAGACTAGCTACAATGTCATAAACAATACTTACAGCAGATGTGCTAGGTGATGGGTCTCCAGGATTACTCACAGTCTGTGCATCAGGAGAAGAGTGGGTCGCCATAGGCTGATTGGAAGCCTGAGATGCCTGCCACCACACTATTTCTTCCTTGACCTTCTCAGCAACTATATCATTGACCTTCTTAGCAACTATATCCTCGACTCTCTTATTCTCCTATACATGGATAAAAGAAACATTAGCTTCTTATTATTGAATTCCCTTTTGTAGTAACATTCTAAAAAAGAATATGTTACCTCTTCTTGTTAAAGTCCCGCTCTGGGTTTGCGTTGGGATGGCCCAAAGAATGCTTTGATGCCCACACCAGCGCCTGCACCCCTAACACGTCCAGGATGCTCTGGGTTACCCATAGCAACTTTCAATTCATCCCTTGTGCCCTGAGGGATGAACGTGACTTGTTTCCTCTACTCGTGTAGCTCCCGCTAATCACCATCAACAAAGATTGGTAAGTTAACACCACAAATAATCAATACTCAAACGATTGCTCTAGGAGTTGTATTTTACCATTTTCGCAGTCGCCTCAGCAGTTACGAGCTTCTTTATTTCACCCTTCTTGTTTTGCCTCCCAGCTATCCAGATATCATGGCGAGGCATGGGTGTGGCAGACTCCTGAGTAGCTGCAGACTCTGCCTGTAGTCTTTGGTGAATGCTTGCATAGCCCTTTGGACCCATAGTGTGGTCATGCACATTCAGTGCACGCCTTGCTTTTTGCGCGTCACTGAGGGCCTAGTTAGTATGCACATTAATAATTTTGTTAGTAGTACTAAATGTTAATCTTGAATAGGTGAATACAACATATATTAATTAAATTGGGAGTGACGCCTAATACCTTGAATTCTTCATATTTTCTTGAAGCAACAAAATTGTCCCAATCTTCTTTGTCCAAGAAGTTCCACTGCTCAAGGGCTGACTTCTTCTTCTTATCACCATATTTTATGTATTCTCTGTTCAGATTTGTCCTATAGTTCCTAAGCATCTTTCAAGCACGTTGCATCACGCTTTTACGATGCAACTTCTCATCCAATGCAAATAGATTCTGTAAATTAGAATTCTTATTAACTAGTATCCAAAAATAGAATTGCAAATAATATAATTTGTAATCTACAAAATAAAATTGCAAATAATAATAACTCATGCATACATCCTTCCATATCAATTCTTTCTTCCCCTGATACTTAACACCACAATGGCTTCGAGTGACACACCCAAGATAGTTTACAAAATTATTGCGGTTCACTCCAATTGCATTTCCTCCATTATCAAACTCAACAACCAATTTGGATCCACTGCCACTCAGTGCTATTAACTTCTTCAACAGAGTGATGCCCCTTTTCTTGTTAAGTGTTTGGTGATGCGCATCAAGTTTCTCCAGTGCTTCAGTGGGTACATGTGCATCATCAACCTAAAATTTGACAAAAATAAACACACTGAATTAGCCCAATATATAAATATAGGATATATGACATAACTAGAAGATAATAATTTTATAGAAATATAGGATATGTTTTTAGAACTTATATTGGTATCCTCGCCATGCTCGTCAAGGAAAGCATGCTCATCATGGACTTCATGCTCATCATGGACATCATGCTCATCATGGTCAGCCATCTGAAAATGTCATTAAAAAGGCAAACATTTAGCATTTGTATTAACTAGAAAATGGCAAACATTTAGCATTTGTATTAACTAGAAAAAGGCAAACATTTAGCATTTGTATTAACTAGAAAAAGGCAAACATTTAGCATTTGTATTAACTAGAAAAAGGCAAACATTTAGCATTTGTATTAACTAGAAAAAGGCAAACATTTAGCATTTGTACTAACTAGAAGATAATGAAAAATCAAATCTGAAAATGATATTGATATTAAAAAAGCAAACATTTAGCTTCAATAAAAAATATAAACATACATGTCACTAAAATTGTGATCTTTTTTCAATTAACAATCCTTCATTGTGATCTCCGCGCACATATAAGTCATCATTAGCTTCAATATTTTGTGGAGTTGGCAACCCAACTGAGAATGGACTGGAGTCATCATACTTATCATAGTACTCTTCTTCATCTATAGGATCTTCAATGAACTGTCTTTTACCATGAAGAACAACCGACCATTTATCATTTGTAGGATCATCGATATAGAATATTTGTTTCGCCTGTGATGCCAATATGAATGGTTCACCCTTCTCGCCAATCTTTTCAAAGTTCACCAAAGTGAAACCCAATTCATCCACTATAACTCCTTTGGTGTTATCAACCCAATTACATTTAAAGAGCGGAATTCTAAAATCTATGTAGTCAAACTCCCATATGTCTTCAATGACACCGTAATATGACATTTTAGCTTCACGTGGACTCTTATCCTTTGCACTTGCAAAATACATAGTCGACACTTGAAGAGTGACCCCACTTTTTTGGACGACACTCTTATCATCTTGGCGCTTTGTGTAATATGTGAACCTATTAATGTCAAACCCTTCATAAGACATAACATTCGATTTTGGTTTAAAGGCGAGGCATTTGATAGTTTCTGTAATATCATTTGGTGTTTGAGATAGTTGATGTAAGACTTTATCTTCAAACCACTAAGTAAAAGTCTTATTATGCTCTCTAGCAAGCCACATTGAACTTGCTCGAGGAGGTTGTCTCTTGATGAAATTGGTATGTTCCTCGATATAAACACTCACTTCATCGATGTTGTGTAAAATATACAAGTGAGCTTGTTCCAACTGCTCACGGCTGATTACTTTCACCCGTGATCCCAAAATTCCTTTGCACTCCTCATTATTCTTGTCATTAACAGGAGTGTTATTACCACTCAGAAAGTCATTGCAAAAATCCATAACCTCTCTTGCCACATAACCTTCAATAATACTCCCTTCAGGCCGATAACGGTTTCGAACATCACCTTTAAAAACGCTCATGTATCGTTCAAAGGGATACATCCAATGCAAGAAAACTGGTCCCAACATTTTCACTTCCCTAGTCAAGTGGACAACAAGATGTACCATGATATCAAAGAACGAAGGAGGGAAATACATCTCAAGATGACATAGGGTAACAACCACTTCTCTTTGCAAATTATCGAGAGTATCAGGATCAATAACTTTGCTGCATAGACTATTGAAAAAGAAACAAAGTCTGGTGATTGCAAACCTGACATGCTTCGGAAATATAGATCGAATTGCCACGGGCAATATTTGTTGCATTAGAGTGTGACAACCATGAGATTTAAGATCTATCAACTTCAGATCTTTTATTGATACCAATCTACAGATGTTGGATGAGTAACCATGTGGCACCTTAACATTTACCAAGCATTCACAAAAAGCTTTCTTCTCCTTTCTAGACAACGTGTAACAAGCGGGAGGTAAGTATGAACTTTTATTACCCATTTCACGTAATTCTGTTAATTCTGACCTTATTCCCATTTCACGTAGGTCCAGTCTGGATTTTATCCCATCTTTAGTCTTACCTGGTATATTTAACAGAGTACCAATGATGCTATCACATACATTTTTCTCAACGTGCATTACATCAATACAATGCCTGACTGTCAAAGAACTCCAATAAGAAAGATCCCAAAATATTGACTTCTTCTTGAATGAAGAATTGTCACTTCGTGTGGCCATACAACATTGTGATTTCTTACCAAATTCATTGACAATGTCTTTTACTCTTTCATAAACAACATCCCCTGGTATAGGTTTAGGTGCACTCCGTTCATCATTCCATCCATTGAATGCGTTGCGCTTCCTACGATACAGATGAAATTTTGAAAGAAACCTTCGATGACCAAGATATATAGTCTTGCCACCATGTTTTAGTCTTATTGAATCAGTGTTTTATTCACATATAGGACACGCTTTAGCTTCTTTGACACTATATCCAGACAAATTCCCATATGCTGGAAAGTCATTAATAGTGCAAAACAACATAGTGTGCAAATGAAATGTCTCTCTTCCTGAAGCATCATAGGTCATCACACCTTCAGCCCAAAGTTTCTTTAAGTCATCAATCAGAGGTTCAAGATAAACATCGATATCATTTCTGGGTTGTTTAGGGCCCGATATCAACAACGAAATCATAACGTACTTATTTTTCATACACAGTCACGGAGGAAGATTGTATATAACAAGCATGACTGGCCAAATGCTATGTTGGCTGCTCAATGTCCCGTACGGATTCATCCCATCTGTACAAAGCCCAAGTCTTAGATTCCTATCTTCTTCACCAAATTTGGGGTACAATAGATCAATCTTCTTCCACTGTGGGGAATCAGACGCATGTCGTAGGATCCCATCATTATTTTTCTTAACATCTGCATGCCACCTCAAATTCTTCGCATCTTTCGGATTTGCAAACAAGCATTGAAACTGCGATATTATAGGTAGATACCACAACACCTTGGCAGGAGAACCAGTTTTGGACTCCCCCGAAGTCATCAATTTATACCGTGACGCACCACATTTTGGACAATCTTTCAAATCTACATAGTCCTTTTGAAATAATACACAATCATTCAGGCATGTGTGTATCTTCTTGGCCTTCATTCCCATTGGGAACAACATTTTCTTTACCCGGTATGTTGAGATTGGCAGCTCATTTCCTTCAGGAAGCAT
The DNA here is from genome assembly GCA_963693085.1 of Alisma plantago-aquatica. NCBI lineage: Eukaryota > Viridiplantae > Streptophyta > Magnoliopsida > Alismatales > Alismataceae > Alisma > Alisma plantago-aquatica. The sequence continues at coordinate 501,624,878 of OY856411.1, forward strand.
TTCTTTCAACAAAGTCAACAATTCAATGAAGCTTTTATCACTCCATCTATTGTTAGCTTTCAACTGATACAATCTCAACACAGCGCTAAGCTTCGTAAAGTTAGCACAGCCTGTGTATAACGGTATCTCAACATCATGCACAATGTTTCTAAAGATAGGAGGTGGATCAGTGTGCTCTACCCTACAACTATCCAGCATCGCATCAACGATGTCTACTGGAACTGGTTCGTTCACATCTACGTCATCGGAGGCAATTTCTTCTTCCACCCAAGCACTGCTATCGACATCTACTGGTTTTGAGTTTGAAATCTCTCCATGCTAGTGACATTCTGTATAGCCTTGTACAATCCCGTTGCACATGACATGACTTTTGATTTCCTCACCAGTGTTGACTTTCAAGTTGTTACCGCAATGCCTACATGGACAGTAGAACCTGTCTGTAAGTTTTTTCCTATGTTCCTCGGCAAATCTAACAAACTGATCAAGACCAGATATAAACTCTGGGGTGCAGCGATTGCGAATGGACATCCATGATCTATCCATTCTATGATCAAAGAGAAAACAAGTATATATTAGGATTAGGGTATACACTTACATCCTATCCAAGGAGACATGTGATGTCATTCTTATATATAATAAATGTGTACCAACTATCCCATCGTTCAACACCTAATCTCACTAGTAAGTGTATAATGTGTATTGGGTTTTCAAAAAAATTTTGGCAACATTTCCCCGTTGTTCTCTAAGTACATATGTACTTAGAGAACAAATGGGGAAATGCTACTGAAATTTTCTCGAAAACCCAATACACATTATACACTTACATCCTAAGTGAGATTAGGTATTCAAGAACAGTCCCAAACCGGGGACTATCCAAGATTTACTCTTAATGACTAAATCTTGGACGGGTTTCTAGGCCAACAAACACAATAATAGATATCTACAATGAAGCCAAACTCCATACAAATAGTATATAATTTAGTGATTGTTCATTCTAATTTATACCAATGTACAAGTAATATAAAGAACAATGATTGTTCACTTTCTAGGCCAACAAACACATGTGATGTCATTCTTATATATAATAAATGTGTACCACCTATCCCATCCTTGAACACCTAATCTCACTAGTAAGTGTATAATGTGTATTGGGTTTTCAAGAAAATTTCGGCAGCATTTCCCCGTTGTTCTCTAAGTACATATGTACTTAGAGAACAAACGCGGAAATGCTACCAAAATTTTCTCAAAAACCCAATACACATTATACACTTACATCCTAAGTGAGATTAGGTATTCAAGAACAGTCCCAAACTGGGGACTATCCAAGATTTACTTCTAATGAGTAAATCTTGGACAGGTTTCTAGGCCAACAAACACAATAATAGATATGTACATGTTAGGGTTTCATCACAATTGATGTTAGGGTTTCATCAATGTTAGGGTTTAATCAAATCAAATTAGGATGCTAGAATGGACAAGTTTAAATCTTATTTCAACATGCATCAAAATTTACTGAATTAGGTCAAGCATTAGGATTAGAAGCACAAATATATGCAAGCAAAAGATTTGTTTGTATCCTAGAATTTACATAAAGCATTACATATAGATTTGTTCATATCCTTACCAACAGCAAACACGGTCGTGGTTGTGTTGGCCTACCACGGCCGTGTTGCATGTAGGTAAAAAGCTAGGGAGAAAGGCTACGGCTAATACCTGGAGAGCAGACTGAAGCTAGGCGGGCGTGAGCAGAGAGGAAGGAGCGGGCGGCGTCGGCGACGCAGGAGCAGTAGAGCAGGTGGCGGGCGGCGACGGCGACGCAGAGCAGCAGCACCGTCGACGGTGACGGTGAGGCGAGGTGAGGAAGTACAGGTAGCGTCGGCGACGGCGAGAACCAGCAGGCAGCTAGCGGGCGATCGAGCAGCAGCTAGCGGGCGATGAAGACAATGAAACAGGTACCGGTGCGATCGATCGTGGGTCTATTAAGTTCGTAAAGGCATCGGTTATCAAATATAAACGACACCTAAAGTCTTCGGCGTCGGTTGATAGTAAAACATCGACGCCCAACTAGACAACCTTTACCCTAAATTTTTTGGCAGGAACCATCATCAGTGTCGGTTATCGAAGGATAACCGACACTGAAAGTGGGACTTTTCGCGCAAATTTTCATTTTAAATAGGCATCGATGAATTTTTAAAAAATTGACGATGTAGGTGACCTAAAATATTTTCGCACGAAAATTGGATTTCATGGGCAATTTTAGGCGTCGGTCTGTTATAACCAGTCAATGTTGAATACAAAGCGGTACCCGTGTCTGGCTGGTCTTCGAATATAGACGTCGGTTTGCATAAATAACTGACGTCTAATATTATAGGCGTCGGTTTTCCTAAATAACTGATGCCCAGAAAAGCGACACTGAACGTTGTTTCTGTAGTAGTGGGAACATATAAAAATTATGTTAAGTACATAAGTGGAATTCATATTGAGTGTCAATATGTCTCAATCGACCTATTTACTTGGATCGAGGCAAGAAAATAGATGTATCTTACATAAAAAAAGTTGAAGACATAACTCATTACTTAGTGGAGTACTTAATTTTAGATCTATGTATATGGATTATTGTATATGTATATTATAATATGCTACATACATTTATGATTTTCTAACATTAAATATGAGCTTGAAATGGTGACCTCTGATATTGAAAAGATTTAATCTTTTTTATAAGAACAAATATTCTATTAAATTATTTTTTCATAAATATAGGTCGTTTAAAAAACACATCAATTTAGTGTTCAATATTGATTGTGTGGATTATTATATTTTTTAATCAAACAAATAATTTCCTACTTGATGAGCTTGACAACTCAAGTAATTAAAAAGTAACATAAAGCTAAGAAATTGAATATATAAGTAGTACAACGTGAAAATTACTATTATTATTCAAAAATTAAAAAACAACACTATAGAAATTTATTTTAAATAAAGATACTTATGATGGTGTTAAACCTATTTATTAATTTTACCTAATAAACTCGAAAAATGTAGTGACAATATATTGTTCACTAGATTATTATGATTGTTATTTCTATGTAGCATTGGAAATTTAAATATAAAAATTATGTTATCTTTGACATCATGATGAAAAAAATATGTATAATTTAGAGGAGTAATATCTGCACAACTTGCTAATAGAAGTATAATTTAAAGAATTAATATCATAAGATACATGCAATTACATTATTTTAACAAATATTGATTGATGTATAAAAATTCAAAAAAATACAAATATATTAAAAATGTTATTAATTAATTTATTGTGAAACCATGTACTACTAAGACTATCATATTTCATTTGAAGTTATTTTTCCTAACATACATTACACTCATAATAGAAAAGAATCAGCATAAATCTGCACACATAACATATACATCTATGGACTATGTTCTTTCTATATACATTATACATTTAGTTATTTATACATAATATAATACTATTTGATATCCCATGGAGTATATTATTAATTATAGATATTGATTTTTTGTTTTAATATTACCTATGTACTTTCTACATTTGTTACATACTTAATTATTTATATATACTTTATAAAGTATTTGGTATTCCATAAGTATACAAAAAATTATAGATACTAGTTTACTTTTCCTCAGTAACCATACAACTATGTACTTGTTATATTTATAATACATTTAAGTAATTGTTTATAGATTATATAAAATTATTTAACATGTCACAAAGTATACTATTAATTATAGATACTAAAGTATTTTGTTACTCATAGATATCAATTTCTTATTTAATCATTATAAAATTGGTGTAAACTAATAGTTCGCCAATTAACATCAATGGATGTATTTGGCATTATTGTTAATATGTTTAATAAATTATATTCTTAATAGTGTTTCTTGTCAATGTTGTTTCTCTTGTCTGATTTAACATTTTACTCCTTGTATATTCCCTTTGTCCTCAAGCATTATATCTCTTATATATATATATATATATATATATATAGCATCATGCATTAACATCAAGCAGCAATTTGCCATTTTTTTAATTTGATTAGAAATTTGCCATTTTTTAAATCTGATTCTGTATACGCATATGTTGTATTCGTTTTTTTATACTTCCATCCTCTTATTTTCTAACAAGTTCTCACAATTATTTGGATAATAAATTCATATTTTTATACAGTGTCCAAAGCAGCCGAACAACACAGATTGCGGGTATTAAATGTTGAAGTACATGAGAGACATCATTGATGCAAGAATTAGAAATATTCCTAAATGTGTAAGCTACTTATCATTATATTCGGTTAGTTCGTTCAAATTTCTAAATAAATTGAAAAAGACAATATGTTGATATATTTGTCATATGATTGCAGTATTATTTGAAGTATATTGGCAGTTGCTTCAACCAAGAAGAAATCGATGAGGTCTGAAATGAGTGGGCGACATGTGTTCTTAAGAACACATAAGATTACGTGACATGAGGGGGATACATTTATTCTTTAGCATAGACCAATGTGAAATTTTGTTTGTTTGTTTTCAGTTCAATTATGGGGTGGATAATCAGTACTTTGTATTATTCAATCTTTGTATGGATGATAGAATATTTATTAAATTAAGTACGAGTTTCTCTCATGGTTTGATGGAAAATTTATTCAATTATGTGCTTGTTTGTGAAATGAAAAAAGTCTAATTTCATATTTATTACAATTTATTAATAATATAGTTAATTTTATTAATAAAATTGGTTAGATATAAGACCTGTCAAACTCTAATAAAAGACAACAATTAATGATATGTTGTAAACTGTATGATACACAACAAACAACACATGTTGTGTTATCCATACCTATTACAACAGGTGTGTTTGGAAAAAATACACATATTACAACAGGTGTTTCTAGTGAACTACAACATGCATAACCTATTGTATAAAATACGTATATTACAACAAACATGCAACATGTTGTATAAACAACCCTATTACAACAGTTGAATGTATGGAAATACAACATGCTTCAACTATTGTATAAACCTACCAATTACAACGGGTGCACTGCATGTTGTAATAAACCTACCTCTTACAACAGGTGTGTTTAGTAAAAGACAACATGTTTCAACTATTGTATAATATATATTACAACGGATAAACCACATGTTGTAAAAAACACCCATATTACAATGTGTGTATAGCAAAAGACAACGTGGTTTAACTATTGTAGTATATATAGTACAACGGGTGCACCACATGTTTTGTAAAATACCCATATTACAACATGCCATTCATTAAATGACAACACGTTTTAACTATTATATAAAATACATCTATTACAACATGTGATCACATGTTGTATAAAGCACCCCCCATAAGACCACGCGATCTAATACAACGATTAACACCTATTGTAAAATGGAAAAATGAACTGTTGTAAAAAACATTTTCTGTAGTAGTGGCGACCACCATCTATACCTTGTTACAAATGAGACCCCACCTAAGCACAATGTCGCGACCACGATACAAGGAAACACCAACATGGTGTTGCGCCTGTGATGCCAGGGACATGTAATGGGACGTTGTGATGGAAACCTCCCATGGTGCGTCGCAACTGAAACCTCCCAAGGTGCATCACGCCCATACTAATTTAAACACAACATCGTTACCAAGTCATGCAACATGACCTTACCACCTTGAAAACCAAGTGTTTCGACCCAAGAACTACCATGTCTCGACTACTACCAAGACATAGACAAGTGTTATGACCTACACTCTTAACCATCCTGCTACAATGTTAGCCATCTAAATAGTTGTGCTGCATCCTGACCAAACTGAAAGGTAGTGACCAGTCTAAGGGTTTTGGTGTGTCATGACCCAAAACCACCTTTCACCAATGGTGTCGACCATGATGGAAGGCTAACGGTTAGTATCGACCACCTACTCAACACCATAGAAGATCTAAACCAAGATCAAAATAGATGGGTTACAACAGGGTAAACCAAACGTCAACAAGGTGAATAACACCATAGTTCATAGTGTTCATCAACCCTAAACGTGATGATGGAATATCATCAAAGATATATACTTAGAGAGAGGAACCCAAGATCCTTGTGCATATATAATAGATCAAAACTTTTTGGTTTTCAAGTATATTGAGCCATACAGAAAATTGTATAAGATCAGATTTAAGATGCACATAATAGAGGTAGGAAAAGTTATAAAACCCGCCTAATCTGAAGTGAAATAAACTCCTAAGATTTAAAGCTCTAAAAGATTCAACCAAGCTTCAATACCTCGGTCAAGGGATCACGTCTAGGAAGAAGAAAGAAATTATGGTCCCAAAGAAGTTCAAGAAAGAAGAAAAGAAGACCTAGGCTAAAACAAAGGAGAAAGAAGAAATATGAGGTTTTCTTCTCACTTGAGTACTCTCATTTCAACACATGATCTATGATCTCTATGAAGAAAATATCTCCAAAACAAACCACCATGGATGATCCACATCCTTGTGGCCGAGAAGTAGGAAGAAGATGAAGAAGTTTCAGAAAAGAAACATGATCTAAAGAGGAAGATCACTTACTAAGAAAAGGTTCACCAAGAATCACCACTGAGGGTTTCTTCTAGAACAAGATCTTCAACAAATCAAGATGGATCGGCCACCTAAGGTCCTAGATCTGACCTTCCTTGCTCCTCAAGATACAAGATGATCTCAAGGTAGAAGAAAGAGTTGTGGGCCAAAAAAGGTTACTTGCTTGTGAAGATGATGGGTTATATACCCAAAGGAGGAGAGAAATAGAGATCTTTTGAGGTGTCAACATATTAGATCATAAAAGGACACAAGATCATCAAAGAAATTACCTTTCCTCCAATCACATGCAAAAATAAAAATGTTCATATTTATCCAGCAATGTGTTGCAACCTCTAATGTCAGTTACCCCTTTGTCTTGGTCGAGACACTCTCAAATACTCCCTTATCTCAAACCAAACCCTAAAACACCATACCATGGTCGAGACACTCCACTAGAAGACAATTATCTTGACCATTATATCCCTAGGTTGTCTCAGTCGAGATAACATTACCTAGGGTATGTGTCTCGATCTCTACACTCACCCAAAGGTGGTGTAGGGGTCATAACATCAAACCCTTGCTTAATCACCATAAGGTGTTATATCACCAACTATGATTCAGATAAGGCACCACATTGCATCATCTTATCTCTCATGATGATAAAGCATAAGAACACTCTCTACATGTGGCAATTTTCAAGGTAACCCTCTCTTTGAATAAATTGCAAACTAGTCCAAAACAAGCACATATATTACAAAGTAACTCAAACATCAATCAAATTGGATCAACATGAAAATGTAATCATGTCACATGATATTAAGATATCTCAAGAGATTAAATTAAGCTGTACACATCTCATTATGCAAAGTAATTACAATTAAGCATTAAGCTAGGTCAGGGGTCTTACATATAGTTGAGATTTTCTAGGTAAGGATGTTTAGTGAAGGCTCTGGCATAATTACTACCTATCCACTTTGGTGGTGATGGGGTTTCCTTACTTTTCATGTTGACCTAGAAAAGATAGTTTCTACTATGTGGGGAAAATCATTTACTCCTTCACAAAATTGTCAACCCGAATTAGGATGTCAAAAAAATGAAACATGTTATTACAAATATTGAACGAAGTAGTAGTTGAAAGGTGAATAGTGATTTTGGAAGCCATAAGTTTGAATTTGTGAATGCTCTCAGGTAGAAAACCACATCCTAACTCCCTAGAATGAGTGAAGTTACTCCAGTGACCCTTTAGAGTAGTAGTTAGTAAAGTGTGATTGTTACTTAGTTCTCACCTCAATTTTGACCACTTTCATGTTTTAATTAGAATATTTCTCGTTGAAAATTACATTCTTTATGCACTATATGTACAACAATTTAGATGTCATGGAATTTCATCGATGATTTCTTGTGCTAAGTCACAATCAATAAGGTAGGAGAAAACCATAGTGAGAGTCATCTATAACTCTCAGAACCTAGAGCTTGAAGTTGCATAATGAACAACATAATGTGAAGGAGGTACATTGTAGTCCACATGTCTATTTAGATTCCTAATTAAATCCTTTTAAGGGGTGGAAAATAGTACCTGATTAAGCTATTAATATGCTAATTTTGATGATGATATCATTTTAAGCAGTGAACAATTGTAAAATACTAGATTTTGGTACTAAATTGAATTTTGAGCCATTATTTATACTCCTCTCAAATTGAAAACTCTTTTACTAATTTTACATTCAATATTTCACTCATGGAATCATCTTGAAATTTGAACACCAAAATGAAATTTTTTCTCATTTTGATCCAATATTCCAATTTTAGACCGACAATCAAATAATTGAACTCAATTGAAGATTCTTGTCTTTGGAATCATCAAAAGCATACTACTAAGTTCTAGATATTAATGTTCAAATTAAAAACTAGAGTAATTTTATCAGCAACTCTAGAATCATAAATATTAGAATTTGTTTTTTAGAATTTAGTTTCATATATATTCAACACATCGCAAAAATTATAGGGTATACAGATAGATAATTTAAGAAATATAATTTATCAAAATTAATTTTAATGGGTTCATAAATGAGGGAACCACACCATTATTAACCGATCAACCCAAGTGCTGACACCCCCTAACCCACAAACCCTATACCTGGATCTGTGACTACCACTACTAAAGAACAATGACGATAAGTTCTTCCTAGTCTCTTAATCAATTTCTCTAACTCAAATATTCTCAACTTCATTTTCCAATGCTCGAAACAACCAAAGTGAGACAGATCAGTTTGAAGCCCTCCTTGTGCACCCATCGTGACCACTCCCCCACCTGACAGAAATGATGACTATGACCGTTAGCCTAGCACTCGATAGTAATGCCCAAGAACTCATGGATAAGTGATACAAAGAAGGAATAGAAGAGACATGAAGGAATTATCCTCTATTGAAGACTAGATAGGAACCAATTCTTATTTTCAATCTAGTAATCTTATGTCCAAATCTTCCACGACTATGATGTAAAAGCATGATTGTAATGAAGATTGTTTATACTTTTGATACATTTGGTAAAATTTTGGTCGTAAATATCGAGTCTTTAAAACATGGTATCAGATCTATAAATAGTCGACAATCATACATGTCTCCTAGAAGTTAGGGTTAAATAACTAGTACACTTATAACTTAAAAAAATAGTTTACTACCAACCCTATATTTGCTAATCCTACCTACCTAAGATAGAAGTATGCATTTAAGTGAAATTAGTTTTCTAATATAATATTTAATAAGATTTGCATGTAAGTAGGTGATAACACCCAAATTAGCGCATATTTTCTATGCATTTTATCTATAGTTTTGTGCCATTTTAGTCTTAATATGCACTCTTTTGTTCATGTTTTATGCTTTCTATCTCGCATTAGATAAAAGTAGTAAAAATAGCCAATAATGTAGCTAATTAGCCAATTTTTGACTTGTAGGCACCGAAACTAGCCAATTTTAGGACTCTCAAGTACCAAACTGGAAAAGATAAGAATTCCAGTAACTAGCCGATACGGATGCCCGATATGGCTGCCCGATACGGCATGGACGATATAGTCTGGCCGATACGGCTGCCCGATATGGTCTGGCCGATATGGCTGCCCGATACATCCTGGCCGATACGGTTGCCTGATACGGCCTGCCTGATATGGTTGCCCGATACGGCCTGCCTGATACAGCTGCCCGGCACTCCCCCTGCCCAACACGGTCGTCAGGAGACAGTCATATTGGCCCACCTGATGCCTCAAGATCGAAGCCACGGATGAAGGACACGTGGACCAATAAATGCTACAACTCCCATCAACTCGCTGCCTATAAATAGCAGCTGCCAATCTATAGAGCAAAGGAGGAGCCGGAGGGAGGACCCTACAAGAGCTAGTACCTAGACCAAGGAGCTAGTATGTTGAGTTCCCCAAAAGTCTACTACCCGATACGGTTGCCCGATATGGTCTGCCCGATACGGTTGCTCGATACGGTTGCCCGATACGGTCTGCCCGATACGGTTGCCTGATATGGTTTGCCCGATACGGTCTAGAGAGAGAGAGACGAGGAGTCCAGAGGAACGAAGAGAAGACCCAAGGGCCGAGATCCGACCTGCATAGAGGCCGAGGAGCAAGAGCCACCTCTCCTCTACGGGCTATATCTCTTCCCTCTTCTCTTTCATTCTTCTGCATTCCTTTATTTCTTATACAAACGAGGTTTATCCATCTTTGTTCGGTGCCAGCTATGCTTGTCTATAGCTAGTTAGCTCCATCTTGGCTATGTATCCCGATCTGGGCAGGTTTATATACTTTTGCCTTAAGCAAGTAGATTCATATCAGATCTAGTATGTTGCATGTTTTATTTTCTCTTTCCAAGTTATGATTGCTAGTTTGGTTGATCTCTTACTTGCTTGAACTGCTTTTTCTGCCTGTATCGAGAGATCCGTTGTAGGAATAGCTAAGAGACGATAGTTTGGATCCGAACCTGAGAGGGGGAAGATTTGAGGTATTTTGTTCTTAACACCCGGGAATATCCTAAGACTCGAGAGGGAACTTAGTGTATTCCGAGGTGTTGATATGTCATTCCTCGAGAGAGGGTCATTGACATATTGTTGATGGTTTTAGTCACGCATCGCGAGAGCGAGCGGGACGACCCCACAGGACAGATGCCACCGTGCATACTAGATGCTTGCTTGGGTGTTTAAGGGTTGTCTATGCCCGAGAACGAGTGCATAGACTGCCCCGTTTGTGGTTACATAGCCAGGAACTCTCTTTCTCTGTTTAGTAGAATCACAAGCTCTGTTTTGTTTTGTTTTATTTTCTTTGTTTTGTTTTATATCATGACAACCCGCTAGACTAGTTCTAGCACTTACTTTTATCGACTATCGTCTTGGCTTATCTGACTAAAGAATAAGATCTGTAGCGTCCTAAACATCACTACGTCCCTATGTTCGACTCCGTATATCTACTTCGACCCCATAATAAAGTTGTGGGGCCTAGAAGGTTTCGGGTTATAAATTTAAAGCTTGATTTCTTTCTTTGTCCCACGTTCATTTCCGGACGTGTGAAAAAGGCAGATCAACTTTTGGTGCCATTGCCGGGGATGTGGTTTTCCACATTTGCACGCCTAGTAGAATTTTGTTCTATCACTATAAGCCTGTATATACATGCATAGTTTTCCTCTTGCTTTACACATACTTGTTCATATATACTGAATCACTTTTCTTTTTCTCATACCTTTTTTTCAGCCATGGACCTTGCTTCCGCAAGACAAGTCATATTGTCCACCTATCCTCCTGAGTTTTTCTGTAGTTCTGACTGCTGACAAATAATTGAAGGTCGTGCTCTGCAAGTAGTCGAGTTATACTCACCTCCACTGTCGTCATATGTTGAAATTCCAACAAAGGAGACTTCCAGTCAACCATCGACCCCCATTCTATCATGGGATCAAGAACTGATTAAGGAAGTGGAGTTGGCTAGGGAAAGTATTCAAGCACTCACCTCCTTAGCCCCTCATCTCCAAGAAGATGTCAATCCAATGCAACAACTACTAGAAGAGCAGGATCATCATCTCAAAGTAGCCACCGAGGCTGTAGACCGCAGTAGTAGTATACTTCAAACTGTTAAACAAGGATTCATCCTAAAGCATCAGTTTGATACAGCGGGTTCCCCTTATATGTGCATGGCAGAATCGATGGGTCTCGAAAGCATTACTACTCAATTACAACAACTTCATGATAAAGATGTTGAACAAGGCAAGAGGCTCCAAGTGCTCATCGGTCTGGTTACAATTCGGTTACAAATGCCATCACAAGATAATGAAGACGTTAGTCATCATGACCATTCCATTGGGTATGAAGTGGAGTATGCATCACCATCCTATTCAGACCATCAATTGGATTCACCAGGATTTTTCTGTGAAGACCAACCCACTCCAGGAAACCCTTCATTATATCCAGATGACCCAGCTGATGAACCAATGGAAGATATGAGTCATAGACCTGAATGGATCTATGATGACGATGATGAAAACTCTAAAAGCCAAGTTTACTCACAGCCAGAAGGTTGGCTAGAGGAACCAGAGTCAGATATTGAACCAGACCAGAGTGACATCTCTCATATTGAGACTTGCCACTTTGCTTTGAGCAGTACGCCAACCATGGTTTGGAACAACTTGTTCGATGATGATGACGATGACGACGACAGCTGCTCAACATGGACCGGTGAGTATAGTAACGAAGACGAGTTGGAGCAGCACGAGCCATCATTCGCCACCATACCTTTACAAGGCTTGGTGGACGTCAAGGGGGTAGGATGGACGGTTCACTACAACATGGCTGCTGAGCATGAAGACACCCCTGACTCCACACCAGGTGATAAGCTTGGGGTGGTAGAACCACAAACAGATTCTTCAGGGGGTACTTTTTGCTCAGAAGATGATTGGATGACTCATACAGTACATGAAGATTTATCTAAGCATCCAACCTCAAGTGAAGAGATGGATAGAGAAGATATGAGTCCTCAAGATGACATCCAACCTCTCTCATCTATCTCATCCTTTGCCGACATCCCAGGACCTTCATTTTTAGAATCATATAATGAAAGGTACCCTGAGGATGATATGCTGAAGAATTCATCCCAATGCATTTCAAGCCACTTCCAGCACAAAGATGACTTCACCGAGTCACCAGATTTAACTTCGCTTCTTAGGACTCGACAGGGCCAACACATCCGCCAATTCTACTCCTACTATGTGGCAGAACCCGTCAGCAAGACACAGGTGACACTGCTCCCAAAACTTAGGATTTGGGATCCCAGTGTCGGTATCGTGGGGCAACCACCCCCTTTTCTATTACCCACCTCCCGACCTTTTATTACAATAAATTTTGCTTTTCATGTTCTTTTTGGTTAATTTCTTTCCTCTAACTTTTTTGATATCATTTCACCCATGCATCATCTTTAGAACTTCAATAACTGTCATAAAATTCATGCATTCCTGCCTCACTGTTTCAAGTTTGAGTCTTGCTCAAGGACGAGCAAAATTTTAAGCTTGGGGTGGTAGGCTTCGCCCTTCTTTTCTCTTCACCCTTCTTGCATGCATATCTATTTCCTACATTTAGTCTTAAATTTTCAAAATTTTCAGCTTTTTAGCTTTGCAATTATGGCTATGTGGTGCGACTCTAATAGATAAATGCTTGATTGTATGCCTAGATGCATAGTTTTCATCTTAAAAATTGCTTGACCTTTTGCTTGACTTGCTCTTTGACTCTTTCCTTGAGTTTGGAAATAAATCTAAGGTTATGTCCCTTTTTCATAGCTTAAAGCTAGATTCCCTTGATCTATGTCGCGAATGGAAAATCCATGGTAAAGGACCTTTGGAATGAGCTAAAACATGATCAAAGAATCCTAGCTGCGAATTCACAAGCTTGCCTCTATTCTAAAGATTCTTGAATCATAATTGCAACTTTTCACATAGATGTCAAGCAGATCATGATGATTTTTGAGCTATAATCAAGATAAAATGTTTTTCCTTGATGGACTACGTTCCTTCTCATATTAGATTGAGTCAAAAAAGATGAAAAACATAAAAATGTGCAAAAGAGGCTTGGATGCCCACAAAATCCCAAAATATCTATGTAGTTCTCACCCAAGCCTAAAAATAGAATGCAGATGATAAAAGCCTGAGTGTGAACAATAAACGAGTGTTGTTTTCCCTTTTAAGAGAGTTGAGAATGGTGCCCAGCCGGTGTATGAATGCGCTCATGAACACGGATATGTCATTCCTGGTAGTACCACTCTAAAAGCTCATTAGAGAGTCACTAGGAACCTCCTAGGTGACCTATGAGACAACCTCAGTAGCAGGGTTGGTTTGGGCACAGTACAAGTAGTTCATCTCACTGCTTTGGACCAACTGGTCTGGACTACAGGGACTGTTGCTCGCTACATGGACCAACCTAACGCAGATCGGGATTCTTAGAAGTCAGTAGAGTCTTTTTACTTTGTTTCTTAGGACATGAATAAGTGACAGGCATGGTATTCCTGATTGGTTTGCATGGATTCATGGTGATGGCTCATTGCTCATCACATGTGTGATCACCTGTGTGATAGCTCTTTCATGTTTAAATAATTATGGTTTAAACCCTCATGAGTATCGACCTGTGTGCTTATTTGGTGGGGGTTTGTTCTGAAATGACATGGATCAAGAGTATTGATGTTTTAAACTATTTTTCTTAACCTTAGCAACTATTTCCAAGCTTAATTTGGATGTTATATTTTTGTTCTTTGAGCACAACCTTGCTTGAGGACAAGCAAGTTTTAAGCTTGGGGTAGTTGATAATACCCAAATTAGCGCATATTTTCTATGCATTTTATATATAGTTTTGTGCCATTTTAGTCTTAATATGCACTCTTTTGTTCATGTTTTATGCTTTCTGTCTCGCATTAGATAAAAGTAGTAAACATAGCCAATAATGTAGCTAATTAGCCAATTTTTGACTTGTAGGCACCGAAGCTAGCCAATTTTAGGACTCTCAAGTACCGAACCTGAAAAGATAAGAATTCCAGCAGCTGGCCGATACGGCTGCCGATATGGATTCCCGATACAGCATGGCCGATACAGTCTGGCTGATATGGCTGCCCGATATGGTCTGGCCGATATGGCTACCCGATACAGCTACCCGATATGGCTGCCCGATATGGCTGCCCGATACGGCCTGCCTGATACAGCTGCCCGACACTCCCCCTTCCCGATACGGTCGTCGAGTGACAGTCATATTGGCCCATCTGATGCCTCAAGATGGAAGCCATGGATGAAGGACATGTGGACCAATAAAAGCTACAACTCCCATCAACTCGCTGCCTATAAATAGCAGCTGCCAACCTATAGAGCAAAGGAGGATCCGGAGGGAGGACCCTGCAAGAGCTAGTGCCTAGACCAATGAGCTAGTGTGTCGAGTTCCCCAAAACTCTTTTGCCTGATACGGTTGCCTGATACGGTCTGCCCGATACGGTCTTCCCGATACAGTTGCCCGATATAGTCTTCCTGATACAGTTGCCCAATACGGTTTTCCCGATACGGTCTAGAGAGAGAGAGAGCCAAGGAGTCCATAGGAATGAAGAGTATACCCAAGGGCCGATATCCGACTTGCACAGAGGTTGAGGAGCGAGAGCCACCTCTCCTCTAGGGGCTATATCTCTTCCCTCTTCTCTTTCATTCTACTGCATTCTTTTGTTTCTTGTACAAACGATGTTTATCCATCTTTTTTCGGTGCCAGCTATCCTTGTCTATGGCTAGTTAGCTCTTTCTTGGCTATGTAGCCCGATCTGG
Source organism: Alisma plantago-aquatica (assembly GCA_963693085.1). NCBI lineage: Eukaryota > Viridiplantae > Streptophyta > Magnoliopsida > Alismatales > Alismataceae > Alisma > Alisma plantago-aquatica. Next base: position 501,640,282 of record OY856411.1, read on the forward strand.
GCATGTTTATATACTTTTGCCTTAAGCAAGTAGATTCATATCAGATCTAGTATGTTGCATGTTTTATTTTCACTTTTCAAGTTATGATTTCTAGTTTGGTTGATCTCTTACTCACTTGAACTATTTTTTCTGCCTGTATCGAGAGATCCGTTGTAGGAATAGCTAAGAGACGATAGTTTGGATCTGAACCTGAGAGGGGGAAGATCCGAGGTATTCTATTCCTAACACCCGGGAATATCCTAAGACCCGAGAGGGAACTTAGTGTATTCTGAGGTGTTGATATGTCATTCCTCGAGAGAGGGTCATTGACATATTGTTGATGGTTTTAGTCATGCATCGCGAGAGAGAGTGGGACGACCCCATAGGACAGATGCCACCATGCATACTAGATGCTTTGTTGGGTGTTCAAGGGTTGTCTATGCCCGAGAACGAGTGCATAGACTGCCCCATTTGTGGTTACATAGCCAGGAACTCTCTTTCTCTGTTTAATAGAATCACGAGCTCTGTTTTGTTTTGTTTTCTTTTCTTTGTTTTGTTTTAAATCGTGACAACCCGCTAGACTAGTTCTAGCACTTACTTTTATTGACTATCGTCTTGGCTTATCTGACTAAAGAACAAGATCTGTGGCATCCTAAACATCACCACGTCCCTGTGTTCGACCCCGTATGTCTACTTCGACACTGTAATAAAGTTGTGGGGGGCTAGAAGGTTTCAGGTTATAAATTTAAAGCTTGATTCCTTCCTTTTTCCCGCATTCATTTCCGGACGCGTGAAAAAGGCAGATCAGTAGGATGAGATGAGGTGTCCAAAGAAGGATGTTTAGTGAAGGTTTTGGCATAATTACTCTAGATCCACTTTGGTGGTGGTGAGGTTACCTCACTTTGCATGCTGACCTGACCAAGACAAATTCTACTACTTGGGGAAAATTATAACTTCTAGACAAAATCGTCAACCAAAATTAGGATGCCAAAAAAATGGAACATGTGATTACAACTATTGAACAAAGTAGTAGTTGATAGGTGAGTGATTTTCAAAGGCCTAAGTTTGAATTTGTGAATACCCTCTGGTAGAAAACAACATCCTTTTTCCCCAGCATGAGTAAAGATACTCTAGTGACCCTTTTGAGTAGTGGTTAGTAAAGGGTGATTGTAACTTAGTTCGCACCTCAATTTTGGCCACTTTCATGTTTTTATCAAAATGTTTCTCATCGAAAATAATATATGTACAAAATATGAGATTTTATGAAATTCGTTGATAATTTCTTATGCAAAGTCACAATCAAGAAGGTAGGAGAAAACCCTAGTGAGAGTCATATAAACCCTCAAAACTTAGAGCTTGGAGTTTCCCAATGAACAAAAAAATGTGAAGGAGGTACATTGTAGTCCACATGTCTGTTTAGATTCCTAATTGAATCATTTGAACAGGTGGAAAATATTTCCTGATTAGGCTATGTTTATGCTAATTTTGAGGACAAAATCATTTTACAGGGTGAATAATAGTAACATGTAGGATTTTGGTGCTAAATTGAATTTTGATCTATTATTCATAATCCTCTCCAATTGAAACCTCTTTTGCTAATTTTCCAATCAATATTTCACTCATGGAATCATCTTGAAATTTGAACACCAAAATGATTTTTTTCTCATTTTTATTTAATTATCCAATTTCTACCCACAATCGAATAAATTCAACTCAATTGGATATTCTTGTCTTTTGAATCACACAAAAACATACTACTACATTCTAGATATTAATGTTTGGATTAATTACTGGAGTAATTTTATTGCCAATTCTAGAATAGCAAAATTAGAATTAATATTTGTAGAATTTAGTTTGATACATATTCTACACAAGGTGAAAATTATAGGATAAACAGATAGATAAGATAAGAGATATAAATTATCAAAATTAATTTGAATGGGTCTTAAATGAGGGAATCATAGCATTATTAACTCCAACCCAAGCGTTGACCACCACCAACCCACAAACCCTATGCCCGAATCTGTGAATATTGTTACTAAAGAATGTCGATGGTAACCTCTTCCCAGTCTCCCAATCATTTTCTCAGACTCAAATATCCTCAACTCCATCTTCTTTTTTGATAAATGGTCATGCAATTCTATTAAAAGATCATAAAGTCTACAAATCTCTAGGCTAGCACCTACAAGGGTACAAGTTCAGAGCAAAGGCAGAAGCTAGTATGACGATGGAAAAAGAAAAACATAAGCAATGAAGATAGATGTTTCATGGGGAGGCACCCCTTAGACAAGCCTCAAAATGATGTAAAACTTAAGCTAATAAAAACTAAAGATAATCATCAGCATTTTTCAAACGTCTAATTCTTCCTCCAAAATCTCCTCCAGGGTGTAGAAGACATCACCATTTGCTATTTTGTTTCCCGGGCTTTCTCCAGCTGGAGTCATCCTAGATGACGTCGGTGCGTGTCCTACAAGTATGTAGAATATCGAGATCAGATGTTATCTTCAGTAAAATGATGTTGAGAGGATTTTTGGCATTATTAAATTTCCTATGATTTTGTTATAACAAAATATGCCATAAGATGGTGATAATTATGTCTTCTGGGTGGGAATTTGCTACTCTTTTGAGAGGTTAAATATTGAATGGCGTTGTGGTTAGATTTTGATTTTTAGTTCTATTATCAAGAATTTTTTTGATAATGAGTTTTGTGACAGGACAATTTTTTGAAGATATGATATGTTGTTTCAAAGTCTGATTGGAAAAGATAGCATCTAGATGGTCCAAAAAATCCTATTTTTGATGTTTTGATTTGTGAGAAGCTAGTTGTTTTGAAGGAGCTAGAAGAAAATTTTATGCTTTTGAGACCATTTGATTTTCCAAGTAAGAGAGTGATTTGGTATGGTGCCTCTGTAAGTGAGGAAGGTGTAAGCTGCCTTTGGGGAGTAGAACTCCCCTCATTTCCATGATATCTTATTTTTTGTTTTGAATTCCAGCTCATGAATGGTGTTGCTGATTTCTGAATTATCAAGATTTGTGAGGAGAAATTGCTTGAGTTAGTTTGATTTTTTGCTGGTGAAGAGGTTAAGGGCTTTGGCTGTAGTGATGAAAGATAATTTTTTTAGTATAGACCATTATGTGTGTAGGTTTTTGACGGAATTTTGATGGAACCAAGGGTCTTTCCAGAAGTTTATATGGCAGTGGGCGTGTGGAGGGGTGTGGAAGAGCTTCCTTATCAATGGGATATGTTTTTAATGTATTTCTAGAGAGGGGATGCAAATCGTTTCATGGTTTTATGCCATGGTGGGATTTTTTTGTAGTATTTGTTCTGGATTAGGTCGCTCCATATTTTGTTTTTGTTGTTGGCCAAGCTATTAATGATCTTAGTCACTAAGCATAGAGCATGAGTTTCAATATCTATGATGCCCCATCCTCCAAAGCTTGTAGGGGCTGAGATAGTTTTCCAGTTAACCAGATGAAGATGTTTTTTATTGACCTGAGAGTGTTTGTGGTTATTTCAAAGAAAACACCTCTTGATTTTGTCGATGGTATTTTTTGTTTTGGTAGGTAGTGGAATGCAGTTGAGGTAGTGAGTAATGATGGGGGTGATGATGCTATTCAGGAGAGTTAGGCGGATAGCAAGGTTGAGGAAGTTATTTGTCCAAGAGTTTAGTTTGGTGTTGATCTTGTCTATGATGGGGACCCAAACAGAATGAATGATGTTGTGGGGGGTGATGGGTAGGCCAAGATAATTTGTCAAGAATTCATCATGCTTATATTTGAGGAGGGTTTTATATCTGTTGATAATGTGTCGATCAGTGTGAACACTAAAGATGGAGGACTTTTGGAGGTTAATTTTTAGTCATGAAATGTAAGAGAAAATACCAATGACTCTAACGGTATTTATGATGGTGTCGTCTTTTGGTGTAACCAGAATGATGGTATCGTCTGCAAACGGTATGATGTTTTCCTTACATTCAGAGGGGGAGGAAATTAGTCCATTGGCAGAGCTAAGCTTGATCATCTTTGTGAGAATCGAGGTCACAATTATGAACAGGTAAGGGGATAGAGGGTCTCCTTGTCTGAGGCCATTTGTGTTTTTGAAGTATCGAAAGGGTGAGCCATTTATAATTGTGGAAAAGTGATTAGTGGATATACAAGCATGTATCCATTCTATCCAAGGATCTGGGAAACCAAATCCCACCATAGTTTTGATGCGACAATTCTAGTTGATGTAGTCAAAAGCTTTCTCAAAATCCAGTTTGATAGCTATCAGAGGGGTTTTGTTTATTTGGCACAATTGAATAGTCTCGTTTACCATCAGGTATGCATCTTGGATATTTCTATCTTTAAGAAAGGCATTTTGGTTGAGGGGAATGATGTTGTTGATGCAAGGTTTCAATCTATTTGCCAAAGTTTTTGTAATGATCTTGTAAGATGTGTTGATGAGGCTGATAGGATGAAATGTTGTTATATATTTAGGATGATTAGTTTTTTTGATGAGGGCAATGAAGGCTTTATTTAGATACTTGAGGATGTTGTGAGCATTGTTGTGTTTGTGGATTTCTAGGAGCAAGGCCAAGAAGTCTTTTTTGAAATGATTCCAGTTGGCAAGGTAGAATTCCACATTTAGTCCATCAGGTCCAGGAAATTTGTTTTTGCCAAGAGACTTTATAGTTATATCAAGCTCATCAGAATAGAAAGGTTTGGTTAAGTTTGCTGGAGAAACAATCTTTGTCGGGCAAAGAATCTTCCAGTTTATAGAGTTGAGGAAGGAGGGATTGTGATGTGTGTTAAAAAATTTCCTAAAGTGTTCAACAATGTGAGAAATAATCATGGGTTTGTTTGTGGTGATGACCCCTTGTATGTTTAAAAAACCAATGATATTTCTTCTTTGGTTATTGTTGCAAACTTTATGGAAGAATTTTTTGTTTTTGTCCCCTTCCTTGGCCCAAGTGACCTTATCTGTTTGTCTCCACTTGATGTCAAGGCAGTTTTTTATATGGTCAATCTCTGAATTGATGGTGGAAATCAGATCAGGGTCAGCTATGGGGTCACTATCAACATAGAGGTGTTGTAGTTCAAGATCTTTAAGAGTTTTGGCAAGGTTTTGGGGTTGACTGTGTTTCCAATCTAAGATCTTGTGTTTCATGAGTTTGATGTTTCTCTGTATGTAGTACCCCAAATTTATTGTTCTATAGTCTGCCAACATCCAGCTATTTTCACAAAGATTGCCAAATTGGGGGTTTTGGAGCCAGAAATTTTCAAATCGAAAATATTTTTTGTGCCAAATTTCCTTATGGGATTCAATGATTAAGGGAAAGTGGTCAGATATAGGTCCATGGGCTATATGGACAGAGGCAACGGGAAACTATTCTTCCCAAGAGGAGGAACAGATGAAATGGTCTAGCCTAGCTCTAGTATTATTTCTCGACCACGTGAAATCAACATTAGAGTGAGAGAGGTCTATCATTTTGTGTGTAGAGAGGAGGTGTATAAAAATTTTGTTAGCTGGAGATAGGGTAGTGGTTGTGGAGACTAAGTTTTGACTGTCTGTGATCCTGATAATGAGGTTGAAATCTCCACCAAGAAGCCAAGGCTTGTGATGATAATCTTGCATGATATCTGATAGTTCTAATAGAAAAAGATATTTGTTATGACCTGGCTCACCATATAAGCCTGTAAAGGTCCAACTGAAGTTGTCAGATGAATTTGTCAGGGATATAGAGATAGAGAAAGTTTTGAGATCCCAGTGAGAGAGGGTGAAAGTGTTTTTGTTATATCCAACTAGGATTCCTCCTTTAAAGCCATCAGGTGGGATTTGAAACCAATCAATGATCTTGTTTCCCCTAATAATTTTTAAAGAAAATTAAGAGAGGGTAGTTTTGGTCTATTGAATTATAATAATGTCTATGTTATTTTTATAGATATGATATATAATCTCATTTCTTCTACGTGCGTTGGCCGCACCACAAATATTCCAGGATGTAATTTTCATTTTTTTCAAAAAGATTGTAAACAATCAGTATAAAAATAGGATGCTATGTAGTAAAGAGATGCTCAAAAAATTTATTTTCTGGTGTGTCTCTCCTAGTGGCCTTTGGTTTGTCCAGTTCATGAGTTTTTCAATGTCATTTCATGTTGTGTTTGATATATTTTCTTCTTCAAACTGTATTCCTATTTTATTAGCAAAGCTGGTGAAACTGTGAATATCAGGCCATGACGCCAAATCTTTAATATTGTCAATATCATGGTCTTCTAATGAGGCAGTTGGTGATAAGCTAGAGTTTGAAATAGTATCAGAGCTGGAAGATGAGAATACAGTACCTGTTTCTGGAGCAGTGAAGATGTTCCTCCTGAGCATCCCATCGGGGCTGGTTTGCATGGTGTTGATGGACTTGATGATGCTTGTGTCCTTTCCTTTTCTCTTTTTCTTTGGACTCTATGATGATTTAATCTCGTCAATGATAGCTATTTTGAGCTTCTTAATTGTGTCTGGATCTAAGTTAAGAGAAAAGCTATCATCTTTTGGGATGGAGGAGAAAGGTTGAAAAGTGCCATTGGGGGGAGGGAAGAGATTTTTTGGCAGGTGGTGAAAAAGTTCTTTGTCTTTTGAGACTATGAGATGTGTTAGAATCAGCTAAGGAGTTTATGGTGACAGATTTTCTTTCCCAAACTAAGTTTTTTTCTCCAGGTTTTTTGATGGGATTGTAGGATTTTTTTTATTGATCGAGGAGTACCAGGAAAGAGGGTGAACAAAGAGGTCAGAGAAGGAGGTTTTGATGTCAGTAGGGTGCTCAGCAGATAGTTTGATGTTGTAGATGATTTCACCCAGCCTGATGTTCAAAGAAGGTGGGAGGGAGGTGGTTTGTTTGACAGAGAATAGACAATAAGCTTTAATAAATTGTGATGTGTGTAAGGTCTCTGGACTGATGTATTGGAGAGTAGACCCCACAACATGGGCAATGGCTCTGAAGACTTCGACTTCACTAAGGTGTGGGGGAGATTTGATATAGCAACCCACCCGACTGGGCCTCCAAATCCCCAAGTTCAGATGTCCACTTAGAAAGGTTGGCCTGAAAAAAGCTGGTTCCACAAGGGATCGTGAGAATTTGTCCGATAAGGTGGTCAATCTTGGTACCTTCAGGGACGGAGTATAGAAGTTGTGAGGGAAAGAGAATTTTTGGTTTGAGCACAGTGTGTCCAGGGATAAGGAGGGATATAGCTCTGCTGACATCCAAAATATTGACCAAGTTGTTATCGAGGTTGTTTTCAGTGGAGGCTAGGACACTTCTAGTAGAGAAGACCTTTAGAAGTCTCATAGAGCTTGTTGGGAGATCAAAGGGGATGGCAGACTCTAGGTGGGCAGCAGGGGCCATGACTGTGGGGCCAGAAGGTTTGGGTGAGGATTTCTCAAGTGGTAACATGGGGGGCTTATAAGGAGGACGTGAGATGAGTTTTTCATGTACATGGGGTTTAGATGTAGGGGGTGGATCTGCAAGACATGCAAAAGGGTTGTTGTGAATCGAGAAAGAAAGATTAGGGTGTTTCTGCTGATGGGATTTGTCATGTTCAAAAAGGTGATTATCATGCTGCTTGGGAGCATCGAAACCTAAAAGTGATCTTGGGAAGTGTTTAAATTTTTTTAGAAAATGACTTAGGGAGGAATTGTAGAAATGCCAGGTGTGGCCTCTCTCATGGAATTTGAAACATATAACTTTTTTGGTACATCTAAGTCGTGAGTGGTGTGGGTTGTTGCAGAAAGTGCAGTGAAGAGATCTGAAGGGTCGCCTCCGAGGGGTTGTTTCCCAAGTATGGGATGATTTCTCTGTCTTGAAGCATAGTTGGGTGAGAGCAATCACTGGGAGGTGTCCAAGTGGTGGGAAAGTAAGATTTAGTTGGTGAGGGTCAGTAGGGATGATGTTTTGTATTTTTTGATCTTGGTGCTTGCTATCTAACCTTCTAATCTTTGTAGTGGAAGATTTCTCATACCTTGTTGCAATCAAGTTGCCGATAGATGATGATGTGGCTGTGTCTTCCATATCTTCGTTATCAGTACTAGACGATAGGGAGATGGGCCAAAGCTTTGTTCCTGATGGGGGTTGGTGCTCTTTCCTTATGAAGATATGGTTAGTTGAGGTAGAAGATGAAGAGGAGAAGCCTTCTTCCTTGCTGAAGAACAGAGGGTAAAGCTCTTGGGGGGTTTCGTTGTTGAAATCATTCACCCATACAGTAAGGGTTTTGTGCGTTGAGGGTTTAATGAAGATGGTCCACTCCTGCTTGAGCTTCAACTCTGCGATCATACTAGCCCAGCCTTTGGTGATGTAGAGATTGGATTTGTCGAATAGTTCAATGGTAACTTGGAATGATTTGTTTCCGACATGGATGGTGTTTGGACCTGGTGATATTTTGAATTGGTGGTATTTCCATGCTTTCGGGAGGGGTATGCTGGTGAGGTAAAAGGGGTTTGATAGATTGTAATCCATTAAAGGGTAGCGTGAATTCATATTTGTTAGAGCAGGTGGGAGTTGGTCTTATTTTACAAGAGTCAGTGTTTTCTTATGAAGCATGGCACTTTTGAAAAGGGTTGAGATCATATTCTTGCCTTTAATTCTCTTGTTTGTGCTTAGTGATGCGGAGATGGTGCCTCTAATCCTCATATTGATGTGTCTGAGGGATATAGGTTGGGAGGGAAGCTCGAGGACATTAAAGGTGCTGCAATGTTAGTCTTGGTTCACCTGTAGTGGGTAAAGAGGGTTTCGCTAGATGAGAGATGAATCAAATCGTGCATGTAGGGAACTTAAGCATCCTGGGGTATCCAGAATAGAAAGGGGGGGTCAAAATCTGTTAATATCCACGAGAAAGGTGTAGAGAGTCTCGCAGGAGTAGGAGAGGGTAACTAGAAAGGAGGGGGCACAATCGACACTGAAGGAAACGGGTGTGAGTATCCAGCTGAGATGTTGCAGCACCGATTTGGAGTAAAATCCCTAGATGAGCTCACCTGAGTAGAAATCCTAGGTCAAAGGCTCACCTGAACCACCCTGAAGCATGTCTAGTTGTCTGTCTTGATGGAGCCGAGAGAGATTTTGTGAGTACGAAGCACCGCAGCCCGCAGATGGAAGGGACGGTTGGTGTTCCAGATGTGTGAGCTAGCGAGTAGATGGAGTTTCAATGCTCTGGAGCTCGCCAAAGGAGATAGTTGTTGGGGTATTAGGAGTTGGGGCTAGAGAGAGGTTGAAACTTTCTCTCACTTCCGTCTACGGACAGTCTTCCTCCTCAACTTCATCTTCTAATGCCCGTAACAACCGAATTGGGATTAATCGGCTTGAATCCCTCCTCGTGTCCCCATTGCGACCACTCCCTCACCTGACAAAAACAGTGCGGGCATTACTCCTAGCACTCGGCAGTAATGCCCAAAGAACCTGCTTCCCTCGTTGACCAATTGCGATTAGATGACTCTCAAACAATCTAGCAACCAGACGACCCCTCAAGTCGGCTTCCATCTCAACCTCACTATCAATATCGACGGGAAGAAATGACATCCTGAGAGTATTGAAATCAGACTTTCCGTTCACCTTACATCCTTCCCCTTTGCAAGCCTAGTGTGTTTCCCTCCACCTCATATACCGGCTACAACCCCAGCCATGAGCAACCGCGCGCACACACACAAACATGAAACATCACCGATAAGTCGGCTTCCATCTCAACCTCACTATCAATATCGACTGGAAGAAATGACATCCTGAGAGTATTGAAATCAGACTTTCCGTTCACCTTACATCCTTCCCCTTTGCAAGCCTAGTGTGTTTCCCTCCACCTCATATACCGGCTCTGACCCCAGCCATGATCAACCGCACACACACAAACATGAAACATCACCGATCCCGGCCCCCTCCTTCACCCAACCACAAACCTGTAGCAAATCCGAACTTCAATGGTGCCTCGTGAACCTACAATACCATAGAATCTGTCATCCACGATATCCAACAGCCCGACCCTAACCCTCCATATGATCAGCATCAACAACACCAATCCTAACCCTCCACAACCAAATTTCAACATGCCGTCTCCCAGCTCGTTGTAGCTGTCGAGGTTCCTTGAACACACACCAACACAAAGAGGTACGCTACAGGAGGAAGATACGAGACAATATCGTTTGGTGCTGCGGAACGTTGCAGTTTTTCTCTGGTTTGGTCTTCTTTATTAATAGACTCCAGGATTACAGAAAGAGATACTTGGGCTAACAGACGTGCCCAGACTCAAACGCCACGATGCTAAGATCGCGCTATACAGACCGAGTCCTATGCGGCCACAACTAACTAACACACAGCATGCCTTCCGTTCTCAACTCGCACGTTTCCAGTCGTGCTTAACTTCCTAACAGGAAAAGAGGATAATTACTAATCTACTTGACAGCTGGATAAACTTATTTGACATGGACCTAAATGGGCGCAACATGATTAAGTTCCAACAATTCACCCCCTAATCATGTTGCCCTCTTTACCTCCTTCACACCCAGATTCTTCCTCATCTCGGAGAACTTCACACGGCCGAGTGCTTTCGTGAGGATGTCAGCTAATTGCCCATCGGTGCTAACATGTTTCACATCCAATTTGTCATCATCGATACATTCACGAATGAAGTGAAATCGTGTATCGATGTGCTTGCTGCGATCGTGATGAACTGGATTTTTTTGCAGAGTGCGATTGCAGATTTATTGTCCACGAGCAATTTAAACTTCTTTGGTTCTCGACCCCTTAAATCTGCCAGTAATCGACACAACCAAATACCTTGACATGCAGCCGTTGTTGCTGCAATGTATTCCGCCTCACACAACGACAGGGCCACAATCTTTTGCTTTTGAGATGTCCACGTTATCAAGCTCGTACCAAGGAAAAATACCGTTCCTGTGGTGCTTCTACGATCATCGACATCCCCTGCTAAATCGCTGTCACTGTAGCCTATAAGGTCCTGCTCCAGTTTGCCATGTCGCTTGAAGCAACACCCATAACCAACTGTGTCGCGTACGTAGCGCAGAATATGCTTGAAGACAGCTTGGTGTTGTGCAGTAGGTGCTTCCATGTACCGGCTAACAATACCAACGGCGTATGCGATGTCCGGTTTGGTATTTACCAGGTAGCGCAGACTCCCCACAAGGTTGCGATACTCCCCGGCATCTACATCTGCGCTCCCGTCATTCTTTATTAACTTCATGCGATTCTCCATTGGTGTTAGGCACGGGTTGCACCCAAGCATGCCCGAAACTTCCAGAATTCTGTTTGCATAGCTGCTTTGACACAGTGTGATCTCATCGGCGGCTTGTTTGACCTCGATCCCCAAATAATAACTGGGTAGACCAAGGTCGCTCATATTAATAGGTTCATCATTTGGGACTTGAATTCTGAGATGTCGTTGGGCCGTGAGCCGGTGATGATAAGATCGTCGACGTACACTCCGACCAACAGAGATGTGCTGCCCTTTGCTCTCCTATACAGCGCATGCTCCAGGGGACTCCGATCGGAGCCCAGGGACAACAAAGTCTGGTCCAGCTTGGCGTTCCAAGCCCGCGGCGCCTGACGAAGCCCGTAGAGGGCCTTATGCAGTTTGAGCACCATATGTTCATGTTTGTCGTCGACAAAACCCGGTGGCTGACGCACGTACACCTCCTCGCCGATTTCACCGTTTAGAAACGCCGACTTGACATCCATATGGTGCACTTGTTAGATACGTGATTAACTACTGTACGTAAGTACTGTAGCTGTTGTTATATATAGCAGCTGGTTAGTGTAGTGCATTTAATGCATTTAATGTAGTAATCACTTATTTAGCATGGGTTAAGCCCAATATAGTGCAGCAAGTACATGTGAGAATGTAGTGTTGTTTCTAGTGCAAATGGAAAAGAAGTTTTATCCCATATTGCTCACACCTAGAACTTTTGTGGTCCTCATATGTAGGATCACATGGGGAACTAGTGTCCAAAGGAGTCCTAGGAAGGAGGTATGCTCACCTCCTTGGTGGGTGGGATTGCCACATCACAACGCACGCACGCGCGCGCCACGCCACGCCTCGCCTAGCTGGGTCGGGCTTGGGCTTGGGCTTGGGCTTGGGCTTGTGGATTGTGGATTGTGGATTGTGGATTGTGGAGAATGTCTTCCGTCTTCTTTTTGCATTAGGATACAACTACGTAATTAATTACTTGTGTAATTAATTGTTTCTTTCTTATTCGGATTTCTTAAACACACCGGAAACAATTTTCTGCCACCGTGTGTTTTGTGAGCCCTAATCCCGAGTGCGAGAGTCGTCGTCCCCAGAGTTGCTTTGCGGAGTTGTCCTCCTATGCAAAGCGAGACTCGTCCTTTCCTTCAGACGCAGCTTCCAGGCGGTGGTACCTGCGGTGGTTGTGCTGCACTGGTAGCAGTGCGACGTGCGCGACCAAGACATGAAACTTCCAGGTTCGTGCCGGATCGAGACTGGGAGAACGGTGCCTATCCGCGAGGATTGCCGGGCACTGGTTTCTTTAAGTAACACGTTCGTTTCTCAACGAATGATCTGGTTTGCGAATCTAACTCTTATTTTTTGTTCTCCTGCATTGCTTGTTATTCAAATCTTATTTTGGATCTGCCTGAACTGTTAATTATTTTGCACCTGTCATTGTTGCATGAACGACGATAACCTATATTAACAATAGTCTTAAAGAAACCATATTTTCTGTCGTTAATTAACATGGCCGGTCAGGGTAGTTCGGGATGTAAGATTGATACAACCAATATGCCTGAAAAGTTTACTGGTACGAACTTTGCCCGTTGGCAGAGTCGTATGGAAATTTGACTAAATATTGCGGGTTATGATCAGTATTTAATTGAAACTGAACCTGTGTCTGATGAAACAATTCCTGATAATGCAAACATTATTGCTAACTGGAAGAAGGGTGATAAAACGTGCCGCGGGTTGATTCTGTTTGGTTTAAATAACAAACTGTATGATTCTTACTCAAAGCCGCCAGTCACTACGTCCAAAGTTTTATGGAAATTGTTAATTAAGAATTTTAGCACTGAAAATCAAGGTGTTGAAAAATACTGTGTGTCTAAATTTCATAAGTTTCAGATGGTTGAGGGTAAGTCAGTTTCTGATCAAACACATGATCTACAACTCCTAGTTCATGAACTCTCAGATGCCAAGATGGTGTTGCCTGAGAAATTCGTTGTTATGTCTATCATAGAAAAATTCCCTAAGTCTTGGGAATCATTTGGTATGTCTCTGAAGCATCGCAAAGGGACACACACCATGGATGAATTAATGATGGATATTAATATACAAGAAGAACACTTAAAGGAGAAAGGAGTCAAGGTGCCTACTGATGCTAATGTAACTGTTAATCTTACTTCTACGAAAAACACCACAGATAAGAAATCTAAGAATGCACATAAACCCAAGGCAAAGATCCAAAAGAAACCGAAGAACAAACCTTGTTGGACTTGTGGACAGGTTGGCCACTGGAACAAGGATTGTCCTACTAAGAAGGCAAAGAAAGCTACCGCATCTACAACTGAGGAGGTTGTGGTCAACATGATGACTACATCCTTGAACCTCAATGATGGGTACGTGTCTATTAAACCTGAAATTCTTTCTATTTTTGAACCACTTTATTGGATAATTGACACTGGGGCTAATGTACATGGGTGTGCTGATAAATCCCTATTTGTGTCTTATAAGGCCTCTCGAGGTCGGTCCGTGACTTTGGGCAATTCCAGCTCTGCAGAAGTCAAAGGCGAAGGACGGGTGGACTTGAAGTTCCCTTCGGGGAAGGTTTTGACTCTTAACAGGGTCAGACATGTTCCAACCATTCGACGCAATATCCTTAGTGGCGTCATATTAGTTAGAGAAGGTTATAGAGTAGACTGTAAATGTAATAAGGCTATTATTACACGCCTTCGTGATTCTTTGTTTTTTGGCAAGGGGTACTTATGTGATATGGAGAACTTGTTTAAGATTCATGTTGAACCTGTTTCAAATTCCGTTTTAAATTTGAATGATTATAGTTCTGTTTGCATGAATCTTGTTTCATTCGATGTATGGCATTCACATTTGGGACATGTTAATGTTGCCTCAATGAAGCGTATGATGAATCTAGATTTGATCCCTAAATCTGAAGTTAGCAACAATAAATGTGAAATCTGTGTACAAGCTAAATTGCCTAGGAAGCCTTTTCATTCTGTGAATAGGAATTCGGAAATTTTGGATTTAGTTCATTCAGATATCTGTGAATTTAATGGTGTTGCTACGAGGGATCAAAAACGTTATTTTATAACTTTTATTGATGATGCGAGTAGATACTGTTATGTCTTTTTACTTAAAAGTAAAGATGAGGCATTAAATAAATTTCAAATTTATAAGAAAGAAGCTGAAACTCAAACCGGTAAAGTACTTAAGCGATTAAGGTCTGATAGGGGAGGAGAGTATACCTTGAATTTGTTTTTGGAATTTTGCCAATTGCATGGTATAGTTCATGAGGTAACTGCTCCTTATTCACCACAATCAAATGGGATAGCTGAACGTAAAAACCGAACCTTAATAGATATGGTAAATACCTTACTCCAAACATCTGGATTACCCAACTTTATGTGGGGGGAAGCTTTGAATATGGCTTGCCATATTCTGAATAGAGTTCCCCATAAACATTCAGAAAGTAGTCCGTTTGAGTTATGGAGAGGAAGGAAACCGAGTCTTAAATATCTTCGAGTGTGGGGGTGCATTGCTAAGGTACTTGTCCCTGAACACAAAAGGAAGAAATTAGGACCGAAAACGGTTGATGCCATATTCTTAGGTTATGTAGAGACAAGCTATGCTTTTAGATTCTTGGTTGTAAAATCAGATATCTCTGGCATTGAGGTCAATACAATTGTGGAATTACGTGATGCAACATTCTTTGAGGATGTGTTTCCTATGAAAACTGGTGTGCCCAATGAAGTTTCTCAAGAAGATTCATTTACCACAGGTTCCATTCCCGAGCACGTGGAAAGGATGACAAATGTGGGGGGCGAATCAGAACAAGCTATTTCTGAATCTGATGATTCTGAAGAAATAGTTGAACCAAGGAGAAGTAAACGGCCTAGGACATCAAAGGACTTTGGAAGTGAGTTTCTCACTTACAATGTTGAGGATGATCTTGTTACTTTCAAACAAGCTATGGAATCTCTAGAGTCTAAGTTTTGGAAAGAAGCTGTTAATGATGAAATCCAATCAATTCTCTCGAATGGAAATTGGGAATTGGTGGATTTGCCTCCTGGTTGTTCTGCAGTTGGTTGCAAATGGATCTTTAAGAAGAAACTTAATGCAGACGGGACAATCAATAAGTATAAGGCTAGGTTAGTTGCTAAGGGTTACACACAAAGGGAAGGAATAGATTATTTTGATACCTATTCACCTGTTTCCCGCATGACCACAATCCGAGTGCTACTAGCATTGGCTTCCATCTATAGTCTCTGTATCCATTAGATGGATGTGAAGACCGCGTTCTTACACGGTGATCTTCAAGAAGAGATATATATGGAACAACCTGAGGGATTTGTGGGTCGTGGGAATGAGTCCAAAGTGTGTAAACTTGTTAAGTCATTATATGGCTTGAAACAAGCCCCTAAGCAATGGCATGAGAAGTTTGATTCTGTGATATCATCGTTTGGCATTATTTCTAATGAATTTGATAAGTGTCTATACTGCAAGGTTGTCGATAATGGATTCATTTTGTTATGCTTATACGTTGATGATATCCTGCTTTTTGGTTCCGATATGAAAGTAGTAAAAGAGACAAAGTCATTCTTGTGTAGCAAGTTTGAGATGAAGGATATGGGTGTCGCTGATGTGATTTTAGGGCTTAAAATCATAAGGTAACTCTCTCTCAGTCTCACTATGTTGAGAAGATACTGGAGAGGTTTGAGTACACATCACGTAAACCTATTAAGACTCCATATGATTCATCCAAACCCTTGTTCAAGAATGAGACTGGGGTTCCAGTGTCTCAATTACGATACTCTCAGATTATCGGAAGTTTGATGTATCTTATGAACTGTACACGTCCAGACATTGCGTTTTCCGTGAACAAGTTAAGTAGATACACCAGTTGTCCCGACAAGACCCATTGGGAAGCTCTTGACAGAGTTCTGAGGTATATCAAGGGAACACGTTCCCTTGGGCTGCATTATGGTAAACATCCTTCCGTAGTCGAAGGATATAGTGATGCGAGCTAGATTGCCGTGAATTCTGGGAGTAATGGTATCTCAGGATATGTATTCCTGTTGGGAGGAGGAGCTATTTCCTGGAGGTCTAAGAAACAGACCATATTGTCTCGGTCCACTTTTGAGGCAGAGTTGTGTGCTTTAGATGAAACTGGATTGGAAGCTGAATGGCTACATGGACTTATGTCTAGTTTACCTATGGTAATTAAGCCGCTTCCTGCAATTTCAGTTCACTGTGACAGCACTACAACTATTGCTAAGATAAAGAGTTCCAAGTACAATCAAAAACAGCGTAGACACATCCAAGTCAGATTGAAATCTGTAAGGGAGTTAGTGTCTAATGGGGTCGTGGTTGTGGACTACGTCGGTACCAAAGATAATACAGCTGATCCTTTCACTAAAGGTCTTACTTTGGCTTTAGTGGAAAAATCCAGGTTGGGAATGGGACTGAAACCCCTATAGATTTGCAGGCAGTAGCAACCCAACCCAAAAGAGTGGAGATCCCACAAATTGGGTTCAATGTGGTAATAACAAGTTGTCGGGTAAATCAGATGACACTATGTAATCTTATTTGATGCTTCTTGCATCTGTGTGTCTATTCCCTGGGAAACATGTTAGTGTCATGACTGCAAGTTAGTAAGAGAGTAGTCTCTTAATGGTGTCAAGTCTTAGGACAAGATATTAGCAGTACATCCTTGGAGACTCCAGCTAAGTGATTGATGTTGTGTAGGTCGCAACAGGAGAATTGGGTTGTTCTCTGTTATCAATCATGATATAAAATTTTGTATGCATGGCCTTAATGCATTTTTTTTCTTTTCTACCATGTCTTTATTGTGTTGTTACCAACCTATACTCTTGTACCCAAGGTTCAGGTTCAAGACTTTTGTTCACCTAGTTCCTACGAGGGTCACAGTTGGATAACTCAGGTAGATTCAAACCGAAAGGTATCTGCTGAAAGCACAATATGGAGGACTGAATGGTAGAGCACACTACACATTGGACTTTGTGGGGGATTGTTAGATACGTGATGAACTACTGTACGTAAGTACTGTAGCTGCTGTTATATATAGCAGCTGGTTAGTGTAGTGCATTTAATGCATTTAATGTAGTAATCACTTATTTAGCATGGGTTAAGCTCAATGTAGTGCAGCAAGTACATGTGAGAATGTAGTGTTGTTTCTAGTGCAAATGGCAAAGAAGTTTTATCCCATATTGCTCACACCTAGAACTTTTGTGGTCCTCATATGTAGGATCACATGGGGCACTAGTGTCCAAAGGAGTCCTAGGAAGGATGTATGCTCACCTCCTTGGTGGGTGGGATTGCCACATCACAACGCACGCACGCGCACGCGCGCGCCACGCCACGCCTCGCCGGGCCGGGCCGGGCTCGGGCTTGGGCTTGTGGATTGTGGCTTGTGGATTGTGGATAATGTCTTCCGTCTTCCGTCTTCTTTTTGCATTAGGATACAACTACGTAATTAATTACTCGTGTAATTAATTGTTGCTTTCTTATTCGGATTTCTTAAATCCTAATTAGAAAGTGTTTCTCTTTTACGGATTATTCCGTATTGTGTACGAGAGCAACCGAGTGTTGCGTCTAACTGGGAATAGGATTAGGGACGTGCGTGACTATTTATATGACTCCGGTCATTAGGGTTAAACACACCAGAAACAGTTTTCTGCCGCCGTGTGTTTTGTGAGCCCTAATCACGAGTGCGAGAGTCGTCGTCCCCGGAGTTGCTTTGCGGAGTTGTCCTCCTGTGCAAAGCGAGACTCGTCCTTTCCTTCAGACGCAGCTGTCAGGCGGTGGTACCTGCGGTGGTTGTGCTGCACTGGTAGCAGTGCGACGTGCGCGACCAAGACGTGAAACTTCCAGGTTCGTGCCGGATCGAGACTGGGAGAACGGTGCCTATCCGCGAGGATTGCCGGGCACTGGTTTCTTTAAGTAACACGTTCGTTTCTCAACGAACGATCTGGTTTGCGAATCTAACTCTTATTTTTTGTTCTCCTGCATTGTTTGTTCTTCAAATCTTATTTTGGATCTGCCTGAACTGTTAATTATTTTGCACCTGTCGCTGTTGCATGAACGACGATAACCTATATTAACAACAGCACTTCCCAGCCACCATGTGCTGCAAGTGCGATCAGCAGTCGTCGAAATCCACCCCCCGTCGTTGGGCATATCCCTTAGCCACTAGACGGGCTTTGTGCTTCACGATTTTCTGTAGGATCCTTTTTAACTTTGAATACCCACTTGAGTCCAATTGCTTTGTGGCCGTTAGGTAGGATAGCAAGCTCCCATGTGTCGTTTCCGTGAATGGATTTCATCTCTTCCTCCATTGCTTTCTTCCAGCACGCTTCCTTCAGTGCATATTCAATTCTCGTGGATTCTTTGGCAGCAAGAAAGCACATACCAATGTCGTGATCTGTTGTAATATTATATAAATCCAATACCTTCCGATATCGTTGTGGTACACCTTCTGAATCCTCTGACTTGTCGGTGGGTGGTGTTGCCCACTCCATGGTGTTTGGTCCTGCAAACGTCAGTGTCCTTGGTGTGCTTGTACCTGCTTCTTGCACTGTCGCCGGACTCGCCCCAGACGTAGGTGTGGATCCGCCGTTGTCCACCGGTGCTTTGCCTTCTACAATGTTAGTGGAATGTTGTACAGCAAAGGTGCCACCGCTGTTGGGATTGAACTCTTGGTTTGTTGCCTCCCAGTCCCATTGCTTCTCCTCTTCGAATGTGACATCGCGTGTCACATGCAGCTTCTTTGTCTTTGGTTCGTAGACTCGATAAGCCTTAGATCCTTCCTCGTAGCCAATGAACACCATCGGTGTGGATCTGTCAGAGAGCTTTGTGACGCCGGGGCTGACCTTCTTCACATGTGCCAGACACCCAAAGGTGCGGAAGTAATGCACCTTAGGCTTCTTCTTGTACCATGCTTCGTATGGAGTTTTTTCGTCTAGGCTTCGCGTCGGTGCACGATTCAGGATGTGCACTGCAGTCTTTACAGCCTCGCCCCAAAACGCAGCTGGTACACCCTTGCTCTTCAGCAGACTACGCGCCATCTCCATGACCGTCTGGTTTCTCCGCTCGACGACGCCGTTCTGCTGCGGCGAATACGGTGTAGTGGTGCACCGTTTTATCCCCAACTCACTGCAATAGTCAGAAAACTCCTTTGAATTGAACTCCCCTCCACGATCAGTGCAAAAGGCTTTAAGCTTCACATATGACTCATTCTCAGCCAACGCCTTTATCTTCTTAAATGACTTGAATGCTTGATCTTTGGACTTGATAACTTCCAACCACATGTACCTACTATAATCATCCATGATGAGCAAAAAATAATAGCTACCACTTAGTGTGGCGGGAGTGATCGGGCCGCAGAGGTCGCCATGCACCAACTCCAATCTTTGCTTTGCTCGATAGGATGTGGCATGTGGGAACGGGGTGCGGTGTTGCTTGCCTAGTGCACATCCGTCACAGAACTGTTCCACGTGCTCGATGACCGGAACGCCTTGCACCATCTCCTTGAGGCTCATGTCCCGCAACGCGCGAAAGTTGAGGTGTCCGTAACGAGCATGCCACAGCCAGGATGCATCGTTCGCCTTGGACAACATGCACACAGGCGCGGTCAAGTTCAGGTTCAAAAGATATAACTTGTTCCTGGACCGTGTTACCCGTGCTAGCAGCAGCCGGTCGCGGTCGAAGATGCATAACTCCCCGCCCTCGATCGTGATCTTGCACCCATTCTCGTCAAGCTGACCCAGGCTGACGATGTTGCTTCGGAGACGGGGTATGAAGTACACTTCAGTGAGCACTCGATGCTCCTGATTCTTGCATTGGAACATCACAGAGCCTTTGCCGCAGATCTCCACCACTGAGCCATCACCGAACTTCACAGTCCCCTTCACACGTTTGTCAAGAGAAGCAAACATCTCCTTCGATCCGGTCATGTGATTGCTCGCACCTGTGTCGAGGTACCACATGCCGTCACCGACATCAATAGGGATCACCTTCTCTTCGTTGAGGAACACCATGTGTGATGCATCATCCTCAATATGGATGGGATCACAGTGCTCTGCCATGAGCAATGCCAGCTCATCATCTTGCTTCCGTATCAGGTTGGCTTCCTCCTTACGTGCGCGTCGCGGCTTGCGGCAGTCCTTAGAAAAATGCCCAAGCTTGTTGCAATTGTAGCACTTTACTTTGGACATATCACGGCCACCAACAGATGATGTGCCTTCCTTGCCTTCACGTGTGCTATTCCCTTGCGCATGTTGCTTGGTGTGGTAGCGTTTGTCACCACCATTGTTAGCATTCTTCTTTCCACCGTGAGAACCTCCTCCTTGTTTATTTGATCTTGCCAACCACTCCTCCTCCGTGAGAAGCAGCTGGCTACTTGTGCCGCCTACCTCACTAAGAGAATAGCGCTGCTCCACCGATCGTAGTCGGCCGGTGAGTTCTTCTACAGACAACATGCTCACATCCAGTAGTGTCTCAATAGAAATAGCTACTTGTATGTACATGGATGGTACAACACGAAGGAACTTCTTAACAACCTGACCTTCCTCCAACGTGTCGCCGAGAAGCCGAAGGTTGTTTGTGAGTCCTGTAATTCTCATGGAGAAATCATCCACGGTTTCACCATCCTTGAACGTGATGTCTTCGAACTCCTTTCGAAGCTTCTGTGTGTTTGCCTCGCGAACACGTGTGACGCCCATCCGCATGGTCTTCACAGCCTCCCATGCTTGTTTGGCAGTGTCCTTCACCGCCAGCGTTGATAGCATCTCCGGTGGCACAGCCCGGAGGATGGCCGAGAGCGCCAGCCGGTCGTCCCGGTACTCCGCCGTCCCCGGTTCGATGGCTTCCCACAAGCCTTGATCTTGTAGGTTCACTCTCATCAGCAACGCCCAATCACCGTAGTTCGTGTGTGTTAACATGGGGTACACAATTGTGCTCCCGGTCTCCTTCACCACCCTTTGGACCACCACGTCTCGTCCAGCATTGCTGCCGCCGCCGTTGCCGCCATCGTTGCCGTTGCTGCCGCCGTCGTGGGTCTCTTCTCGGGAAGGTGAATTAGAGCCGCTCCTCACCATTGCCACAGGATTAAACAGAGCACCGATCTGATACCAATTGTAGGTGTCAAGGTTCCTTGAACACACACCAACACAAAGAGGTACGCTACAGGAGGAAGATATGAGACAATGTCGTTTGGTGTTGTGGAACGTTGCAGCTTTTCTCTGGTTTGGTCTTCTTTATGAATAGACTCCAGGATTACAGAAAGAGATACTTGGGCTAACAGACGTGCCCAGACTCAAATGCCACGATGCTAAGATCGCGCTATACAGACCGAGTCCTATGCGGCCACAACTAACTAACACACAGCATGCCTTCTGTTCTCAACTCGCACGTTTCCAGTCGTGCTTAACTTCTTAACAGGAAAAGAGGATAATTACTAATCTACTTGACAGCTGGATAAACTTATTTGACGTGGACCTAAATGGGCGCAACATGATTAAGTTCCAACACTCGTCTCCCTGGCTGCCCCTTGGAGCGCAGAGGCCTGCACGCATGGAAGAAGAGGGACGGCCTTGAGATATCGCTAGCTTCTGGAAGAAGAGGGACGACCTGCTGCAACTCTGCAATCTCCCTTGGTCCCACTGCTGATCTGAAACCAGATCACAGACATGCCACACATCTGTGGCCTGTGCCACCGACACATCTATCCTTCCTCCAGCTGCGACGTCAATACGATCACAACCTTGCCAGCAAGTGCTACGTCTAATGACCCCTGCAGAGGCGAGTGACATTTAGAAAAAAGTATCTCAGATCCATAAGGCAGATCTCACAATAGCTTCGACCCATGTACCTGGGAGAGCAGACATATTGGTGAGAAGCTGGACCTACACGTCACCACCCGCCGCAAGGTCACCTCCAACACCTGCTCTGGAGGCGATTAATCATTAAAGCATCCACATACCTACTCCACTCGAGTTCCTGGAGTCAAGAACAACGAACCCTTCAGCCATCACCCCCTACGGCGGCTAAGAGGTACACATACCTTATTCTACTATTCAATTCATATTGTGTGCTTAACATATGTCGATTAGATAGACTAGGATAAATAGAATGGTCTAAAATGCATAAAATTAGTAACTTAATGTTATCTACGCGTATATATAGTTACGAAAAATATAATGTCAGTGATAGCACCTAAATTTAGGTGTTTATGCCAAGTATTTGTCCATAGATTTGTGTCGTTATAGCCATAATATGCCCAAAATAACTGTAGACTCTTTATATTTTAGTAATTTATATCTTTTCAAAGATTAAGTAGCTCAACTAGTAAATTTTGGAACTTGTAGACACCGAACTCAAGAAGACATCAATTCTCCAAATTTTTCCCCATCTGACATCGCTTTATGTGCACCAGCTCAGGAGATGATGGGCCCAAGAAACTTTTGATATTTTGGACTCAAATTTTGATGACTATCCCCTTCATCAGCGAGCTCATTGTTCACAAGTTTCATCAGCATAGGTCTGTCGATATATAGTAATAGCCCATCGGGGGTTTGATCGTAAGGAACATCAATAACGACCACAGAAATCTTCAATCATTAGCGACCACTGAGATTCCCAGAGGACCGGTGACCGCTGGGAACCCCGAGGGCCAGTGAACGTTGAGGACCCAATGATCCCATCGACTATTGGGACCATATCTCAGCGACTGCCAAGAATTCTAACCATCCGCGAATCGAGAATTCTCACCATCAATGACCGTCGAGAATTCACACCATCAGTGACCCAAGATCTCAGTGACCGAAGATCTCAATGAACAAAGATCATAGCGACTACTGAACATCTGAGCGATCAAAGATCTCAACAACCATTGAAGATCATACACAATCTTCCTATCCCTATAAATACACATCCCCTGCTACCTAGGCGAGGGTTCCGTTCTGCCATTTTGACTTTTGGTCCGATTTCCAATGACCATCAATTCCTAGAGCTTCATGGGAGAGCTCCAAGGTCCGAAAGGGCTAAAGAGCACACCCTAAGTCCATCTCTTCAGTTTTCCTGCATCCACCGTCATTTTCTACTATCATCCACCCACCTCTAGCCATTACTAGCCACCTTCCACTTCCACACACACATCCAAGCTACTGTTGGGGCTGAATTAAGGAGACCGAAGACCAAGGAGTCAAGAAGATTAAGAAGGACAACCCCAAGGATGAGATTCAGCCTTCCTGAAGGCTAAGGAGCGAGAGTAACCTCACTTCCATGAGCTAAATCTCTTCTTCTAACTCTTTCTTCTACTTTTCTCTCACATTCTGTATAAACGATATTCTTACATCTTTGTTTAGTGCCAACTATGCTTGTCCATGGCTAGTTGAGCTCCTTATTGGCTATGTAGCCCGTTTTGTGTATGTTTATGCACTTTTACCTTTAGTAAGTAGTTTTATTCTCGATCTAGTTCATTGTATGTTCTATCTTCTCTTTCCACTTGATTGCTGGCCAATTTGGTTGATCGCTTTCTTACTTGAACCTTCATTTTTTACTTAGATCAAGAGATTAGCTATAGAAATGGATAAGAGATGGTAGTTTGGATGGAAATCTTGAAAGAGGATATACAACAGATGATTTTTCCAGAGAACCTATAGGAGAGATCCTACTAGGACCTTGGAACTGGTTGGGCTCAGTTGGAAATGGTCAGGTTGACTCGAACCCGGTTTGGTTCACCTCTACCCACCCAGGTCCATAGACCAATATTCTATTTAGATTCTATATTATTCCTAACATGTTTGAATATTGTAGACCTGAGAGGGTATCGGGGATATTCAGGGATGTTGCTATGTTATACTTGAGAGAAGTTTTAGATCTTTGATGGGGTTTTAGTCACACAGAATGAGAGTGAGTGGGATGAAATCCAGAGGAGAAGTCACCATGACGTGCTATGTTTGGAGGTTAGATGCTTTCTATGGTGTTCGAGGGTTATCTACACCAAAGAGCGAGTGTGTAGACTGTCCAACTTGTGGTTACATATCCAGGAACATCGTCTCCTAAGTAGTAGGATTAAACAGACTCTATTTTCTTTACTTTGTTTTGTTTTGTCTCATATCATTTGCTAGACTAGTTCTAGTTCTTTACATATATCAACTATCAGTTTGGCTTAACTGACATAAGAGTGGGACCTTAAGAGTCTTAAGCATCCCATGTTCTTTTAGTCGACCCTGTATATCTGCTTCGACCCCGTATTGAGTTGCGGGGGTCCTTAAAGGTTTCAGATTATAAATTTAGACATACGATTCACCTTTGGGATCATGCCTCCATATTTTGGTTTTGCTCTCAGGGCTAGTCAACTAGTAAATAGAAGGAAACCAAGGAAAATACCAATTAAAGTGACACTCTATTAGATTCTAACACAATCAACTCCAATTAACTAATATTCCATTATCAAATGATAACTTCCTAACCTAGGAACAAAGTGAAGATAAATAAAGATGATTAATGGATAAACATGGGGAAATTCAATTTAGTAGACTACCACATATTTCTAACTATAGTTTTATTTATGCAATCCATAAAGGAATGAAAACTAATACCTAGAAAATATTTGCCCTTCCATCATATGTATGCATGTTGTGTATAATATTTTATAAATGAATGGTATAATGTAATATATCAATTTCTAAACTATACATATCATGATCATGAGTAATGATTACTATATCATATGACTATATGGATGGTAATGTACCCAAAGATTCAAAACGAGGCATAATAACAAGTCAAGGAGAATTTTTAAATATTATATTCACTAAGAGGGAAAATGGTAATTTCACCTAATAAGAACGTAGGAAGTGATTTCAAAGCCAAGCATTGAATAACCCCATTACACTCTCTATTTCTAGATTCATGATACTTTGATTTCTATGGTTCTTATGGACATCTTGATTATAAATTCCCAAATGAAACATGTACTAAATTCCCGATGCTTAATTGAATTACTTATTTCCCTCTTGAGTATCATCTACATAACTTTGCATAAGTGGTGAAATAATTTTATGAGCCTTTCCCTCTTGTTGAAGTTCACCACGACTTAATTGAATGTTGAACATTGTTGAGAAATTGAAAATATTGGTTGATTTTGACATAGACACAAAAATTCAAAATATTGGCTAAGAGATTTGGCTCACTAGATTCAGCTGGTCACATTCCCAAACCATGCATAGTGGATAATAAACAACTAGAGGTCTCCCAGTACTAGTTACCCCACATCCAAAAGTGTTGTTCTCTCATAGAGGGGAGAACCCCAGGCACCTAGCCATTGGATAAGACAAAACATTTGATTGATTGTGCCAATGGATAAATCATTTCATTTTAGACAATTTTAACATCTTGATACTAGTTTTAAGAAAAAACATTTCATTTTAAAATCTTGATTTTGACCTTGATAATCTCTTTTTGGTTCTAGTTACAATTTAAACTATTGTATTCTTTTGAGACTAGCATGGTAGTTGGACTATTCTCTTGTTAATACCATAAGTCCACCAAGCAAAATTACCTAGATTTAATCTCATAACTCATTATTTTTAAAATAGCTCAATAATTGAATTTAGTGCCAGCCATGCTGACCTTATTTCCCTTCTTGGGGTACATGTGTGGTTTTGTTCCTCTGGGAACTCATGGACAAGTGATACGAAGAAGGAATAGAAGAGACATGCAAGAGTTGTCCCTTGTTGAAGACTAGATAGGAATTGATTCTTATTTTGGATCTTGTAATCTTATGTTTAAAGCTTCTAGGACTATGATGTAAAATCATGATTGTAAAAAAAACTGTTTATAATATTTTGATACATTTTGTAAATATTTGATAGTAAACATCGGGTCTTTATAGTGAGATATTGATGAATGTCAGATTGTGGATACCGTATAATAAGTAAGGTAGAAGATTCTTTACAGTGACATATTGATGAATGTCTGTTTGTGGATACTAAGTACGCTTTTTGTTCAGGCACTAGGAAGATTTATCAGGATCTGAAGAAAACCTTCTGATGGTAAGGTATGGAGAAGGATATAACTTTTTTTATAATTAGATGCCTGACATGTCAACAGGTAAAGGATGTACACCAAAGACCTGGTGGTCTTCTCCAACCTTGATATTCTTAGAGTGTAAGTGGGAGAAGATAACCATGAACTTCTTATAGGTTTTCCCAAGACTAAGAAAGGGCATGATGCATTATGGGTGGTGGTTGATCATCTGACAAAAGCACACTTTCTAGCTTATAAAACCACTATTATTGTCTCTGATATGGCTAATTTGTATATTCAAGAGATAGTAAATATGCATGGTGTTCCCCATTCTATAGTTTCTAATAGGGACCCAAGATTTACTTCTACATTGTGGAATTAAGTTCAGGATGAGTTAGGAACTCAACTTCATTTCAGTACAACTTACCACGCTCAGATAGATGGACAGTCTGAAACGATTATTCAGACTTTGGAGGACATGCTTAGAGAATGCATGATTGTTTGGGGGAGGATCTTTGTCAAAGTTCATGCATCTAGATGAGTTTGCTTATAGTAATATTTTTTACAACAATATAGACATGACACCATATGAAGCTCCGTATGGCAGGTGCAACGAACCCCTCCCCCTATTATCCCTATTCAGGCGGGTCAAGATGGCAAGGGCCACTACTCTAATACAAGACTAAAGATTTAGCAAATAACTAGAAATAATTAATAAATTTCCACTATATGAAAATGGATTGGTACAAGATAACTTTCCACAAAGGAATCACATTTTATGGTTTTGCAACATGGAAATTAAAACTATCTATAACCTCCATGATTACAGTAATGTATGTTTTTTTTTGTGCCTTTTCTCTTGAATGTTCGTTTCCACCATACTTGTATAACAACAACATATTATCCTAAAATTTTGACAAACAAAATATGCAGTCAGTATAACAAGTTATACTGGTATGAGGGGGAAACAAAATATTGCATCTAGGTGTAACAACATAATCACAACAATTATAATTACAGATACAAAATTTATCATTTTCTTCATAACTTCCCAATCATTTTTACACAAACTCTGGTATATCCTCTCTTAGGGTTTTCTCACTGCAATGGACTTTAGGCCACTTCTCAATCTGGAGCTCGGTGTCTTATTGGCCACCTCTCAATCTGGAACTCTGTGTCTTATTGGCCACCTCTCAATCTGGAGTTAGGTTCCTATTAGGTCTTCCCAATATGGGGCATGACCTCTTATGACCTTCCCAATCTGGGGCCTGGCCTTTAGGCATCACCATGACTTTACATTTCTTTCCATCCTCAAATTTCTAGAGTTTGTATGCAAGTTTGAGCAAGTTATAAGCATAATATTATGACAACCATAGTGACTTTATAGATTGTAGGAAATAAATATCATCCAAGCATTTAATTTTAGGCAATCTAATAAAACCTCAGAAAATGCTGGGAAAATAAAATGGTTGTCATAGGCATAACCACATACATATTTCAACAATAACTTGAAGTCCAAGCAAGATCAATCAAGAGTAACCAAACAAGCAACCAAGCAATTTAACCTAAAAGTTAAAGAAAAATAACCATGTATTATCATTCTATCCAAATCTACCATTAAGACTAATTGGGGTCTCAAGATAGGGTTTTGAAGTCAACTTTAGGGTTCCATTAGGGTTTTGGATTTCTAAACCCTAATTACCACTTTTCATGTTCTTTTGGGTTACAAACCCTAATTTGTCATTAATTGCACTTTTATTCTCAAAGAAACCGTAATTTATCAGATTAAGGGTTCAGAAGTTCACATAAGTTCCAAGGTATTCTTTTTGTCCATAAAAGATCAATCTTTGATCATCAACATCACTTGGATTCATTAAGATCACCAAAACTTAGAAATTAGGGTTTTGATTCATTTAATACATTAAATATGCCAACTTTTGGCACTTTTTAACTAGAAATAGACTTAGATCCTAATTATGTTTTTATTGGATTCTCCATATTTTTCTAATAAAAATACATATATTATTTTCCTTAATCTGATTATCCTACTAATTACTAGGATGTTTTACAAATTTAAAAATTTCAGGCCAATTGCAGGCTACCACCTAGGCAACGTGCCCTGGTCCCGGCTTGGCCAAATAGGCTGGCCCGACCAATGGGCATGTGCCACCTAGGCTTGACTTTCCTGCATTGCTCCACACTGGTCGGGCCGAGAAAGAGTGAAAAAGACCAAAAAGTCTTACCTGCTAAAGGAGAGGTGAGGGTAATATGGTCAATTCAATGAGGTCATTCTTCTTCCTTGGCTTTGTTCTTCTCACGAACTAGTTGGTCAACCAGCTAGTTGATTTGGAAGTCTACGCTTCTTCCTTGGAAACTAAGACTCCTCCATCTTTGCCTAGATCCGAAGAACTCGACAAGGGCCTCAATTGCCCAGACGCTGGTTGGAAATGATCAGTCGACAAGGATCTTATTCAGCTTGACAGTAAGAACAGGTAAGGAGGTAGAAAAGGATGGACCAAGTAATTGGGAGTAGAGACACAATAAGGGAGTTAGGGGCAGTCTTCGTGATCACTTGAGATGATTACAGAGGGTCTAAACCCCCTTTTATAGTCTGAAGTTGGCTACGGCCACCCTGTAATTTGGGTGATCCTTCTAGAGGTCTCCAACTAAGGTAAAACCTAGGGTAGGTAGACTCAGATTGGTCTCCCAAATTCATTGGAATATTTTCACACCTTCTCAAGCATTGAGGAGGGAGAGAGAGATGTGAAATAGATTCACAGATGTAACTTCAAGTTGCCTAAACTGGCCCAAGGTAGGTGATAAGTCCATCATCGTCGAATGGGGATCTGACGGTCCATGTTGAGCCCACTAGAAAAAAGATATTCCTAATAGAAATTAAAAAAAATCATGACATTTAATTCTTTTCATCCATATTTCCCACACTTTATGGATTTTTTTATAAAATCCATATCTCTCAAACCATCTATCTTTTAGTGTTAAATTTTAAGGAGAAGTATTTAATAACTTTATCTAGGTGTGTGCGAAGATTGGGATCAAAACTCAAAGAGTAGAACACCTTTTCTTAACATGCAAGTTGTCCACTTAAAAAGTATATAGCATGCATTAAAACATATCCTTTCTCTTTCATTCTTTTCTATTTTTCTTTATTTTGGCTATTCTTTTGGTTAGAAACCATGTGCCAACGAAAACTAATTAATGGTGGCCATCCATGCCACATTCCAGGGAATTCTACACATTTCCCTTAAGCATATATAGTCAACATCTATTTTCATTTTCTATTTGATTATTATGGGGTTTTTCTTCTTTCCCTTTTCATTTTATTCATTATTAGAATAATAAGATAGTAAGACTCACAAATCCTATCATTCAAGGGAAATTTTGCAAAGAAATCCATTATTTGTGTCCCAAAGACACTATTCATTCAAGCTATGAAAGCACACTGTGCCCCACCCTATTGACCCTCTTGTAGCCCTAAGTTCTTAAGCGAGTAAATTTAAACCCTAATCACCACATACAACTAATCACTATGCAAGTGTGGCCCCTATTTCATTGACCTAGAGACAAAGGACACCAAAGGAGGAACATTGTCAACCCCTTAGTATTACAAAAACCATCAAGTGTATATGATGACGGTTAACTCATCTTCATCCTTGCAATAGTAGAGACCAAGAATATGTGGATAAGTCAAACTTACCACGTTTGATTCTATGTTTTGGTCTTTGGTTCTCCCTACTCTTCATGTTCTTTCCGAAAAATACCTTAGAAATCACCATCTCATTCATCTTTTATGTGTTCTACAGAACTGATTGTGTGGAGAATTGAAATATGAATCCAACAAACTAAGTTCTGTCAAATTCCAATAAGTATATTAAAATTTTAGCCTTTTCGTGATTGGTTGTGCTAGGTGGAAGTTGTAACATATTTATATCAGTTTGCGAGCCTATCAAAAGGCAACCGGTCAATTTGTTCCATGAATAGGCAGCCCATCTTTTGATGTGGCCCAATGGTTGATGACCCATCTATTTCTAATCGATGGTGAGTTATGTGATTACTAAAAATATCATAACACTCTCAATTCAACTTCAATTTGGTTCATTCTTTTTTCTTTGAATTCATAATTGGATTCCTTGAATTTTTAAAGAAAAAGTTTGACACAATTCTCAAGTGATTTTTTTATTAATTAAATCATTAAATTTTCTTAAATCTCTTTCTACCAACACATGTGTAAATTACTACTATAGTATCTACAATTCAAATCTCATAATATGCTCAAAGTTTGATTTTTGACTTATCAATGAACAAGTTTAACCTTAATCAATCTAAATTACATGCAAGGTTTTAATTAATTTATAGTTACTAATAAACCTCTAATTAACACTAAAGTTGTCTTATTTCCAAAGAATCTAGGTATAGGTTATAAAAATCAGACCCCCATAGAGTTTTGTTCTCAAATTTTATAGGTATGCAGACATACCATAATAATATTATCTTTTTATATATAAAACTCACAACATCTTGCTTACTCTAAAATTCTCATATGAAACCCTATCTATTTAAATTTAAAGGAATGATTATGATGTAATTAACCATCTCAGACACAACAAGAATGTCTCTAGCACATGCTAAATTACCAAAAATT
The DNA here is from genome assembly GCA_963693085.1 of Alisma plantago-aquatica. Taxonomy (NCBI): domain Eukaryota; kingdom Viridiplantae; phylum Streptophyta; class Magnoliopsida; order Alismatales; family Alismataceae; genus Alisma; species Alisma plantago-aquatica. The sequence goes on from OY856411.1 coordinate 501,671,186, forward strand.
GGTTTACTTTTATACTGGGATATACTCTCTTGAGGTTCTACCCTCAAGTGGTATAGAAATATTCAATGTGTCATATTATACATCATGACTTAATATATTTGTAAGTATATTATATAAAAAATAAATTCATATCTTATTGGTGTTTACTCAAATAGGCTTCTAACCTCGAGGCCCCATAAAATGTAAACATGAATTAACACAACTAAGTTGTATTGGACTACTAACCAATCAAGCAATTTTCACAAATAATTATTATGTTTATATGGATACATTACACACATGTACTAGGATGAAACTACTTTTACAACACATAAAAGTCAATTTATCAAGAAACCATAAATACAAAATGTAGGCTTTCATTTGATGCTCAGTCAATCAATACCCAACACCCAATCAACCAGCTGCTTCATCGGTAGGCAATCTAAAAAACACACAAAAGGTTACATGGACAAATACTTACATCGCTTCTCAATCAATAGGAGGATAGAAAAAATCCATCGATATTCAACCAACAAAGAGTCAATCATAAAAAACCTACAAAAAGGTAGAAGAGCCTTGTCGGTCCTTAGCCACTAGAAAAACAAGGACACTTCTAGCATTGCTCAACCTATGGAAAGACATACCTATATCCTTCCTCTATCTTTATGAGTTCCGTAACGATTTCCCAGAGATGATCACAAATGAATCTTCCTTATGGATTTTGTTAAAAACTGACCCAAAAGGTGGGTAAATCAAAGGTAATCTTAATATGACATGTACTTTTTTATGGGACTCTAATATTCCAATTAGTTGTGAAAATCAGATATCAACTATTTTTTGTTACTATGAAATTGAGAGGTTGTTATTAGTTGACCTAGTCAAGGTTGGAGGATCAATAGAAAAGAAACTAAGGGTAATAAGGTTGAAGGATAGTTTGCATGTGCTAATACTACTAGCACCAACATGTCTTATGTACACATTCTATTTGGAACTTGTTACAACTCGGATAAGAGTGAGTGCAAAGCTTGTCCGAACAAGGATAGAAGTACTCTCAAGGTTATTTATAGGTTTCTATACCTTTAGAGAATATAAAGATTCCAAATATATATTGATAATAATTAACTTGTCCAGGTATATGTTTTTTTTTATCATCATCATTGTCAAAAACCAAACTGCATGTGCTATAACTTGTCATATGACCGTTTTTGTTTTGAACTTTTCCTAATTAGGGTATCACGTAGATGAGTTATCTTTGTCTCATACCACACAAATTTCTACTTCTACTTTTGTATTCAACTAGACTTTTAAATTTTCCTCTTCTTTTCTTGTTGGTTCACCTTCAATGTATATTTTTTCCGTCACCATCGTACAAGAAAAATATGGGAAATGATAATATATACTAGGCTTAAATTTTACCCCTTTAGTTACTATCTTGATATTTCCATCTCATCCTATCTATCAATCTTTATTGCATATCTTTAATTATTTAACATTTTCTCACCTCTTCACATCCTCTTGTACAACCAAAATTATTTTGACCTTTACATTCATGTATCACCTTTCTTATGTCAGCTTTCATATACCTCTTGTCAGCTTTATGTCATGTTCTAAACCTTCCATCTAGCAATATTAACTTTCTCCTTTATTTTCATTTACCAATATTATTATTTAGTTCCTCTTATTATGTTTCTCGATATCTTGTAACTATTTTTATACTTTTATTTATGTCATCATTTTCCTTAAAGAATTCATATTTAATCTTATAAATAACATATCTTTTATCCAAGTCATATAACTACTATTATGATCAACCTTTACTTTTCACTCTAAACTTTTATATGTTGTTCTTCCATCCATGCTCATGTAACTTACTCTTTTACTTAGAAATTACTTCATCTTTCATAATAACAAGCAATCACAATGAATCCATTTAAATAAATCAGAGTTGAACAATTATTTACTTTAGAATGGAATTAGTTTCAATCAAGGGAAAAACATTAATTTATAAAGGCACTTATCTTCATATCCCACGATTATCACATATGATTTCTCTTTAACTAGGTTCAGTATCCCCTTGTCCAAATATGTTGCATATTAATTTCTTATTATGATATAATCAAGAAATAATCTTTAATTAAATCCTTCTAAAATACTTCTTCTTGATATACCCATTGATATTCTTCAACTCTTTTCTACTTGACCTTTCTTTGTTCAAAATCTAAATAATATATCATAATTGATTGTGCAATCCAATTCTCTTACCTTGTTCTTTCTTTATAATTTCCTAATATTTATTTTTTTTATATAATTATACTCTTCATATTTAGGGTTTTCATCTAGAGTTGATTTTCAAACTTTTAGGTACTACCTATATTAAATTCCTTCCTTCTTATTTTTTTGTTCATTTTTAACTATATAGGTCTTTAATCTTGAAGTTCTCAAATTAACCCAATTATCATTCTCTTTAGTCTCTTCTCCTTTTTTGCAAAATTACTCATATGTTAAACCACCAAACTCCTTTATATTTCTAATTTTATGACCCCATTTTATCATGAAACATATTTTTCCTTGATAATATTCCCATTTTTTTGAAAAAAAATGGCAATTCATACATCCCATTCTCGAGTGGTTTGGAACTGGTGACCTCTTCCTCATACAACATCAACTTTACCACTCGGGTGCCACCACATTGGAATTATTCCCAAAATCTTTAACACTCCCACCTTTTCCTGTTTCCTTTTATTTTATTACCATGTGTTACGGTTAATTGATTCCTTTTTCTTCCTTTTTGTAAAGAAAAATGTACCAAGGGTTCTTAATCCCTTTTTAGATTCTATTTATCATTCAATATGATATATTCTAATTTGTGTTCAAAATTAATTTATTTCTTCCTTTATGCTTTTAGTTAGGGTTTCTTGTATTATGTTCTGACCTCACAAAAATACAGAGTCTAATTGATTTTGAATTATTTTTATCATTCCCTTTGGTTTCAATATCTTAGTGTATGAACATACACATTAACTTTTTTTATCCAATATGCATTACATTTTTATTTACTTTATATAGTTATTTCTATTATTTGATCATTAATGTTAGTCATTAGATCCTAGGAATGCATCCTGCCATCCAGACCAGGCCGAGCCTTTGTAGTCCTCAAGCTTGGAGCTACTCAAGATTAGCCAACTCCTATTTGTCTCAAACATTTGAAAATGATGTTCACTTAGGGAAACTCATATAATAATAACTTGAGGCCTACTTTATGTCAAGGAAAAAAGACAATATTTGATATAAATTCTAAATGTGCAACAATCTTAGTTAAAATATGTATTTTTTAAAATTGAAAATTTAGGATTCACAAAGGCAAGAGCATTTAGATTTCTTTGAAATAAAAGAAACAATATAAAAAAATTCATAGTATTTTATATCTTTATGATCTTATCTTTTGTTACTTTTTGATCTTCCCACCCTAATACTCTAGGGTTTATCTCTAGTACATCCTCCCTTTGCATACCTGGATAGGATATACATGGAATAATAGATAGAGAAGCTATATATTAGTTAAACTAAGTATTCAAATATCAAAATAGGGTATATAAATGCTTAGACTTCCCAGATCTATAACCGCATCACATCCTAACTACCACTCTTATGACTCCAACTATCTAACTTAATGGTTCTTGATGACTCAACCATTGATATGATACAAAATTTGTCAGACACCAAATCCTATAATCTCTCTTAGACAACAGTAATAGGATTTGAGCTCATTATGCTAGCTAACGCAACTCGCGTTTAGTTCCTTTTCCTTTTCTTTTAATATATACAATGTATGAGACACAAATAAAATTCTTCCATATGAATATTCATCTCTTAATCAAAGCATAAGAACCTTTCTATTCGATGATTTATAGTTAAACATACAAACATATGACACATATAGTTTACAACCATTCCATAAAGAATGAAGATACACAAATTTATACTTCATCTATAAAAACTCTTTCTTTTTCACACTACAGAACCAAGACTGTATAGGGATTGGAAATGTCTAATTCTACCTTAGAACACTGCTAACATCCTTCTATGGTAGGGATTTGGATTTCCAAATCTGTATTTATCTACCTAAATCAAAAGGGTTACCTTATAAGACATGGAGTTGACCTGTGATTCTAAGTCTGCTAAGTGTCTACCCATTTGTAATGAGCCTCATCAGGTCTAGCCTGAGCGGCTATGTCATCTGATCAGATAAAACTGGACTCCTCCTCTAACCTAGGTACCCAAAAAGAGATTCCAATCACTCTGGCTTAAACATCCTACATTAATGGTTCCACAAGGCATGACTCATTGAGTAATAACTTAACTAGGTACCATCAAATATATAGTTAATGTTGGGTACTTGTCTATAACTATACTAAAAACTTGGTACCATTGAAATGTCTGGTTATTGTTGAGTCCATTGGGTATCAGTGAAATCTTCAATAAATGTTGTTTACCCCTTCTATAATTCAAGAGGTCATCCACACTAGGCTTAACCCTCATGATCCACTAGCACACTCTAGATTCCTATCCTGGAATCTACCAATGGGAGAGTTGTTTCCTCCATTGTGGTATAATCTGTTTCCAAGAATCTATGGTGTTAAGGGATCTAAAATGTCTTATGGTTCGTCAGCTTTACTATTTAATGATCTACTAAACTTTTCTTGGATTTAGCATGTAATCTGATCATCCCTCTTTCATTTTGTATTGTATCTTGTATTTGTACCACCAAAAATCATACATGAACAAATATATATAAATTAGGTACTCTGAAAAGACATAAACTCAATTTCTATCATAACTAAGTTACTATCATTCAATATTGGAATTCACTTGCACTAAGCACTATACATAATTATAATGAGCACTGCATTTCACTTGCACTAAGCAATTTGTTTTAATTGAACTTAATAACTTGTGCATACTGAATATACTAGTATGATTCTTTCTATAAAATGTCATCTATCTTTCATACTTAATGCTACTTATTTCGATCTAACTAATATGTAATGAAATTCTAATATCAAGAACTTAATATAGCTTGAACTAACCAAACCAAGCATCGAATAAATATTACTAAAAAAATTATGCACTTTATCATCTTAGATTCATAACTATAAGGGAACCGAACTATGTAATAACACTTACTAGCATGTATTTCACTAGTAAGGATTTAGAGCAAATCTGGGTTTTACCACTGCCTCTAGATTTTCAATGTGTATGTAATTCATATAAATCATGTGCATGCATTATATAACTAAAGTCATTCAACTTCCATAAAGATTCTAGCAATTACAATATTTCATACCTTGGAAATCCAAATTAGGTCTTACCAAACTAAGAAAAATAAAATAATATTCAAGCCAACACATGTTCCTTACATTTTGTCTTGTTTCTATAAATAATATGGATAAAAGATGAATTTCCACTCACATTCATCTAATCCTAGGTTATTTATTTTAAATATAGGCTTGGTATGCACACATTTTCATCGAATTAGCTTGAATTTGAACTAAAGACTCTAAAATTACCTTCAAATAGCCTGTCATAACATTTAAAACTCTAAATAGAGCCTACTAGAGGAAGGGGAGGTAATTTTAAACCTCAAATGAGTTCTACAAAAGACTCTAAGAAATGGAAAGAGTAACAAAGAAGGAATCCATTGCTAAGACCACCATGCCATGTTAAAAGTATGGCTAAGTGTTTGATTCTCCTTATTCTTCATGTTCTTCCCTAAATTTTTCATTAAAAATCACCATTGGTTTGTCTTTTGTGGTTTGTGAACCTATTGTTTAGAGAATTTGATTACAAATCTAGCAAAATAAATTTCTTTGAATTATAATAAATATATGAAAAGTTATGGTTATTTTCATGATTGATTGTGTGGGGCAGTAGACACAACATGTATCCATTGATTTTCAAGCCTATCGGAAGATGGATCGTCAGTTTTTACCAATGATAGGTCGCCATAGACTGGTGGGACCCATCAACTTTTAACTGATAATAGTTCTAAGTGAATACTAAAAAAATTCAAAATCTTTCATTTCAACTTTGATTAGGTTAATTCTTTTGGTTTTGGATTCATAATTGAATTACCTACTAGTCTACAAAAAAAATAGAATTATCAAATGGTAATTTATTAATTAATTTCAAAAATACTACTAAATCTTTTCTACCAATATACATGTGTGATTACTTTATAATATATGGTTTAAATCTCATAGTATGCTCAAAATATGATTTTTGACTTATCAAGGAACAAATTTAATCTTAAATTAAATGTTTAATCAAGTTAAACTTCAGGCAAGGTGCTAATGAACCTATAATTACTAATGGAGCTACAACTAATAGTACAATTATCTCCAACCTAGATTTTAAAATAAGTAAGGTATGGGTTTTAACATGTAGTGTTTAGTGTTGGCTTCTTCTTGCTAGCTTTAGTGTAATTGTTTTCCTTTCATAGACTTTTAGTCTTAACTACTTAGGGTTGATATAGCTCTAAATCTTGCACTTCTTAGTTTCTAGTCCATCTTATTTTAATTCAATACCAATTTCAAACCTTGAAAATCCTAGTCTTCACATTAAAAACTTAGCCTAAAAAAATTAGCTCTATCGCCCCTCTCTCCCCTAGGTTCGACCCCACTTTCCATTCCTATACTACACCTGAGTTTGTGCACTTGTGAAATTCTATAAGAATGTGTCAAATATGGGTTGTAAATATCAAATTACCTAGGTGTGCCCAAGATGTGTCTAGCCATGTCATAATGGCTGGAGGCACTTGGGCGCATCAAATCACCATATTAAAATAAAGATGCAAGAAATAATTTGAGCAAAGCTTAATACATCAAGATAAACATAAGATAACAATAAATTTATCTTTGTTTTGTTTTTATAAATACTAACAACTTATATGCAACTATAATACAATGTGATTTCCAAGCATGAGTTGTGCCAACTGGATAACATGGCTTGTCCCCCTGGCCAACTGTAGGGAAATATGGCGACAGAGATGGTAGTGGAAACAAAAAAAAATTTACTACCACATTACCCTTAAACAGTAGATCACATCAACAACTATGAATTGGAAAGGAAATGTAGCAAGGCATATATCATGTCTTGGATCAAGTCTAGAGACTATACTTGTTGTAGTGTGCTTCTTTTTCAATTTGCACCTAGAAACTATCAAGAGTGGCCTCTAGGATGATCACCATAGATGGCGGTTGACTACATCCTCCTAGCAGGTGACAAAGGACTCCTTACCTCAATAGTAGTCCATCTGGACCATTGGGAACTCCTGTTGTTCAAGATGAATGGGAACAAAGGAGTTCTCCCTTCTAGTTAACATTTCTAACATCGACTAGCTCTCTCTTATTGTCTCTCTCTTTTCATCCCTCCCTATTACAGGTAGGACTTTCTCGGGTTCTCATGTTACCACAACTGTGAGAAGACAACAATCGTCAGAGCCTATTGTTGTGTCTCTAGAAAACCTCGACTATCCCTCCATTTATAGCAGGGTCAGGGTCAGGATTTCCAGTCTGAGTGGGAGTTTAAGAGATGGCACCTCATGAATATTTTGGAACTTGAAACCATGAATCGATCAATTCACATGTGAGACGATCAGTTCAACACTTGAAATGATTATTCCACCATGTTTTTATTCACCAATTGGCAATTAATATTTGATTAATGCACAACATTACATCAGCATCAATCCTTGATCAATTCACTGTCATAAACCAAATGGTCTATTCACAACCTAAATTGGTCGGTTCACATATCTGAGCCAATCAATTCACTTGCTAAACCGGTTATTTTAAAGTCATGATTGGCAATCTTGTTTAAATTGAATACCTAACACTTTAGTAATCAAGTTCAAACCATATTCATTAGTAAACTCCTATTCCAGGTGCATCCTATGCATGTGACCCTATAGGTCCCAAGTTACATTGGCAGTGAATGTCCATAACTGATTTATGACATCACATGTAATGAGTGGTATCTAGAAAGGCATCATTTCTATCGAAGTAATCAGGAAGTTGTAGAAAAACTTCAACCTACAATCTATGGTTGTGTTACAATGATCGAATAGTTCCTTTGTCACTGATATCCAGATTGAACTTGCCCCATGGAATCATTATCCTCTTCAATGTTCAATCCATGTTCCTTGAAATAGAGTAAACTGTCTGAGGTATATGTGAACTCAAAATCATATATCGACTCACATGCACATGGCCATGCATTTCTTAGTCTCGCTTATCAAGTGGCTAAGAAATCAAACTCCTATAGGAGGAAACAAAATCTCATCTACATCAATCACAGTCATCCCCATGTCTCAAAATGTATTCGAGCATCACCATTATAGAAACCCTTATTCAAGGTCATGGTGGATGATGTCAAAGTACATTGAACAACATGTGATGAGTATAGTGATTTTAGGTCTAAGAACCACAATCACGACCATCACTGTGAGAGATGATTCTGACTATTACTCCATGGTTATCATGCATCACTCTCAAGGTGAGTTTATCTGATACATTGTTCTCTAACAGGTATTTATGTGTTTGGTTTGAAATCACATATCATGACTAATGAGATTCTATCAACAACCAACACACACTCCAGTCATATGTGCTACTTTTGTCTATCATCTTCCACAATAACATCTGACTAGGGACATAACAAGAATGTATATACACTCTTAACATTTGTATGATCGCATTGTTCATGTCCTCAACCTGAAGAGATATGTCATTGAGTAAAATCATTCTTTACACATTTATTATGTTACATCATTATATCACAACTAAATAAAATAGAATAAATTGGAATAATGCATTTATTATTAATCAAATCATTTACAAGATATGCCATTACATTCATCATATGATTGGATAACTAGGAATACATACCAACAGACTCCCATTTGCACTTAGATCTAATCACCCATGAACTTAATCCCAAGTGATCTAACATAACTGTCATGCTTCTGCTACAAAAGTGTTTTGTCAAGGGGTCAATCACATTGCTTTCAGTTGGTAATCTGCAAATCTTCACATCTCCTCACAAGATGATATCTCGTATGAGATGGATCTGCCTTTGTATGTGCTTGGGATGTTGATGCAATCTTTTTTTTTTTGGAAACCATAGAGATTAGTTGTGACGTCCCCGGATTTTCTAAAACTTAATCTGATGTGTGACGTCCAAATTGAAACCCTCACCTCAGCGAGCATTCCAATTTAAACATCCCACACTAGGCTAAGAAGAAGAAAATCAGAGGAAGTCAGAAGGAAACACAGTAGCACATGCACATGAACAATAATAAAACCATACACACATGTTCACCATTCAACATATAATTACAACATGAATTGTTACAACATTTGATATTACATATTGAACAGCAAACTATACATATACGTGTACTACATCTAAACAACAGGATCTTAAGACAACAGGTCCACCTGTACATCAGCTCGCCACACAACTCTCACTATCCTGGATCTTCAAGAGCATAACCACAACCTAAACAAAAGATTACATGCGGTACACGTCAGCACAATATTTCATGAATATTGTACTGAGTATGCCTACGTGTCTTTTATTTACCTCTCATCATATCTTGGCAATAAGATAAAACTAATACTTGGCAGTAACAGAAGAATATAAGAAAAGCATATACTTGCACCAGGATATTCATTAACAAAAGAGAACACATATTTTAAGCTCATTTTCCATTATATATCAAGGCCTTTATGATCACTACCAAAGAGTTAGATCATTTGTACAAGGTGACCACTACCAAAGAGTTAGGTCAGACCACTACCAAAGAGTTAGGTCATATGTACAATGTGACCACTACCAAAGAGTTAGGTCACTTCCAAGCACACTACCAAAGAGTTAGTGCTTTCATATAATGGAACAGATATATTATGTTTGATGTGTTCATAGCAGTAATTATGGAAGATCATGCAACATATCATACAAGAACAATCATTTCATCCAATAACATATGCCAAGTATTTTACTACACATATAACACAAGCATATTGTATAATAAGCCAAGTAAGAGGTAATAGCGTACCTTCCAAAGAGACAGATCATTCTAAACACATGTTCCTCATGTCATCTATTTCTTTGATAAACCTGATTAAGACAAGATCATATACTATCATCAGGTTCTCATCTTATTATATCTCATCTTAACCCTAATTATGTCCATTAGGGTTTCTCTTATCTCATTAGTATATGTACTTTATTACTTGTCTTATCATCTTGTAATTAGGTTACTGATCTTATATTCCAGATTAGGGTACCTAATCTGATTATCTGGTTACATAGGATTATGTGCACATATTAACCCTAGGTTACATCGTAAACCTAAATTAGGGTTTCATAACCTGTATTATAGGTCAACTTCATATAACATGAATTATATGAATCTAACTGATATCTGAGTTACATATTAGCCTCACATTACTGATATGAAGGTATTCTGTAATTACCATGATTTATTGAGCATGCATGCATTTATTGCATATTAATTAGGGTTATTAGCCCGAATTAGCCATATTATGCAAATTACATGATTTCGTACATTATCATGACCATAATTGACATCATATGTATTCTAAACATGATAATAGAGTTATTGACAATTTTCCATAATTTTATATAATCATTTGGTATTTATTATCCATTAATTAAGCATTTCACTATTAATGAGATATCACTGATATTCGTGCATTAAAAGCAAGATATTATGCTTCCATCTTTTTCTATGCATTTTTCTGAGAAAAACGATATATTATATGTATTTTTCTGACGTCCGAGCTAATTACTATGAATTTTGGAAGATTTGGACATTTATTGAAAATACTAAGCGATTTATCTTTTTCGGCCAACCATGATGTGCCACGTGTCCTTGGCGCACAGCTCTAGCCCCTTGCTTGAGTTCGGTCGGTTCTTTACTGGTTTGCTGCGAGCCGGCCGGTCCTTGGTCTCTAACTTGTCCGGTTCAGGGTAAATGGGCCCGGTCTGTTGCCTTAGACCATCCGGTCTCTGGCCTGATCCGGACCGGTTCGCCATCCCCCTTCTCTTTCTCACGCGATCAGTCCCAAACGAGACTGATCGGCAGGGCGCCGCCGTGAGGGAAGCGCTCCGACGAGCAATCTGCCATCATCCAGAGCTCCTCAGAGATGTCTTGACCCTCCTTCAGCTTCGTCATCATCTTCCCGACCTCCTCGGCTACTCCGCTTTGCTCTGGCATCCCCGATCCTCCAGCTGGGCAGGAGCGCCGCCGCTAGTTGCATCTGCGGTGGAGTACGAAGGGGAAAACCATCCCTCTCATCCTTGCACCCATCCAAAGCTTCCCAAAAGCTTCGGAAGTCTTCTATGAACTTGTCTCGAGCCTTGATTCACGATGAGGATCTCAGCATACCCGTCTCCGAGATCCATCTTCTTCTCCGGCCAGGTTGAGCTGGCTTGCTACCAAACCGCTGCGGGAGGTCATGGGGACGGTGGGGTTGGATTCCCCTGGACCCCAGCTTCCTTTTCCCCTCCTTCTCCTCCTCCGAACTGCCTTGCATCTCTGTTCTACATTCTTGGCCACTACCTGTTCTTTGCGGTGGAGAGCCATTGGCAAAGGAGGGATCGTTCTCCCTCTACCGTCGCCCAAAGGACAAACTTGAGGGGTCTGGATGTGGGTCTGGTCAAGGCGAAGAGAACTGCCCACTCCTCGTTCCTTCCTAGGCCACGAACATGACGTGGGGATGCCTGGAACGCGGCATCGCAGACTGCTCCACGATCTCCTGGTCGATCGGAGGTAGGGGAGAGTCTGTCCCCCGTACGATCTTCATCTAAGGGTTAAAAGCCATCGCCCACCTAAGCCATCCGTGGCTTCCCCCCCTCCAGAGGCCACAGCCACCAGATCATCTATGGACGGCCAGGATCTAGCCACATGACCCGCCCTAAATCAAAGGGGCGCGTGACACTTATTTAATCAACAACTTAGGCTAAACAACACAAAAATGCACATTATTTCCCAATTTTCAACCCTTCATAACTCCTTCTAGGGTACTCCAAATGCCACCAAATTTTAACCATAGTTTTCCTTCCACTCAATCTACCTTCTACTCAAATTTGGTGCAAAAACTCAATTGTTAGGTCATCCAATTAAATTCCTCAAGAAGGCATATAAGGAGAGATATTAATCATTATATAAATCTCATTTAACATCTCCACTTTACCAAAACACTTGGAACTCTCATTATAACTCAAGATATGGATTCTAATATGTTATTGGAGATTTATGGATTTCCAAAACCCACTCCATCACATCCTACACACCTTAAAAGATATTCTGTCCTCAGAATTAAGTCAGAAAGTCCAACCTTTCACATCATATACATCTTAAAGGAACTTTCGTCCTCGAAAGTACACCATACTCATACTTCCAGGGAAAAGCTTATCTTGCCTTCATCCACATGTAGGCACTATTCTATGTGTAACATATCCACAAAGGTTACCTAGAACCATGTATCCAAAGCACTATCCGGGGGTTCTACAACCATCTTGGTGCACAAGCACTCCTTAAAAGGTTCAACAAGGGTTTAGAAGATTAGGTTATGCCACTACATATCTCGTATGTTAGGATTGTATCCTTATCTTTATCCATGCATTAGGGTTTCTACATCATATTATCATGTTCCAAAGAAGTTAACCATAGTTAACCAATTATATCAAGGTGTCGTCAACATTTTACTGAGTAAATTATTAGAACATGTTCGTTGTTAACATATCTCTTTTAGGAGGGAGCTAACTAAAGTTAACCCACTTTATCCATCTAGATCACATTAAGGTGCCATAATCGTCATGTTGTGCTAATTATCAAACTATATTTTTCACCTTTGTTAAGCACTAAGATTAACACCTCATGTAACATGTTTCCATTTGTATGATCTTATTTCATAGCTCATAATAAATTATAACATTTACAAGAGATTTCATCACAAGATTAACCAACAAATATCACATTATCATCATTATCCATGTACATGGTTAACCATATGTGTGTTACCATCTATTAAACCATCTCTAGGTTTCCATCACATCATATCTACATATCACATCTCGAGATTCGATCACATCCTTACATTTATTATATTATGGTTGTGCTAAACAAACTTATGTGAGTGGTTTATTAAGCATATATGAAAACTTTATCTAGTCCAACTGAGGTTCTCCTAATCCATATCATGAGGGTAGTTTCATGCTCAGTCTCTCTGAGCTAACTCAACCCTATGAGTATCTCACATGCATATACTTTATCTTTCCTCTCTTAGTCTAGGGTTCTCGGATTACCTCATTGGCTCTCATGATAGCTTTACAAGCTCTAGCCACATAAGCACAAACCAACTCATGCTATGACATTCTCTTCATAGGCCTCTACCCATGAAACATCTTACTGAAAACTCTCTTATACATGCAACCACTAGATCCCTATGTGGGAAACCACCAACCCGAGCATGAGGCTTCACAGAACTAACATAGCTACCTCCTCCAGGGTCTTGGGCTCTCTCCCTCACCCGGATGGCAGGTTCTCATATCCATATACACATGTGCACATAAAACCAGCCTCTCTCTGATTCTAGGGTTTGGTCCTCCCAAGGACATCTAGGGTTCAACATAACTATAAGAATCATGCATAAAGCAACTCAACTCATTCACTCAGGAGTAATCTAGTTTAGGACATATCATATCACATATCTCATATTTCTCATATCGTGGAGTTTAGGTTCTCTGACCTTCTCCCTGTGGGTCTCACTCTCTCTGGAGTTAACCCCGAAACTGGTCCTAGCACTAGAGGTCCTCCTTTGTAAAAGAGCTTGAGGCTCATGCTGACTCACATCCTCATCTTAACCTAACATATCTTATCTCATAAAAGCCTAGTTACTTGCATCATCAACACTTATCTCAAAACCTCAAAACTAAACTTAAGTCCTCAAAGACAAACATAGATCATCACAAACTATCTTATGTTTTCTATATAAGACTTACATCATAGCTTATTTCATCTATTCCATCTATCATATATTCCAACAAGGCTCTAGACATCTAATCTAGAACTAATCTCTCTTCTAGACTGATGTCATTCACTTTCACTTAGGTTGCATGACCACCTCCTACTCGTACATGTGTGGGGACACATTTTTGTAATACATATACATAATAAAATATTATATAGTTTTTCTCCGATAAAACAAACGTCATAGAAAACTATCGAGGTTCGATCTGACTGGAATCAAAAAACAAATCCTGAAAACGAGTGTCCCACACATAATAGAGAGTCCAGTGTCATGAAAACTAAGGAAAAGGGTGAGAACATGGTGTAGACTAGTGTAGCTACTCTAGACAACGAGCGCCATATGTCTAGGGTTTCTCTTCCCTTGATGCACGTCATTTCCAAATAGTGCAACGTCCCATATCGCTGCACTACAAGGAAAGAACGACATCTAAGGACTTGCTACTCAACAAGCACCGGTCTAGACCTAGTTCTCGGACATCTAGGTGCTAACCTAGAGGCTAGGTCAGATCTAGTATCTAAAAGACGACTAATCTAACCCTAAAAGATTATTAAGTTCAAGGTTCTTTAGTTTTGAGTTGTATAATGAAAAAATGTCAGGCTTTGCTATTGTTCATGCTCTGATACCACCTGTGACGTCCCCGGATTTTCTAAAACTTAATCTGATGTGTGACGTCCAAATTGAAACCCTCACCTCAGCGAGCATTCCAATTTAAACATCCCACACTAGGCTAAGAAGAAGAAAATCAGAGGAAGTCAGAAGGAAACACAGTAGCACATGCACATGAACAATAATAAAACCATACACACATGTTCACCATTCAACATATAATTACAACATGAATTGTTACAACATTTGATATTACATATTGAACAGCAAACTATACATATACATGTACTACATCTAAACAACAGGATCTTAAGACAACAGGTCCACCTGTACATCAGCTCGCCACACAACTCTCACTATCTTGGATCTTCAAGAGCATAACCACAACCTAAACAAAAGATTACATGCGGTACACGTCAGCACAATATTTCATGAATATTGTACTGAGTACGCCTACGTGTCTTTTATTTACCTCTCATCATATCTTGGCAATAAGATAAAACTAATACTTGGCAGTAACAGAAGAATATAAGAAAAGCATATACTTGCACCAGGATATTCATTAACAAAAGAGAACACATATTTTAAGCTCATTTTCCATTATATATCAAGGCCTTTATGATCACTACCAAAGAGTTAGATCATTTGTACAAGGTGACCACTACCAAAGAGTTAGGTCAGACCACTACCAAAGAGTTAGGTCATATGTACAATGTGACCACTACCAAAGAGTTAGGTCACTTCCAAGCACACTACCAAAGAGTTAGTGCTTTCATATAATGGAACAGATATATTATGTTTGATGTGTTCATAGCAGTAATTATGGAAGATCATGCAACATATCATACAAGAACAATCATTTCATCCAATAACATATGCCAAGTATTTTACTACACATATAACACAAGCATATTGTATAATAAGCCAAGTAAGAGGTAATAGCGTACCTTCCAAAGAGACAGATCATTCTAAACACATGTTCCTCATGTCATCTATTTCTTTGATAAACCTGATTAAGACAAGATCATATACTATCATCAGGTTCTCATCTTATTATATCTCATCTTAACCCTAATTATGTCCATAAGGGTTTCTCTTATCTCATTAGTATATGTACTTTATTACTTGTCTTATCATCTTGTAATTAGGTTACTGATCTTATATTCCAGATTAGGGTACCTAATCTGATTATCTGGTTACATAGGATTATGTGCACATATTAACCCTAGGTTACATCGTAAACCTAAATTAGGGTTTCATAACCTGTATTATAGGTCAACTTCATATAACATGAATTATATGAATCTAACTGATATCTGAGTTACATATTAGCCTCACATTACTGATATGAAGGTATTCTGTAATTACCATGATTTATTGAGCATGCATGCATTTATTGCATATTAATTAGGGTTATTAGCCCGAATTAGCCATATTATGCAAATTACATGATTTCGTACATTATCATGACCATAACTGACATCATATGTATTCTAAACATGATAATAGAGTTATTGACAATTTTCCATAATTTTATATAATCATTTGGTATTTATTATCCATTAATTAAGCATTTCACTATTAATGAGATATCACTGATATTCGTGCATTAAAAGCAAGATATTATGCTTCCATCTTGTTCTATGCATTTTTCTGAGAAAAACGATATATTATATGTATTTTTCTGACGTCCGAGCTAATTACTATGAATTTTGGAAGATTTGGACATTTACTGAAAATACTAAGCGATTTACCTTTTTCGGCCAACCATGATGTGCCACGTGTCCTTGGCGCACAGCTCTAGCCCCTTGCTTGAGTTCGGTCGGTTCTTTACTGGTTTGCTGCGAGCCGGCCGGTCCTTGGTCTCTAACTTGTCCGGTTCAGGGTAAATGGGCCCGGTCTGTTGCCTTAGACCATCCGGTCTCTGGCCTGATCCGGACCGGTTCGCCATCCCCCTTCTCTTTCTCACGCGATCAGTCCCAAACGAGACTGATCGGCAGGGCGTCGCCGTGAGGGAAGCGCTCCGACGAGCAATCTTCCATCATCCAGAGCTCCTCAGAGATGTCTTGACCCTCCTTCAGCTTCGTCATCATCTTCCCGACCTCCTCGGCTACTCCGCTTTGCTCTGGCATCCCCGATCCTCCAGCTGGGCAGGAGCGCCGCCGCTAGCTGCATCTGCGGTGGAGTACGAAGGGGAAAACCATCCCTCTCATCCTTGCACCCATCCAAAGCTTCCCAAAAGCTTCGGAAGTCTTCTATGAACTTGTCTCGAGCCTTGATTCACGATGAGGATCTCAGCATACCCGTCTCCGAGATCCATCTTCTTCTCCGGCCAGGTTGAGCTGGCTTGCTACCAAACCACTGCGGGAGGTCATGGGGACGGTGGGGTTGGATTCCCCTGGACCCCATCTTCCTTTTCCCCTCCTTCTCCTCCTCCGAACTGCCTTGCATCTCTGTTCTACATTCTTGGCCACTACCTGTTCTTTGTTGTGGAGAGCCATTGGCAAAGGAGGGATCGTTCTCCCTCTACCGTCGCCCAAAGGACAAACTTGAGGGGTCTGGATGTGGGTCTGGTCAAGGCGAAGAGAACTGCCCACTCCTCATTCCTTCCTAGGCCACGAACATGACGTGGGGATGCCTGGAACGCGGCATCGCAGACTGCTCCACGATCTCCTGGTCGATCGGAGGTAGGGGAGAGTCTGTCCCCCATACGATCTTCATCTAAGGGTTAAAAGCCATCGCCCACCTAAG
Source organism: Alisma plantago-aquatica (assembly GCA_963693085.1). NCBI lineage: Eukaryota > Viridiplantae > Streptophyta > Magnoliopsida > Alismatales > Alismataceae > Alisma > Alisma plantago-aquatica. Next base: position 501,688,642 of record OY856411.1, read on the forward strand.
CCATCCGTGGCTTCCCCCCCTCCAGAGGCCACAGCCACCAGATCATCTATGGACGGCCAGGATCTAGCCACATGACCCGCCCTAAATCAAAGGGGCGCGTGACACTTATTTAATCAACAACTTAGGCTAAACAACACAAAAATGCACATTATTTCCCAATTTTCAACCCTTCATAACTCCTTCTAGGGTACTCCAAATGCCACCAAATTTTAACCATAGTTTTCCTTCCACTCAATCTACCTTCTACTCAAATTTGGTGCAAAAACTCAATTGTTAGGTCATCCAATTAAATTCCTCAAGAAGGCATATAAGGAGAGATATTAATCATTATATAAATCTCATTTAACATCTCCACTTTACCAAAACACTTGGAACTCTCATTATAACTCAAGATATGGATTCTAATATGTTATTGGAGATTTATGGATTTCCAAAACCCACTCCATCACATTAGTTATTATTCACCCCGATCTCTAGTATGGGCCAAATTATAGAAAAAACGGATGTTGATATCTGTGGGGAGCCAGGATGGTTTGATATGAGAAAAAGTACACTGAGAAGAAGAGTACAAGGAGTGTTTTGCAATACTATCTGCCACAGAGTTGTGCTTCCGGCTGATAAAGGAAAGCTTGAGATTGGGTATTAAGGAGAGAATGTGGCAGTATTCTCTCCTTAAGGGTTGGAACTTGCATGCGGGTCTTTCCCCATGCAAGAGGATGTCAATGGCCGTAGAGGAATCACAAAGGATAACCGACGAGCTCCAATTTTTTTGGACACAAACATACGAAGCTAGAATGATGCCCTTGATCTCTGTCTCCAGAGTTGAGGTGGCATATCCAAAGGTACCTTGGACCCATATGCAGGCACCATTTCCCTTAGTAACGTGGATTCCAATGCCCATCTTAAGCGTGTGGAGTTGGAACACATCGTCAACAAAAACCACCTATTGGTGCAGGGACGACTGAGACGGGTGGCTTTGTTGAACCGCAGCTGCGAGCGAGGCATGCTTTGGAAGGTTGAGGATAGCCGTAGAGCTGCCACGAATTCGGGAGGCCAGAACTTGTGGTGGTATGTGCTTGCCTCCATGAATGAGATCATTGCGTGCGTACCATATGGTCCAACACCCCACACAACATAGAATCTTGTCACCGATGTTGCCTCCATGAATGATATTGTTAATCCACACATCCTATGATATTGTGAAGAAATTTGGGTCCATACCCAGTAGCCTCCATACCTTTTGGCTAAAGGGGTAGTCACGTAGGCAGTGAAGAAGTGAATCTACATCCTGTGAGCAGACTGGGCAAACGTCGTCCATGGAGATGTGGCGACGTACCTTCTCCTTATTTGTAAGAATGGCACGGTGTCCCAACAGCCAAAGAAAGGTTTTGTATTTCGGCGGAAGAGGAAGTGCCCACAGCACCTTCCAGTTCATGGAGAGAGGGGAAGCACTCCTACCTTGCAACCAAGCATAGGTCGTGTTGGCCGATAATTCACCACAGGGCTCCCAAGGCCATGACCAAGAGTCCATGCCTGCATCGGGGTTGGGTGGTGTAGTATGCTGAACGAGGGGCCAAACCTCAGGAGGAAGGTAGGCATAGATGAAGTCCCAGTCCCACTGGCCCGCACTCGGGGACATGCAATGCACGGTGAGATCAAGGAGATCCTCAGGGATAGATATATTAGGAGTAATGTCGAGAATAGACTTGCCCATTAGCCACTTATCTCGCCAGACATTTGTGTTCCGACCAACGTTGATAGTTTTATGACAGGAAGCTTCAAGTTGTGGAATATGACCCTTGATGAAGGTCCACGTTGAGGATCCAGGCTTCTTGGAGAACACACCATTACGCACATATTTTCTTCTCATTACCTCCACCCATAACGATGGGGAATTATTCAGAAACTGCCAAACATTCTTCATCATGAGTGCCTCATGTTGGGTCCTGGCATCCATGAGACCAAGTCCTCCTAACGATTTGCTTCTGGTGAGCTTGTCCCATGAGACCAGAGTCATCCTCTTATGTTCACGGCCGCCTGACCATAGGAATTTCTGGATGTGTTTATTGATGTCATCACAGAGTGAAGGCGAAAGCTTGATGCAATCTAGTTACCTTAGCTTGTATAAAAGCTCCATTGTTGTCACAATATAGCTCGATTGCATCACTGATTGTAAGGAGTGAGATCCAAGAGGGGAACCACTCCCTACTAAATAAAAAGGCAACATACCAAACCAAACATCAACATAAATTGTTTCTCAAAAGGGATGATAACCAATTTATTCAACATTAATGTATCATAACACCAAAGTAGCAACGGAAAATAAAGATGTATCTAACCATTACAAAGCTTGTTATCATAACTAGTCTTTCACCATGTAGGGTGATATAAAGGAAAAACTAACAACATATAGGACTAGATGAGGATCACCTAACGACTTCAATAAGGTCTCCCACAAAGATTTGATTAACCATATTGTGGTCCTGGTCCAACCTGGTTGTCTCCTCCTTGACCTAATCATAGGGTTGGTAATGTACCCCCATAAAAGGAAGAGAAAAGAAAACAACAACAAAAAGCTGGTATGTGCATGCTAAAAAGGAATTGAGCAATATAATGAGAATATGATGTAAAATAAAAGGCTTCCTATAGAAAAGTAAAGGACTACCCAATCGGGCATAAAAGAAAAGAATCTCAACAAAAGAGACAAATAAGAGCAAAGTATAAAAATAAAGCATCCATGTGTTTCACCTATGACAATACTAGATGACATATACGTAAGTAGGAAAATAACACATCTACCAAAAATAATGTGGGGTGAGCATGGCCTTGTATACATTTACTCGAAAATATGGAGTGGTAGGGTTTGCCAACATCTACCTAGGCATGCCTTCCCTAAATATTTTCATACGTGGGAATTTTCACATCTTCATGCATATGTGGGAATTTTCACATCCACATAAAAGAACATGTAACATTATACTAGCAGTTACCACATGATGCATAACAAAAGAATAAGCAATTATAAATATGAAAGATGAGAACATCCAACAAAAAAAATTAGGATCAGAGGATCCATGCCATCACATAATATGCCATATAAATATCCACTACAAAAGTGGGCAAAGAAGCACATTCATGAAAAAGAATGTTGCACCATGAGTAAATCATAAGAAAAAGACCAAGAGAATGTCCAAATATGACAATATGATTATAAGATCAGCAAGTCATAAAGTAGTTCACATGAACCATGATTTTCAAAGAAAAAGAGATAATGTATAAGCTAATGTCCATAGGACCAAGAGAAATATGATAATAGGTGAATTGCTCAAAAGTATTAATAGGGGATGCAAACATACCTTAAACAAGGGTCCTAGAAACTCTCTTCACCAACCTAGTTGTTTCCAAGATCAACCTTGACTAATTACAAATTATTCACATGTATTAGGGTTTGAAATTCATATATATGTTATGAAGCCCTAACTCTAGACCTTTCTACAAAACATCAGATTTTTGGACTCCAAACCTAAACCAATCGACTTAAGATATTCTCCTGATTAAGAAATAATATTTTTATTTTTATTTTGTAGTTAAGATGAATTAGTTACCAATTTTAAGGTTTTTTATATTAATTAATTAGATCCTCAAAATTCAATCATCAAAAACATAGAAATCAAGATTTGAAACTATTTTTATTAGAAAGAACATTTTTCTGATTTCAAAAAAAATTACTTTAATTTTTGGATAAGTGGATTAAAAGAAATGAATTTTACAATTTTGACCAATCAAAAATTTCCAAAAATCCACGTCATTAGTGCAAACCCAGTCAGCGGGCCACACTCACTGGGTTGGTCCAATCAGAAGTGGACAACTCATCCGGACAGACAGACAACAGGGCAACCTCACATATGCAAAAAAAGAAAAATCAAATTAGAAGTGAATTGATGTTTTTTCCCTTGATGAGAAACAAAGAAATTCAAACATGAGAAGGGCATAGAAGAGAAATCATCGGTAGTTGTCTTCATTAAATACAAAACACGAAGAACAATATTGGATACAAAATCTTGGGCGTTGATGCCCAAAATCAAGTTTGTGGATGTGTTTAGTTAGAGCACCAATGGAAACTATCAATCAATACCAGAAGATCTGGCGGACTCAGAGAGCTCAATAAGAGGTTGCGAGTCGATCAGAAGTGCATTCCATAGTAGCCGACGAGAAGCAATTGAGAATCTTCAAAGCGTGGCCTTAGGAAAAATATCAAGAGTAATAGAGTGCTCAACATGGTGCAGGGAGCATACGGGAAGGTTTAAGGCCCCTTTATAGGTTTGCATTATCGACTAGGGGTCTGGAAACTTCTCCCTGGAAACCATGGTGACAAGGTATTTTTAGAGAAATTAGGTGTTTCCAAAACTCACAACCACACAGCCACTAAAGGATATCGCAAGAAATTTAATTGAAAAAGAAAAACATAGGCGAAGGAATCAGAGCAAACCATTGACTAGGAAGGGATATATCACTCGTTGAAAATCCACTCCCAGACTTGTTTAGACTTGCGAGAAGAGAGGGGTAGAAGATGATTCTAGTACCATTGATTCATTGGGCACATGTTTAGGGAGTCATCCCATTCGTCCCCTAAGTGGACCCGCCTACAAAAAAGAAAAGAAAAAAATTAATTGATTTTGTGACAGTGTGACACATAAATATGAAATCCGACTAAAGTGTTATTTAAATAATTTGTCTTTTTATCTCTCCACCTTTGATGGTGCAAACAAACTCCAAATCAAGTGAAAATTGACATATTTGCTATTTTTTATATAAGGAATCTGATTATGTAACTAGATTTTCCTTTAGAGAACTTTTGATATGTTAAATAAATCAAATCTTATTTTCTCTTTATTCCATCATTAATGGTTATAAGATTCTACAAATTTGATGAAACTTCACCCACAAGTTAATTAAGTATGTTGGATATGAATTTTCCATTAATTCCACATTTGAAGTTCTTTGTACATTTATTTAATGTTTTGAAGGTTCTACACACATTCTCTCTCCCTGATTACACCTTTCAATTAAGTATTTTCCAAATTGAGTGAAAATTCACCCGGAGGCATATTTTAATGTGCAGATCATGAGTCCAAGATTATTTTCCACTTTTAGAGACATTAAATATTTTATTTCATATTTTTAAGGAAAAACACCTTTTCGTTTCTAAATAAAATAGATGTGATCATTATTATCCTAAATTTGTCAAACTTGTCCTCCAAGCCAAAGCATATCCAAAGAAAATGAATTTGAGGTTATTTCTAACCAATTTGTCTTCCTTTTATGAGTTTTACATAATTGGTGTTTGTGATCCATAAATATATTAGTCAACATATTAATTCATTATGATTATTATTCATATTGCAACCAAAAGGTTATATGCCACCTTTATACATGAAATAAAATATATTTGTCCTTTATCTCACATAAGTTTATTTATTCATTATTTATTTGAATTATATATCATTATTCTCAATTCTGGACACCTTGTCACATTTATACACATTTTTACCTCATGTGACGTATCTTATGTGCCATTCATTAACTTATGATTGATTTGAAAACATTATGTCATTCTTGTTTATATGTCTACATGTTAGGGTGATTTATTCATGCTTAGGATTTCAAATAAGCCACTAATGAACTTACTTTTATCCTTGTTTCGCTAAGCCCAAAGACTAAGATCTCTAACCTCTTAACCTTGGAATATGATTAAGTTCTAGGTTTCAGTATGTTACATTGTGTCACTCCTTAAAGGGTTTTTGTCTTCAAAAACTAAACATAAACTATTTACCACCCCTTAAAAGGGTTCATCTCATTAAGTCAAACTACCTTTTAAATACAAAGGGTTCCACTATACTTCCTTACATCCTCTACATAAAATTCATGCAAAAAGAAAACACAACTTGTAAATCCTAACTATAGAACTGTGGATCTCCTTATTCATGTTCCTCCTCATGAACTTCTTTACCATCTAAAGAAAAAACTCTTCAAGTTCTTCTTTCCACATGTCTTCTACCATTATTATTGCCATTATTCTGATGAGGTGCTTGTTGTTGAGTTGGTGCTTATCCATTATAAAGCTTGGGGCACTCAGGGCCAACATGTCCTGGTTCATTGTAATGATGACATATTGGTACCCTAACCCTTCTTCATGCAATGAGGTCCTCAGGTCGATGATCACCTTCATGGTGCTTCCTTTTATGATTGTTCTCCTTGTGTGACTGGAAATCGAGATATGATTCCACAACTAATGCCTTATCCACCATATGTTTAAACGTCAAGTGTAGTTTTCGAATAAGAGCATGACCCACGTTGTAATTAAGTCCTTGAAGGAATAGGTTAGCCCTATGTTCCTCACTCAATCCAACTGCATAACATTCCAACAGCAGAAACTTTTGTACAAATGTAGAAATTGATTGGGAACCTTGCTTCAAATTGTAGAACTCTTCTTCCTTCTTCTTTAGTATGTAGTGCATACGTAATTCCCACTAAAAAGCACCCAAAAATGCTCCAAGGTCATGGTTGAGACGTATCTAGTTCTTCCAATTCCATTCCACCAAACTCGAGTAGGTCCATCCAGAACATAAGAAGCAAATATAACCTTCTCGTATGGAGTACATTCCATACCATCAAAGGTTCTCTCTATGGCTAGTACCCAGTGGCGCGCTCCCACTAGAGGCTTGCAACAAGTGCAATCCATGAGGTCGGGAGACACGGGAGAGATGGGATCTTTGCTTTCGAAATTTGTATGGTCCCACACTAACTACCTATGTATACTAAGACACTACACCCGCAAGCGCACGGGGTCGTGCCGTAGTATAGGTAAGGCGGAAAGTACGGGGTCGATCCGCGGAGATAGAGGGGGCGCTAGAGTTAGATGGTGTGAGCTACGTTCCTAGTGCAGAGAGTAAGGTTTTTAGGGTTTTAAGGTTGATTGGTTGATTACACTAATGAGCAAGTAAGAGATGTGAAAAGAAAACTAAATTATGGAAGAGCAAGCAAATTAGTAAACTAAGTTATCAAACTAACTAAGAAGGAACAAGAAGGACTACACTACTCTAGCAAGGAAAGAAGCAAATAAGAACTAGACTAACCACTAGCAAGAGAAAGAGCCTAATTTAACACTGAAGAGTAAAACTAAGCAATTGACTAAGTTAGACTAAAGAAATTTAACTAAGCTAACATTAACAAGCAAACTAAGCGATTAGGTTTTAAGCAAGGTGATTAAGGTGGGTGGGCCGTTTAGGGAATGTCACTTTGATTTTAGTTGGGGGAGTTCATTAAACATGCATGGTGCTCAATTCATATCTAGATTACCAAACCAAACAACAAGGGCAATGCCATTAGAACATACCCTATACTACTAGTAGAAGACTAGGGTTAGGTGTAGTTCTAGTGAGATTGGCCAAATCTAGGTTTCTAGGGTAAGTGATGGTGGACAATTGAGGGTTGAGGGTAGAGATGGGAGTGGAGATTAAGGGTTTTAACCTCATGCCACTAGCCACTCTAGCCTTTAGAAGTCCCTAGGCAATTGCATCACTCTCACTTACACTAGCCACTTAAATCTCACACTCATTTGTAGGGGGAGGGATGTGTATGTAGGAACAAAGGGGGCTAGCTAGGGATCCACTAATTGGACCTAGGAGCCATTCCTAAGATTGCCACATACACCCCAATTCCTCCTAGAAATGAAGTGTCATCAAGAACCTCAAAACAAGCAATTCATACAAAAAGCACAAACCACATGCAATAAAATAGGAAAAGAGATGGAAACAAGAAGTAATCATCATAAATATGAATTGAGTTCATTACAAGAATTTATCCCCCAACATGGTATCAAAGTAACATTTTAATCCCAAACAGCCCACCACAAGGGGGCTTAGATAGACATAATCATGAAAACAGGAAAAGAAAGGGGTAGAAGAAGTAGGGACTCCATGAAGCTTGATGTAGAAGCCTCCTTCTTCACCTCCAAGCAGCTGTAGACGTCCTCCCTCTTCCAATGGTGTAGGGGTGCATGAAAATGGTGGAATGGATGGATAGAAACCTAGAGAAACTAGGTTTCTATGGTGGAAATGAGTGGAAAGTGGGTGGAAATGGGGTTTAATGCAAGGAAGAAGGTGGATGGGGGTAGTGGATGTAAGGGAGCAGCTAGATTGCGGCTAGGGGGTGCTCTCTCTTGAGCCCTAGAAGCAACTAGTGCTTATATAGGAGCTAGGGCTAAGTGGGGGCAAAATAGGAAAAACAGTGGAAAGTTGTATAGGGTAGGTGATCACCACGGTCGTGGTGGGTGTACCACGGCCGTGGTGAGGGTAGTGGGGGACGACCGTGGGGTGATGAACACGATTGTGGGGTGAAGGAAGTGGCGAGATGGTGGTGCCCACGGCCATGGCGGAGTGCCACGGTCGTGGTGGGTAGCATGCACCACGGCCGTGTTGAGTAACACGACTGTTTTGGAGGGGTTGGAGCTGACCGTGGGGAGGGGCCATAGCCGTCTTGATCAGCATCGGCCACGGTCGTGGCGACTTGGCCATGGTCATGGTCCGTGAGGCTAATTCCCTGTTGCAACCTGACTTCTTGCAATTTAATTCCCACGTCCGTGGCAGGATGCCACGGCTGTGTTGTCTTTAGTGGCCATGGTCGTGGCTGGGAGGCCACGGTCGTGGGCGATCTATGGATTTCCCTGTTGCAACCTGTTGGATTTTGGCAAAAAAGCCACGACCGTGGCATTGGGCCCACGGCCGTGGTGAGGCTTGACTTCTTGATTTCTCTTCTTACTTTGTCAATTTTGGATGTCTTTGCTCGAGGATTAGTCTTGGCCACTGGAGGTCAGTTGAGGGAGACTTTGGGGCCTTCTTTGGGTCCCTCTCTCTCCCTCGTCCATCTAAGCATGGTCCAAGTACTTGAAAAACAGTGCAAAGAACATCCATAAGTGTATTTGCAATGATAATCATATTGGGGAGAATAACATGTAATTCTAATGCATTTGAATGTGATAAAAGTACAAAATGACACAAGATACAGCCCTAGAATAGGGTTGGATCACCACCCCAAACTTGAAACATACCTCTCCTCAAGTATGCTCCAACTCAATCTCTTTTCCATTTTCCACAATCAAAGGATATGACAAATACAATATGATGGGCGACAAATGCTAAATGGGATCAAAGGTGACTATGTACATGCAAATCACTTTCCTCCTCTTCTACTTTCACAAACCAACCATGAAGAGAGCACAGAGCACATGAACTTCGCATATAATGCATGGATTGCACAAGTCATCAATATCTCATTCATAAGGTTCTGGGTAGACCGTTTCATGATGATGTTAATCGCCGATGACTAGGAGTGTTGTTTCACCTTCATGCGTTCAACCTTATGCTTCAAGTTATGCAAAATGACCCACATGGCTGCGGAAAGGGATAAAGTGAGCTAGGTTTAATGTTTCCTAGCTCCATAGGTATGAAAGAAGAAGAAAGGGTTGCGGTAAGATTTGGAGTGCTTTTACACACTCTTCTTTTCTTTATTTGAATGCTCTTAAACAGGAGCATCCTTTTATTTTATTTTTGCTTCTTCTTTTTTCTTTTTTTCTTTGCCCTTGGTGTAGATAGGGCATATGGTGCATAGAGTGAAGCGGGGAGATAAAGATGTGGCCACCCCAAACTTTTGGAGGTGGCCACGGCTAATATGTGCGATTTGGCATCTTTTTATGAGGCGGAGAGGTATGAAGATGATGAAAGAGTAGTCGGGTCAAAGAGAGGTCACTTGGCATAATCTTCCACATAAGGTCTCCTGCATGAAAACTAGTCCAACACTTCACCATAGATATCACATCACATGAGTGAACCAAATGAAATCCATATATCAAACCAGTAACTCCACAAACATTAAACGTTCTATGCTTGCTCAGATCATAATTCAATCAAACCAAGACATTCCCATGGGAGGTGATGAGCATGTAAGAAGTCACTCGTTGATACCACATAGCACTTCATCACAGAATATCATCTTGTATTTGTCAAAGATAAGCAATTTCATTCAATATGGTAAAGATTGAGTTAAAACACGCTTTTTGGACAAGAAACATCAAATCTGGGAAAAATTGGCCAAAAAGGTGCCACATCGCACTAAATCACATTCAAACACAACTTTAGGTAAAAAGCAAGTAAATCCTAGCTAAAACATGCAGAAATTAGCAAAAACTACATGATATGCAATGCATGGCTGAAAAAGCAAAAATTTTGAAAAATTACTCAAAAATGCAGAAATCAACTACATGTTATGCAAAGATGCAATGAAAAGAACAAAAATAGTAAAACTAAACTAGATGGCAGGGTGATATCAAAATGACAAAAATAGAGAGCTAGGATGATGCGTACCGCCCTACCCACCCCAAACTTTAGAATCATGATGTCCTCAGCATGAAACTATAGCTTAGGGGAGATAGGGGAAGTGTCATGGCTGTGGTGGCTGGTATGGCATGTTCGGAGGATATGGAGGAGGAGCCGAGTCTGGAGCTGATCTTGATGGAGGATGCTGGTAATAGTGACCCCAGTAGTCGTCCTGGGGTGGAGGATACGCCTGTGGATGTCCAGCTATACCACCCCAAAAGTCTGCACCCCATTTGGGGTTTCGTGCTGCCTGGGCATGTTGGTATTGGTACAAGTGGTTGATCTAGTAGTGCATCTACTATTGATCTTGCCACATGTACTGCTGGACAAGCTGCATGTCACCTTGAGTCTTCTGAATACTCTCAAGGTGTGCCTAGATGGTAGCCATGTCATAGGTGTTCCCTGAGGGCGGCTGCAGCTGGGATGTCCCCTCATCCCTCCTACTAATTCTTCGGGCTATCGTTCTTCTTATGCTTCATGCTCCTGCCCTTGTACATTAGATTCAATGATTTCTTCATGTACGGCAGTGGCTCCCCTTATATACGTCTCTCGTGGGTGTTTTTGCTGCCATTTGAAAATTTTTTCTTTCAAATTGAAATTAATTCCCAACGCGGAAAGAAGAGGCACTGCGTGGTATGGAAACTCGAGCTCGAAGTCCGGCATACTAGTAGTAAGATAGATCATCTTCTTTTCCTTTATCTTTATAGTGTGTGAGCGCACCAAGTAGTTGAGGTCCACAAACTCTGCCTCAAGTGCATCCTGTAACCCCGAGAGATCGTATCCCAGCGCTAGTGCAATCGAAGTCACAAACCCACCCATGACAAATGGTTTTGTGCTCTTGTAGGGTACGGACTTCATATGCTCAATCAATAGAACACCAAGGTCTAGGTGCTTCTTGAGGTACATTGATATCACGACAAACATATCTTTTTGTGAGATGGAGCCTTGATTATCATACCTCCCTACAATTGTGTTTGCCACGACCTTTTACACATAGTGCATCATTGGATTGCTTATGGCGACTGTCTTTGATCTTCCTGCATCGTACACGCCGCTGCCTGTGATTATCTCCCAAAAATAGGCATAATCCAATTCTTTCACCTTCTCTAGCAAGCCGTCATCCATCTTGACAGCCTCTTCAGGACTTGCAGCAAATATCCCATTCAGCTCAGTGGAAGTGAGGGTGTGCACATTGCCCATTATGGCAAATTTGATTGCATCACAGCCCCTCACTTTAGTCCTTTTGAGAGTAGCAAAGAATTCTTGGGTCAAGGTGACGTAGGTTGGCTACGGTGTGAAAAGGACATCCCACAACCCTATTCTCTTTAAGTTCCTTTCCACTGCCTCCTTGATCCCTAGATCCTCGATCACTTTCTGAGACCCGTACTTGGTGGCGACGACTCGCCTCGTCATGCACTCGGGGTAGATAAGATCAACTTTCTTTTTCCTATGTCCTCTACCATAGGACACCCCCACCGGTGCTTTTCCTAGGGTCTTCTCTCTGTCTGCCTCCAAAAATGTCATAACATCTTCTCCTTCCGGCTCCAGATCCACCTCTTCCTCCTCGCTATCTTGTTCTTCCTCCATCGCATAGGATTGTGACCCCGAGCTGGTATTAAAATTGTACCAGTGGGCCGACTGCTCCTCGTTGTGTTGCAATTGTCGTGAGGGTTGCGGTTGCACGTCACGTCTCGCCGTCGCACTGGATGTCGAGTGGCGGGGTGGTGCGGGCTTTGGAGGCAGCCTAGATGAGGACGGCGCCGCTTTGGATCTCTGGTTTCTTTTTGCGGTCGCCGACTCAATCTCATCAATGAGGTTGTCCATGTCGACCCCCATGGACTCCTCCTCTTCTTCGTCTTCTCCCTCGTAGGTAGCGTCTGTGATGTGGTGGCTATCGGATGAGCGGGAGTGTGATCCGCTCACCGATTGTGACCGGCGGAGGGAATGGTGGGCGGAAGCGGTAGGTGATGGGGTCTGGGATGGAACGGACACATCGGAGGAGGCATTTTTAGAACGTCGTTTCCCTCTGATGAGGATGTTTTTCCCCTTTGTGATAGCCTTCCCAATCTTCTTCATTGCGGAAATGGAGGTGAAAGTGGTGTAGGAGGGAGATTTTCGGATTTGGTGGAGAAGGTGGTGTGGGTGTAGTTTTATGGGTGGAATGGAAGGATAGTGATGTACGGATGGTGGTTATATGATTAGTGGTGGATTTGGGTAAGAATGGAAGGGTTTTTGTGGAGGTTTTGTGTAGGGGAGTTTTGGGGCGGAATGGAGATGCGATTGGGAGAGATTGGACGGTGGGAATGAGAGAGGGAAGGCTGGGGATCGATTTGGGATGGATTGGGGATCAAAAGGGGGTGGATTGTGGTGGATTTGGTGGTGAATGGGGGAGCACGGACACATTATTCGCCGCCACGGTCATTTTCTGGAGGTGGAAGACGAAAGAATGAGGGGGAGGGTCATTTTTGGATGCTTAAAAGTATTTTTTTTCCTGAACCGGGTTCGGCCACGGTCGTGGTCAGGGTTGGGTAGCACGGCCGTGGCAGGTGCCACGGTCGTGTTGTCGATGAAGAGAACCCTGGTCTGACCTTGCCACGGTCGTGGCCTTGTCCTCATACCACGGTCGTGGTCGAATCGCCACGGTCGTGGCCGATCTTCAAAACAACCTGTAACTTTGGCCAATTTGCAGCAATAATTCCCACGGCCATGGCGAAGGGCCACGGCCATGTTTGGCCAAGAACACCACGGTCGTAGTCTGTCTCCACGGCCGTGTTGGGGTTGTTTCTTCAGTTTTCAAACTTTAAAACTTGAGCTTTCAATTTATTTGTTCTTTTTGCCACAACCATGACTGAATGACCACGATTAACTTCTAGATCCTCTCTCTCTAATGTCTATCACCTGCCATCATCAAAACTCAAACAAAAACTGTAAAGCACAAGTGTGTGTGTGTATTTGTGTAAAATAAAACTAAAGTATCAAAAGAAGGGTTTGAGAATCTCAAACCACGTGGGTTGCCTCCCACTAGCGCTAAATTTAACGCCTTCAGCCAGGATTATTGATTGTTGGACCTTTTTCACTTTTTGGGAATCTTCAAAAGATCCTTGTAGTAAATCCCTTTCTCATCCTCGTCCAAGCATTCTTCTTTATCATATTCTTCTTCTATAAGCATGACAATATCGAAATCTTGGTTGGCCTTGTCCAGGCCAACCTCAACAACAGATTTTAGCCTTTGCCCATTAACAGCGAATTCCTTAGCTCCTTCTTTTGCACAAATGATCACTGCCCCAGATGGGTATACCTTCTTGACAAGGTAAGGACCTTCCCATCTAGAACGAAGCTTTCCGGGGAAGAACTTCATCCTTGAATTGTATAGCCATACCCATTTGTCGGGCTCAAACTCTTTCTTCTTTATGATCTTGTCATGTAGAAACTTGGTTCTTTCCTTGTAGCTCTTTGACATTTCATATGCTTCATGCCGCATTTCTTCTAGTTCATGCAATTGAAACTTTCTTTTCATTCCGGCTTTCTCTTCATCGAAGTCCATCGTCTTCAAGGCCCACAATGCCTTGTGCTGCATCTCAACCGGCAAATGGCAACTCTTACCATAGACAAGCTTGAACGGCGTAGTGCCAATCAGGGCTTTGTATGCAGTCCTATATGCCCATAAAGCTTCATTGAGGCGAAGTGACCAATCCTTGCGGTCCGGTCGCACCGTCTGCACTAAAATGAGCTTTATCTCCCGATTTGCCAACTCAACTTGACCACTCGTTTGAGGGTAGTAAGGGGTAGCTACATGATGGTTAACTCCATGTCTCTTTAGCAGCCCTTCGAAGGTGCGGTGGAGGAAATGACTCCCGCCATCACTAATCATAGCCCTTGGAACACCAAAACGGCTAAAGATGTTGGATTTCACAAAATCACACACCACCTTATGATCATTTGTCCTTGTTGCCACAGCCTCAATCCATTTTGATACATAGTCTACGACGACCAAGATGTAGACATACCCGAAAGAAGGAGGGAAAGGACCCATAAAGTCAATCCCCCAAACATCAAACACTTCTACCACAAGAATAGGTGATAGAGGCATCATGTCCCTCTTTGAGATAGTGCCCACTTTTTGACACTTGAAGAACCCTTTGTAAAAGTCATGAGCATCTTTGAACAAAGTCGGCCAGTAGAATCCACATTGAAGAACTTTTGCGGCCGTGCGTTTCCCTCCAAAATGGCCTCTGCACACTCCGGAATGGCACATAGATAAGACTTCTTGCTGCTCCATCTCCGGAATGCACCTTCTAATGAGTTGGTCCGGGCAATACTTAAAGAGGTGAGGGTCATCCCAAATGTAGTTCTTTACCATAGCAAACAATCTCTTGCTTTCCTCTCTTGTCAACATGATCGGTATCCTCCCACTGGCTAGGAAATTCTCTATGTGCTTGTACCATGGCTTTTGGACATATGAGACTAAGAGGAGTTGTTCATGTGGCATTGTCTCTTTGATTGGACTTGTCACATCAAAAGGTCCATCAAGGCGGGATAGATGATCTGCTGCACCATTTTCTATTCCTTTCTTATCCACAATTTCTATGTCAAATTCTTGGAGCAAAAAAATCCATCAGATAAACCTTGGCTTTGAGTCTTTCTTGGACATGATACTTCAACGCAGCATGGTCCGTGTAGATTGTCACTTTGTTTTGCAAGAGATACAGCCAGAACTTGTCAAGAGAAAAGATCACCGCAAGCAACTCCTTATCGGTAGTCGTATAGTTTCTTTGAGCATCGTCTAATGTTTTGCTTGCATAATAGATAGCATGAGGAATTCGGCCAATGTGTTGACCCAGCACAACCCCCACCTCCATATCGGATGCATCCGTCATGATCTCAAACGACAAAGAGAAATATGGGGGCTGCATGATAGGAGCAGAAATAAGCCTCTCTTTTAGATGATTGAAGGCTTCAACACATTTGTCATCAAACTGAAATTCAACATCTTTCTCAAGTAATCGACAGAGTGATCTTGAGATTTTGCTAAAGTCCTTGATAAAGCGCCGGTAAAAACCTGCATGTCCCAAGAAAGATCGAACATGTCTTACGGTGGAAGGAAGGTCGAGTGTGGAAATAAGACCCACCTTGGCCTTGTCAACTTCAATACCATCTTTAGAAACCTGGTGTCCCAGAACTATACCCTCAGGTACCATGAAATTTTCCAGTACCGCAGCTAGATGTAGCAAGCACTCATCAAAGGTTTTCCCAAAAACTGAAAAATCATCCATGAAAACTTCAAACGACGAATCAAGCATGTCAGCAAAGATTGAGGTTACACATCTCTGGAAAGTGGAAGGGGCATTGCACAATCCAAATGGCATTCTCTGATAGGCAAATGTACCACTTGGACAAGTGAATGTCATCTTTTCCTGGTCCGTCGGATGCACAACAATCTGAAAATATCCCGAGTACCCATCAACAAAATAGTAGAAGCTCTGCCCAGTCAATCTCTCTAAAATCTGATCAAGAAATGGAAGTGGGTAGTGATCCTTCTTTGTCTTTTCATTGAGCTTCCGGTAATCCACGCACATTCTCCACTTGGATTGCTCTCTCACCGGCATAAGCTCACCATCGGCATTTTCTGCAACCGTAATCCCGCCCTTCTTGGGCACAACTTGGATGGGACTCACCCACGTACTGTCAGAAATGGGGTAGATGATCCCTGCATCAAGCAACTTAACAACCTCTTGAGTTACAACGTCCTTCAACTTTGGATTTAGCCTTCTTTGCATTTGTCGGGTCGGTCTCGCATCTTCTTCTAAGTATATCCAATGCACACAAATGGAGGGGTCAATCCCTCTCAAGTCAGCAATAGACCATCCAATGGCTTGGATGTTCTTCCTCAAGACTTCCATCAAGGCATCTTCTTGCTCAGGAGAGAGAATGATGGAAATGATCACCGGGAGGGTGTCATTTGAGCCAAGGAAAGTGTACTTCAATCCATCAGGAAGTTTCTTCAACTCAAGAACAGGGGGTGCTTCGAGGGAGTTCTTCAAAGGTGCAAAAATAGAAGGGAGGTCCTGACTTGTAGCCACTAAGGCTTGCTCACACTCTTCATCATCTTCATCATCGTCGTCAGGGAACTCAACAATTGGTTCAAGACCTCTACCTTGAGTGGCAGTCTCAATCCACGCAGGTAGTAACTCTTCAACAATGTCATCTAGGCATTCCACCAAATAACAATCTTCCTCGGTGGCCCCTATCACTTCGGCTGTAGTAGAAGACTTGAAGATGTTCAACCTGATCTTCATGTGCATGAATGCAACATATATGGTCCATGTCCTCACATGGATCACGACATCAGCTGTGGCTAAGAAAGGTCTCCCCAAGATGATTGGTACCTTTCTAGCCTCTTTTTCCATATCAAGAATGATAAAATCAGCTGGGAAGAAGGCAGAAGTATCTTCATCAAGACGGACCAGCACATCATCCACACGCCCTCTAGGCGTCTTCATAGATCGGTCGGCCAACTGTAGAGTGCAGTGGGCTGGCCTCAACTCCCCCATTTGGAGCTCAGCAAACAGATCATACGGCATCAAGTTTACGCTAGACCCCAAGTCAAGAAGAGCCTGGTCTATGTGATATGCCCTGATGTAGCATGAGATGATGGGAGCACCGGGGTCTTTTCTTTTCCGGGGGATGGTGTGTTGGAGAATGGAGCTCACTTGCTCAGTGAGCTTGATCTTCTTAGGCATCCTCCCTATTGTCTTTCTTTTGAAGGTGCACAATTCTTTAAGGAACTTTGCATAGGACGGAATTTGCTTGACTGCATCTATAAGAGGTACATTAATTTTCACTTGCTTGAAGATCTTTAAAATATCTTCCGCATGCTTCTTCTTTTTCTTTGCAGCAGAAGGCTCCTCAAGTGCATCAGGATATGGAGGGAGTTGGGAACCCAATCGGTCCAAATCAACAGTATCATCCACTGGTATCACTGGAATCACGGTATCACAGCTCGGTATCACAGTATTACTGCTCGGCGTCACGGTATCAACACTGCCTCTTATCACAGTATCATCAATCTGCATCTCAGTATCATCTCTGCCAACAACTATACCATGGGGCCTCTCTAAGGTCCTGCCACTCCTCAACGTAGTCACAGCCTTCACATGCTCATGGGTGGTAGAAGAGGGAGCTTGTGGAGGTGGTTGTGGTTGTTGGGGTGGTGGAGGCCTTTGGTGAGGGGAGTTGGGATTTTGAAGGATGAATTGGGGTTGCAGTTGTTGTTGTGGTGGGGGATGATATGTGGAGGTGGTTGTTGGTAAGTGTGAGGTGGAGGTGGAGCATATTGATAATTGAGCGGCGCTTGAGGAGGTGGAGGAGCATAGGGGTTTGGTGGGGCTTGGTAAGATGGTGGAACATAAGCACTCGAAGTGTTCCCTAGAAAAACCCCATCAGTGTTCGGATTTGGTAGTGGTTGAGATGGAAGTCTACCTTCTTCCCTTCTAGCCAAAGAGAGAGAAATTTGGTCCAACCTCTGCTCAAGACGGTTTATAGACTGCCCATGTGCATTGACGTCTTTTTTTACTTCATCCAGACTCCTTAGCCTTCCTAGTACCTCGTCCTCAAACTTGGAGTTGTAGTGTGGCTTTGGCTGCCCCTGCCCTTGTCCATCCTCATTCTATTGCTTCCAAGAGAAATTTGGGTGGTTCCTCCACTCGGGAGTGTAGGATTGAGACATTGGGCCCTGGTTGTTGCGGCCACCAAAGGAATGTAAAACGTTAACTTCCTCGTCTACAGTGTCCACAGCCATTGCGGGTTGGCTAGAAGAGCCACCCACTTGATTCTTCATCATTCGCATCATATCAGCCATCATTTTCATCATATCAGGGTCGGTGGCATTGCGTGCGGGAGCCACAGAAGAAGGGGGAGGGGTGTAGTTCCGGCCACAATGCCCCCCTTTAGTGGAAGCTCGGTGGCGTGAATTCTCAGCGAGATGCTCAAACAGCGGCCATGATTCCTCGGGCGGCTTTTCCATGAACGTGCCCCCGTAAGAGGAATCCACATTGTTTTGGCTCTGCTCCTCAAGCCTGGTGTAGAAGACCTGAACTAGCTGCCAAAGTGGAACCTCATGATGAGGGCAGTCACGAAGCAGCTTTTGGAACCTCTCCCACACCTCGTGGAAGGGCTCGTTGTCTTTCTGGGCAAACGATGTGATGCATCTTCTCATGTAGGATAACTTGGCGATGGGGAAGAACTTCTTGAGAAACTCGTTCTTCACCTCATTCCAAGTGACCAACTCTGGCCTCGAGACGTACCACTCCTTGGCCTTCTCTTTGAGGGAGAAAGGAAAGAGCGTCCTCCTGATTGAGTCGTCGGTGGCGGTAGGCGTGCGGAAGGTAGAGCACGTTTCAAGGAACGCGTCTATGTGGTGGTAGGGGTTCTCGTTCTCCATACCGAAGTATGTAGGGAGAAGCCCCAAGAGTGTCGGTGGGATGGAGAACTGTTGACCTGGCATCTGGTCAACTAGAGTGGCGATGGGGGAGTTGTAGTTCCCTGGCATGAAGTACTCGTGAAGCGGGCGATGTGGCGGTGGAACCTCTGGTGGCGGGTCGTTCTGTGCCATCTCGGCCTCTCGGTGTAGGTTGCGGCAAGCTTGACGCCTTCTTCTCCCAATCTCGGGGTCGTAAATCACCAAGTCGGTGCAAGTCGAACGCGTGCTATGCATGCACAGCTCTCACCTGTGCAAGTCACGAACAAACAACAAGGAGCCAAGTTAGTGAACCAATATGCAAGAGTAACACAAAGAATAAACAATAGCAATGGTGGGCTAAGCTACACTATCTAACTAGGCCGAGCGCCTCTGTCCCCGGCAACGGTGCCAGAAAGCTTGGCGCGCTCCCGCTAGAGGCTTGCAACAAGTGCAATCCATGAGGTCGGGAGGCACGGGAGAGATGGGATCTTTGCTTTCGAAATTTGTATGGTCCCACACTAACTACCTATGTATACTAAGACACTACACCCGCAAGCGCACGGGGTCGTGTCGTAGTATAGGTGAGGCGGCAAGTACGGGGTTGATCCGCGGAGATAGAGGGGGCGCTAGAGTTAGATGGTGTGAGCTACGTTCCTAGTGCGGAGAGTAAGGTTTTTAGGGTTTTAAGGTTGATTGGTTGATTACACTAATGAGCAAGTAAGAGATGTGAAAAGAAAACTAAATTATGGAAGAGCAAGCAAATTAGTAAACTAAGTTATCAAACTAACTAAGAAGGAACAAGAAGGACTACACTACTCTAGCAAGGCAAGAAGCAAATAAGAACTAGACTAACCACTAGCAAGAGCAAGAGCCTAAGTTAACACTGAAGAGTAAAACTAAGCAATTGACTAAGTTAGACTAAAGAAATTGAACTAAGCTAACATTAACAAGCAAACTAAGCGATTAGGGTTTTAAGCAAGGTGATTAAGGTGGGTGGGCTGTTTGGGGAATGTCACTTTGATTTTAGTTGGGGGAGTTCATTAAACATGCATGGTGCTCAATTCATATCTAGAATACCAAACCAAACAACAAGGGTAATGCCATTAGAACATACCCTATACTACTAGTAGAAGACTAGGGTTAGGTGTAGTTCTAGTGAGATTGGCCAAATCTAGGTTTCTAGGGTAAGTGATGGTGGACAATTGAGTGTTGAGGGTAGAGATGGGAGTGGAGATGAAGGGGTTTAACCTCATGCCACTAGCCACTCTAGCCTTTAGAAGGCCCTAGGCAATTGCATCACTCTCACTTACACTAGCCACTTAAATATCACACTCATTTGTAGGGGGAGGGATGTGTATGTAGGAACAAAGGGGGCTAGCTAGGGATCCACTAATTGGACCTAGGAGCCATTCCTAAGATTGCCACATACACCCCAATTCCTCCTAGAAATGAAGTGTCATCAAGAACCTCAAAACAAGCAATTCATACAAGAAGCACAAACCACATGCAATAAGATAGGAAAAGAAATGGAAGCAAGAAGTAATCATCACAAATATGAATTGAGTTCATTACAAGAATTTATCCCCCAACATGGTATCAAAGTAACATTTAAATCCCAAACAGCCCACCACAAGGGGGCTTAGCTAGACATAATCATGAAAACATGAAAACAAAAGGGGTAGAAGAAGTAGGGACTCCATGAAGCTTGATGTAGAAGCCTCCTTCTTCACCTCCAAGAAGTTGCAGACGTCCTCCCTCCTCCAATGGTGTAGGGGTGCATGAAAATGGTGGAATGGATGGATAGAAACCTAGAGAAACTAGGTTTCTATGGTGGAAATGAGTGGAAAGTGGGTGGAAATGGGGTTGAATGCAAGGAAGAAGGTGGATGGGGGTAGTGGATGTAAGGGAGCAGCTAGATTGCGGCTAGGGGGTTCTCTCTCTCAAGCCCTAGAAGCAACTAGTGCTTATATAGGAGCTAGGGCTAAGTGGGGGCAAAATAGGAAAAATAGTGGAAAGTTGTATAGGGTAGGTGATCACCACGGTCGTGGTGGGTGTACCACGGCTGTGGTGAGGGTAGTGGGGGACGGTCGTGGGGTGATGAACACGGTCGTGGGGTGAAGGAAGTGGCGAGATGGTGGTGCCCACGGCCGTGGCGGAGTGCCACAGTCGTGGTGGGTAGCATGCACCACGGCCGTGTTGGGTAACACGGCCATTTTAGAGGGGCTGGAGCTGACCGTGGGGAGGGGCCACGGCTGTCTTGATCAGCATCGGCCACGGTCGTGGCAACTTGGCCACGGTCGTGGTCCGTGAGGCCAATTCCCTATTGCAACCTGACTTCTTGCAATTTAATTCCCACGACCGTGGCAGGATGCCACGACCGTTTTGTCTTTAGTGGCCACGATCGTGGCTGGGAGGCCACGGTCGTGGGTGATCTATGGATTTCCCTGTTGCAACCTGTTGGATTTTGGCAAAAAAGCCACGACCGTGGCATTGGGGCCACGACCATGGTGAGGCTTGACTTCTTGATTTCTCTTCTTACTTTGTCAATTTCGGATGTCTTTGCTCGGGGATGAGTCTTGTCCACTAGAGGTAGGTTGAGGGAGACTTTGGGGCCTTCTTTGGGTCCATCTCTCTCCCTCGTCCATCTAAGCATGGTCCAAGTACCTGAAAAACAGTGCAAAGAACATCCATAAGCGTATTTGCAATTTTAATCATATTGGGGAGAATAACATGTAATTCTAATGCATTTGAATGTGATAAAAGTACAAAATGACACAAGATACAGCCCTAGAATAGGGTTGGATCACCCAGTAATCATCTTTGTCCACCATCTCTATCTCTCCTTCACCCTTGAAGTTGGGTGGTTGCATCTTCATGAATTCCACTATGGAATACTCCTTAGGCTTTTTAGGCACAGGTCGATTGTTCATCTTCCCTGCCATAATTGTGGCAAAAATTTGTTGAAACATGGCCAACTATGGCTCAGGAGAGATGACTACACCCGTACTAGTAGAGGTTGGAATTTCCTGATCTACTGATGGTCCACTTCTAGTCGGAGGAGTAACTTGAGTTACTGAGGGGTAAAGGATGGATCCATCCTTGGCATCCCAAACCTTGGGTTCTGGGGTGTCTCGTAACCGTATTGGTTGTCAACAGTCAAGTTATCTCCCGCCATGAGGTTTTGCCTACACAAAGCAAGGGTACTAGGTATAAGCAACCTATGAAAAATGTAAACATCTTAAGGGAGACAAGACTAAAATAGTTGGATAACCGTCATCCACTGGCTCTGATACCATGATGTAAGGGGTGAGATCCAAGAGGGGAACCACTCCCTACTAAATAAAAAGGCAACATCCCAAACCAAACACCAACATAATTTTTTTCTCAAAAATGGATGATAACCAATTTGTTCAACATGAATGTATCATAACACCAAAGTAGTAGTGGAAAATAAAGATGTATCTAACCATTACAAAAATTGTAATCATAACTAGTCTTTCACCACGTAGGTGATATAAAGGAAAAATTAGCTACATATAGGATTAATTGAGGATCACCTAACAAATTCAATAAGGTCTCCCATGGATTCTGATTAACCTTATTGTGGTCCTGGTACAGCCTGGTGGTCTCTTCCTCGAGCTAATCCTGGGGTTGGAAGAGTACCCCACTAAAGGAAGAGAAAAAACAACATCAACAAAAAGCTAGTATGTGCATGCTAAAAAGGAATTGACCAATATAATGAGAATAGGATGTAAAATAAAAGGCTTCCCATAGTAAAGTAAAGGACTACCAATCAGGCATAAAAGAAAATAATCTCAACAAAAGAGATAAATAAGGGAAAAGTATAAAAATAAAGCATCAGTGTGTTTCACCTGTGACAATACTAGACAACATAAACATGTAGGAAGGAAAATAACACATCTACAAAGAATAATGTGAAGTGAGAAGGGTCTTGTATACATCTTCTCTAAAATATGGAGTGGCAGGGTCTGTCAACATCTTCCTAGGCACATCTACCCTAAATATTTTCATACACAGGAAGTTTCACATATGCATGCATATGTGGGAATTTTCACATCTACATAAAAGAACATGTAACATTATACTAGCAGTCACCACATGATGCATAACAAAATAATAAGCAATTATAAATAAGAAAGATGAGAACATCCAACAAAATAAAGTAGGATTAGAGGATCCATGCCATCACATAATGTGCCATATAAATATCCACTATAAAAGTGGGAAACTAAGCACATTCACAAAAAAGAATGTTCCACCATGAGTAAAGCATAAGAAAAAAACCAAGAGAATGTCTAAATATGATAATATGATCACAAGATCAACAATACATACAGTAGTTCACATGAACCATGATTTTAAAAGAAAAAGATATAATGTATAGTCTAATGTCCATATGACCAAGAGAAATATGATAATAGATGAATTTCTCAAAAGTAATATTAGGGGATGCAAACATACCTAAAACCATGGTCCTAGAAACTTTCTTCACCAACCTAGTTGTTTCCAAGATCAACCTTGGCTAATTACAAATTATTCACATGTATTAGGGTTTAAGATTCATATATATGTAATGAAACGCTAATTCTAGACCATTCTACAAAACATTGGATTTTTGGACTCAAAACCCAAACCAATGAACTCATTAGATTCTCCTGATTAAGAAAACTTATTTTTCTATAAATTTTGGAGTTAATATGAATTCGTTACTAATTTTAAGGCTTTAATATTAATTAATTAATTAGATCCTCAAAAATCCATCATCAAAAACATAGAAATTAGGCTTTGAAACAATTTTTAATAGAAAGAACATATTTTTTTATTTCAAAAAATATTTTACTTTAATTTTTGAGTAAGTGGATTAAAAGATATGAATTTTACAATTTCGACCAATAAAAAGTTTCCAAAAATCCACGTCACTAGCCAAAACCCAGACAGCGGGTCAAACTCATTGATTTGGTCCACTAAGAAGTGGACAACTCATTCGGACCCATAGACAGTAGGGCAACCTCACATATGTGAAAAAGAAAAATCAAATCAGCAATGAAATGGTGCTTTTGCCCCTGATGAAAAACAAAGAAGTACAAACACAAGAAGGGCATAGTCGAGAAATCATCGGCAATTTCCTTCTTCAAAGACAAAACACAAAGAACAATGTTGGATACAACATCTTGGACGTCGATTCCCAAGATCAAGCTTGTGGATGTGTTTAGTTAGAGCACCAATGGCAACTATCAATCAATACCTAAAGATCATGCAGACTCAGAGAGCTTAATAAGAGGTTGCAAGTCGATCAGAAGTGAATGTCACAGTAGCCGGCAAGTAGCAGGTTGAGAAGCTTCAAAGTGCAGCCTTGGGAATGATATCAAGAGGCAATAGAGTGCTCATCATGGTGCAGGGAGCATAGGGGAAGGTTGAAGGCCCCTTTTATGGGTTCGCATTGTCGACTAGGGGTCTGGAAACTTCTCCCTGGAAACCATGGTGGCAAGGGAGTTATAGGGAAATTAGGCATTTTCAAAACACACAACCACGCAGCCACCAAAGTGTACCTTAAGAAACAAAATTGAAAAAGAAAAACATAGGCAAAAGAATTAGGAAATACCGTCGAATAGGGAGGGAGATATCACTTGTTGAAAATCCACTCCCAGACATATTCAGACTCGCAAGAAGAGCAAGGTAGAAGATGAGTCTAGTATAGTTGATTCATTAGGAGCTGGTCCAAGTAGTCATCCCAACCATCCCCTGAGTGGACCCGCCCGCTAAAAAGAAAAGAAGAAAATTAATTCATGATGTGACAATGTGACACATAAATATGAAATCCGACTAAAGTGTTATTTAAATAATTTCTCTTTTTCTCTCTCCTTGTTTGAGCATGCAAACAAACTCTAGATCAAGTGAAAATCAGCACCTGGCCTATTTTTTATATGAGGAATCAGAATATGCAATTAGATTTTCCTTTTGAGAACTTTTGATGTGTCAAATAAATCAAATCTAATTTTCTATATCTTCCATCATTAATGGTTATAAGATTCTCCAAATTTGATGAAACTTCACCCACAAGTTAAAATAAGTATGTTGGATATGAATTTGACCTTAATTTCACATGTTGAAGTTTTTGTACATTTATTTAATATTTTGAAGGTTCTACACACTTTCTCTCTCTTGATTACACCTTTTAATCAAATATTCTCCAAATTGAGTGAAAATTTACCCAAAGGAATATTTTAATGTATAGATCATGAATCTAAGATTATTTTCCACTTTTGGAGTCATAATTTTTTTTAATATTTTTAAGGAAAACCACCTTTTCCTTTCTAAATAAAATTGATGTGATCATTATTATCCTAAATTTGTGAAACTTGGCCTCCAAACCAAAGCATATCCAAAGAAAACAAATATGAAGTTATTTCTAACCACTTTCTCTTCCTTCTATGAGTTTTACATAATTGGTGTTTGTGGTCCATTATTATAATAGTAAACATATTAATTCATTATTATTATTATTATTATTATTATTATTATTATTATTATTATTATTATTTTTATTATTCATATTGCAACGAAAAGGTTAAATGCCTCCTTTATGCATGAAATCAAATATATTTACCCTTTGTCTCACATCAGTTTATTTATTTATTATTTAGTTGAATTGTATATCATTACTCTCAAATATGGACACCTTGTCCCTTTTATGTACATTATTACCTAATGTGACATAGCTTATGTACCATTCATTGATCTTATGATTGATTTTAAAGTGTTATGCCATTATTGTGTATATGTCTACACATTAGGGTGATTTATTCATGTTTGGGGTTTCAAATAAGCCACTAATGAACATACTTTCATCCTTGTTTGGCTAAGCCCAAAGACTAAGATCTCTAACCTTTTAACATTGGAAGAGGATTAAGTTCTAGGTTTCGAAATGTTACACTGATGCTTGGAACCACCCCAAGTTCATAAATGAACTTCTTGATCCAAATACCCTCCTTTGCTACATTGGTTGCAATAATATACCCGACCTCTATTGTATAGTCAACAATTGTTTCTTTCTCAAAACTCTACAAAATTAAAGCTCCATTTTCTAGGAAAAACACAAATCCATATTGTGATCGATAGTCATATTTGTCTATTTGGAAGCTTGCATCAGTGTAACCCTTTACCACCAACTCTCCCTCACCCATGTAGACATGGAACTGATCTTTAGTTCCTCTCAAGTAGTGAAGGATGTTCTTCATGACAATCCACTAAGCATCACTGGGATTTGGTTGATATCTTCTCATCATGCTAAATGCATATGAGACATCCGAATGAGTACATGACATCATGTACATGATAGATCCAATTGAAGAAGCATATGAAGTCTTACTCATGCACTCCCATTCTTCATAAGAATTGGGACATTGATCTCTAGAGATAGTAACACCACAAGACATGGTTAGGTTTCCTCTCTTTGAGTTCTCCATGTTGAGCTTCTTCAACACTTTATCAATATATGTGCTTTGTCTTAGTTCAAGAAGCCTTCTAGATATGCCTCTATAGATATTTATTCCTAAGATATAGGATGCTTCACCTAAGTCCTTCATAAAGAATGTATTTCCTAGATAGGTCTTTACCCTCTATAAAGTAGGGATGTCATTTCCCATAAATAGTATGTCATACACATACAATATGAGAATTACAATCATGGTCCCATAAACCTTCATGTAAACACATGGTTCATCTTCATTTTGACTAAAGCCAAACTCTTTGACTATTTTATCAAATCGAAGATTCCAACTCTAAGATGCTTGCTTCAATCCATTGATTGATCTTTGTAGCTTATAGACTTTATTTTCTTCCTTTGGATTTATGGAACCCTCAAGTTGTGTCATGTACACATCCTCAAGTAAATTCCTCTAAGGAATCTGATTTTCACATCCATATGCCAAATCTCATAGTCATGATAAGCTATAATGGCAAGCATGATCCTGATGGACTTAACTGTCACAACTGGAGAAAAGGTTTTGTCATAGTAAACACCTTGAACTTGTCTGAACCCCTTTGCAACCAATTGACCTTTGTAAGTTTGTACATTATAATTCATGTCAGTCTTCTTCTTGATGACCTACTTGCACCCTATGGGTTTTTCCCCTTTAGGTGGATCCACCAAGGTCCATACCTTTTTGGTGTACATGGATTCCATCTCAGATCTCATGGACTCAAGCCATTTCTCAAATTTTGGTCCCTTAACAACTTCTAGGTAGGTAGTTGGCTCATCATAAATGACGGACTCATCACCTTCTTAGATCACTAGATAATTAAATCTATCTAGCTCAAGGCGTGTCCTACTATATCTATGAGGTTCTTGTGTTACATGAAAATTTTGATATTCCACAATAATTTGTGACTCTCTTCATTCCTCTTGTGCCTCTATAGGTTCGATTCTTTCTTGTTGGTCTCAAACCTCTTTGAGTTGTACTTTCCTTCCACGGATTCCTTTTGACATGAATTCCTTTTTTAGGAATAAAACATCCCTAGCAACAAACACTTTGTTGTCAGATGGAGAATAAAAGTGGTATCCTTTGGTTTCCTAAGGATATCAAAAAAAATAGCATGGAACCAATTTGAGTCCAAGATTTTTGGGAAACTACTTTCTCACATAAGCTTCACAACCCCAAATTTTCATAAAAATCAAATTAGGATGCTTCTCATGCTATATCTCATATGGTGTCATTTGAACAGATTTAGATTGTACGCAATTTAGTGTAAACATTGCAGTTTCTAGATAATAACCCCAAAAGGATGTCAGAAGATCAGCAAAACTCATCATTGATCACACCATTTCTAGTAATGTGTGATTCCTACTTTCTAATATGCCATTATGTTGTTGTGTTCCAGGTGGAGTCCATTGTGATACAATACCACGGTCTTGTATAAGGTCATCAAACTCTTGGCTTAAGTATTCTCCACCCCCCATTAGAATGAAGTGTCTTAATACTTTTACCAAGTTGGTTATGTACTTCATTCATGATATCCTTGAACTTTCCAAGACTTTCTTATTTATGTTTCATCAAGTAAACATAACCATACCTACTGAGATCACCAGTAAAATCAATGAAGTATTGATAACCACCTCCAACATTTGTTCTAAAATGGATGCATACATCAATATGTATGAGTCATAATAGATTACTAGCCTCCTGACTGCTACCGATGAAGGGAGTCTTTGTCATCTTACTCAATTAACAATACTCACATGTCTCTATTGATTCAAAATAAAAAGAGCCCATATATCCATCTTTATGGAGTCTATAAATGTGAGTCTCATTGATGTTCCCCAGATGATAGTGCCAAAGATATGTTTTGTTTGAGTTATCAAATTTTAATCTTTTGGTATTAACGTTATAAACATTTGTCTTTTGATCTAGCAAATATAAGCAGCAAGACATTGGGGAAATGCCATAAAAAATGACCATTTTTTATATGAAATACATATCCATCCTTGTCCATACAACATACATAAATAATGTTTCTATTAATGGCATGTGCAAAATAGTAGTTTGTTAACTCTATTACAAATCCCATGGGTTGATATAAATTAAAGGTTCCAACTATAGTGGAAACAACTCTTGCTCTATTTAGAACTAGTAGGTTGACCTTCCCTTTTATAAAGGCTTACTCCTTTTTAGATCCTACATATTCGAATATATGTTAGATCCACATACGGTATCTAGTACCCATGATGAAAGAGTAGAAAAATTTAATACCTATGGTGAAGATCTCTATCCCATCCTTCTTTCCCAGTTCCTCTAGGTAGAGAGGGCAATTCCTCTTCCAGTGTCTAGGTTGGTGACAGTGGTGACAATTGCCTCCCTTAGTCACTCCTCCCTTTTCTTTGAGTGTAGAAGACTTGGTCTTTTGGCTACCTTTATAACTCTTCGTAGCTTTGCCTTTACCCTTGGAATTCCCCTTTATGTTGATCATCATCATAGATTTGAGCTTGTCTTTCTTCATTTGCACTTCAGTTGTTCTCAACATGCCAAGTAACTCTGACAATGGCATGTCAAAATTATTTTATGTTGTAGTTTTTGACAAACTGGATGTATGACTCTAACAGTGATTGTAGAATCACACTTGTACCCAACTCTTGACCCAAGGGAAATTCAAGTCTGGCAAGGTTCTCCACATACCCAATAAGCTTGAGAACATGAGGACCTATTGGCTCTCCTTCAATAATGTTGCATTTGAACAATGCCTTAGAGACATCATATCTCTCTTGTGTTACCTAGTCTTGGTACATGTTCTTAAGTTGTGTTACCATATTAGTAAGATTCATGGTCTCATGTTATCTCTGCAATTCATAGTTCATTGAGATTAACATCAGGCACTTGACATCTACGACATCATCGAAATGTTTCTTGTAAGCATCCTTTATCAACCTTAGGTGCAATGGGAGTAGGTTCATTTGGCTCTGGTGTATGAAGGACATAGAGCTTGCACTCTTGGTTGAGAATGATTCTCAAAGTCCTAAACTAGTCATGGATATTATTCCCATTCAACCTATCCTTCTCTAGGACCGATCACAAGGAAAAAGTATTATTGGTTTCCATTTGATTCTAGAAGAAAAATGTTAATTTTTCAAAACACTTTTGATTTGATTTTATTAACAAATTTGATGATGTTTAATTAGACCTTTAATTAATTATCGCTCCCACTATTTTGTTCATATTGATAGGCATCACATATTGATTTTGAAGATAGTAGTGTAGAACCTTCTATTGAGCCAAGATCCAACAAATTGAGTTATTACCTAGCCAACACTAGTGTCCATAATCGATTATTAAGGTAAAAACTTTTGCCAATTGCATCTCATGCAATTCATGGATAGATGATATGCACAATTATTTGCAATAGTCATCTGCATGCTTCAAGGCACTTAATCTCAATAAGGTCACCTAGTTATGTTTGACCCAAAAGCCAACACAGTAGTAATGCACCATACTTGGCAGGCCCACATAACTACCATCTCACATCCACAAGATGGACAACACACTACGCTTGGTGTACCCATGCTTAGTCGATCAAGATTTTCATGTGTGTTGCTTATGGAAAGCATCTAACATTTAATATTTCATGGAGAGATTTATATTTATATAAATACATAGACATATTCAATCACCACATACTTATATTTATCATATACATACTATATCCACAAATAAAACGTGCAATTATAAAAGACAAGAGATGGTTAGGGCCATACTAATGTAATTCCTTGGAGACAAAAGAAACTACTACCACCTAAGGTCCAAATCATATATACCAACCTATTGAAGATCTATGCTCGAACCAATCCGGGTCGATCGATTCAACTCTTGAACTGATCAATTTGCCTCGTAGTCTGTCGATTGGTCTCTTAGATTGGTCATCTGGTCTCTAGTCCAACCGATGTCTAGACTTCTCCAATCTATCAGTTGGGCTACAAATTGGTCGGTTCACTCATCCTATCATCTGGCCTCCTTAGTCCTCCAGTTGATTGGTTGGTTTGTCTGGAGTAGAACGTCTTCTTTTCTATAATAGAAAAGGAAACTTTCATAATCCTATGAGCATATTACATTGTAATAGGGAAACCTCGAGTTACATTTTAGGGGAGCATATAAGGAAAGAATTAATAATATTACACATGGAAAAGGATAGAGAGGCTCAATATGCAAATTGAGATGTAAAATAGGATTAACGACCATCCAACCAAGCACAAAGATCTCGGGTTATTAGCCATAACCATGCTAACATCTACCACCAAAACAAACTTTTAGGATGACACATAAATTTCTTATATATCATATCATATATATAGGTATCATATGTAATATTTAATCAGATATGCACATTAGTCAATTAAATATTGACATCACATGTAATAAATAAATGATAAAACCAAAAATCCAATCATATCAATTAAATCCCAAAATAGTAAATTAACGTGGTTGTGATACCTCTATAGGGAAATATGGCATCAAAGATTCTAGTAGAAACAAAGAAAATTTTACTACCATATTCCACTTAAACATCAGATTGTATCAACAACTATGAATTGGGAAGGAAAGGTTTCAAGGCATATACTAGGTCCTAGAGCAAGTCCAATGACTATCCTTGCTGTAATGTACTTCTTTTTCGAGTTGCACTTGGGCGGCTGTCACCAACAACCTCCTAGTTGATCACCATGGACGATGGTTGACTATGTCCTCCTAGAAGGTGGCAAAGGCCTCCTCGCCTATATACTAGCCCAAGCAGACCACCAGAAACTCTTGTCATTCTAGATGAATGGACAAGAAGGAGGTGTCCCTTCTAGTCAATGTGTTAGCATCAACTTTCTCTTCCTTATTATCTCTCCCTTGTTGTCTCTCCCTTGTTGTCCCTCCCTTTGATAGGTAGGAATTTCTCGGGCTCTCTCTCGACCACAACTGGGAGAAGACAACAATTGTCAGAGCTTATTGTTGTGTCTCTAGAAAGCCTTGACTACCCAACTATTTATAGGAGGGTTATGGTTAGGATTTCTAGTCTGAGCGGGAGTCAACGAGATGAAATCTCATGAATCTTTTGGAATGTGCAAACTATGAACTGGTTAGTTCACATGTGAGATGATCGGTTCAACACTTGAAACAGTTGATTCACCATGTTTCTTATTTGCAGTTGTATTAGCAATTAACATTTGATTAATTCACAACATGACATCAACATCAATACTTGATCCAATCACATTGATCAACCAAACAGCCGGTTCACAAGCTAAAACTGGGCGGTTCACACATCTGAGTCAATCAGTTCACTTGCTGAATCGTTCATTTCACAGTCTTGATTTCCAATATTGTTTAAATTGAATACCTAACTCTTTAGTAATCAAGTTCAAACAATATCCATGACTAAACTCCCATTCTAGGTGCATCCTATGCGTGTGATCATATAGGTCCCAAGCTACATTGGTAGTGAATGTTTATAATTGATTTATGACATCTGAAGGAATGAGTGGTATCTAGCAAGGCATCATTGCTTCCCAAGTAATCGAGAAGTTGGAGAACAACTTCAAGATACAATCTGTGGTTGGTGTTACAGTGATCGTACAGTTTCTTTGTCACTGATATCCAAATTGAACCTGAGGCATGGAATCATCATCCTCTTAAACATTCAATCTATTTTTCTTGAACTAGAGGACACTGTTGAGATATATGTGAATTCAAAATCATATTTTGACTCACATGAGGATGTCTATGCATTTCTCAGTCTCTCTTATCAAGTATCTAGGATATCAAACTCATGTTGGAGGTACAAATCCCATCTACATCACTCACAGTCATCCCCATGTGTCACAATGTTTCCAAGCATCACCTTTATAGTAACCCTTATTCAAGGTCATGGTGGATGACGTCAAAGTACATTGAACAACATGTGATGAGTGTAGTGATTTCAGGTCTAGAAACCACAATCACCACCATCACTATGACAAATGATTCTGAGTACCAATCTATGGTGTCCATGCATCACTCTCATGGTGGATCAGTGTGATACATTGTTCTCTAACAAGTATCCATGTGTTCTGTTTGATATCACATATCATGACTAATGAGATTCCGTCATCAACCAACAAATACTCCAGTCTTATATGTTATTGTTGTCTATCATATTTCACAATAACATCCGACTAGGGACATAACAAGAATGTATATACTCTTAACTCCTATGATCTCATTGTTCAGGTCCTCAACCTAAAGACATACTTCATTGAGTAACATCATTCTCTAGACATTTATTATATTACATCATTAGCTCGTAACTGAAAAAAACATAATAAATAGGAAGATTGCCTTTATTATTAATCAAATCATTTACAAGATATGCCATTACAATCACCATATGATTGGCTCTCGGAGCATACATACCAACACAACCAAACATGTGGTTTTTGGTATTCCACACACACAATATCATTAGATCCTCAACTCATACAAGCATCTTTCTTATAAAACACTATCAAAAGTTACCACTCTTTGAAATAGTAGGTGATGTATGAACACCTCCAAATTACAAGCATCATGAAGTTATGCTTTTAGAGAACAAGGGAGTCCAGTGGTATATAGTGATACAATAATTCATTGCAATTGTGACAAAGTGCATTTTTGCACATAACATGGTTAACTACTCTTTATCTTCAAACATATTTTTATTTCTCACTCATGATATTTTCCATGGTCAAGGATCTCATGGGGATCCATACATTGAAAAGTCATGTATTTGATCAGTTATATGCACCTATTTTAATAAACCCCAACCTAAATAATATCTTAGAATCAGCTTGTTAACTTCTCAATTGATCATGATAAAAATATCTCCACACTTTTTATCCATTTTCTTTTTTTCTCTACGCTAGTTGTGCCTAAAATTTCTCCCTAATAGGGCATTTCTACAATTTTATAGGTTTTGCTAAACTTTTTGAGTTGGAAAAGCCCTTTTTTTTAAAGGAAGGGTACCAATTACATTACTCAGTAGCATACGACATCTACATGAAGAGGAAAACAAGACATTAGGCTGAATAAAAACTGAAAATAGGATCATCAAATCATCAAAACTCATATGAAAACTCAAATAAATCATTTCTACATAGATACCTCTACAACAACACTGACAGAGGCAACCTTTTATCAAGAGAACCTTCAACTTGAGCATAACACTATGATAATAAGACTATATCTGGTCACTGAACCAGATGGTATTACAACTGTCTACAAAGCCATATGCCATGAACCCAAGAAATGGAGAGCAGACATAACTAACTTGAGATCCAGCAAAATAGAACCTTAAGCTCTCATGAAGGAGAGGGCTAACTGTAAAAGGGACTAATAAACACTGATCTTGGTGACTACGGAAAGAAACTACCTTATAAACAAAATCCAATAGAAATGAAGAAAATGGAACCAAATAGTAAGAGGCAAGAATACTTTCGGCACCAAGGGAGGCCACCGGCCATTGATCATCTTTGTTGCAAGAAGTACGTGCTTAGAGGTCAATTTCAACATCATCCACAAGTAACCTAGTTAGCTCCTTTAACTGTCACTCAGAACATGACCCGAAAGCCAGTGTCTTTTGACTACCAAGTAGACTATGAAGCTAAAGTAATTGTATGTCAGAGAACCCAGCCCCTACAACCTCTTAGCATGTCAAGGCCCAGGGGGAGAGGGGTGACTCATGTGCTGGCATCTAGGCCCCTCCCCCAAACCCAATCTTATAAGATGGGGAGCCCTAGAGGGCAATCTGAATTTCCAAGACTTCAAACAGAAGTCCAAAGAAATTTTTTTCGCCTTGTAAAGTCCCTTAATTCCTTTTCTTTACCCTTTTTTTGGCCCAACCACCTGGAATGGATGTTTTGTGGATTTGAACTAGGATCTTGGCCCCAAACCACACCTTAGAGAAGTTGTCTTGGTCCTCAACCCATTGGTTATTTGTTCTCAATCCAAAGGCATTGGGGCTGGTCCTAGCTCATGCCCAAATAGGAATTTTGGGGAACTGTTCCTTGTAAATTCTACTTCCTCTCCTCGCTACACACTCTACACCCCTAATTTTCTTTCTTTTCTAATCTTCTCCCCAAACTAAACGAAAACCCCCTTATTTTTTCATATTTTGTTCCTTGAGCACCAAGAATTTCCTTTACCTCAACTCAAACCTAAAAACCCTAGCCACAAAAACCTAAATACCTCTCCTCACTCTCTAAGAACCCATCACTTACTTTGCTTCTTCCCCTAAAACTAACAAATTTCTTAGCCCTAAATTCCCCTTTCTCTTCCTCTTTCTTATTCTCCTATGAGGTATGGTGTCCCTAGTTCGTCTTATTCTTCATGTTGGGTAAGAGAAGAACAACCCTTTGATTTGGGTTAAATCCTAACATAGGACCTAACAAATGCTCATAAACTACTACCTCTCTCCATATTTCCCTCTCACTCAGTAGGCATGATAAATCACAACCCCAAAACACACACATGATCAACTATTTACCTCGGATGAGCACTTGAGATCATCGCCATGTTGGAAGAGCACTCACTAACCTGTTGGGTAGAAGTAAGCAAATTAGGCCATAAGATCTTGCTGATCCATGTTGGATTCCCATCCAAATGTCCATCACTTCTCTTGAGTGTAATATGTCAAACCATCTTTAATGAAAAACCTAAGAGATAGACTAACTTTGCAAAAAATCATAATAAACTAATGCCAACTTCAAACAATACATATTAGTGAATTTTTATATAAAAAAGAGAGGAATCTAATAAATTACTTGCATAACCTAATATCATCGAAGTTCCTTGGTTACATATAGTCTTTTCTTAATTACATATTTTAAATTGTTGAAATCGTCAAACCTCAAAATTTTGTTATAAAATTTGGACTTGATTATTACTTTTGTGATAAATATTGTGATGCCTCACCACAGATTACTCAAAACCAAAATGTGTGATCGATCACTAACTAATCACACATCTAGAAAAGAGGGCAAATTAAAATCGATAAACATATCAACCATATCCAGGAACAATTGCATATAATGCCACAACCTACATTTCAACACATACCATGTTAAGTATATACATATTTGTCCAGTGGTTCCACCAAAACCTATATACAAAAGAGATTTTCCACATTTATACATGGCACATACCACATCGGGATACTGCCATATACTTGAGTCAATATACATATCATCTACCAAACATCCCCTCACCTAGACCTGAGAGCACAGGGATGACTCTAGGACACACTAACTACTAGTCAACCTTGTGCTCCTACTGCTCTCTAAGCTGCTCTTCCTCACCTCAAGAAACCTGAAGATGGCACAGACAATCACCAAAAAACATGTGGTGACCCGCGAGGTGAGACCCATGTCCCAATGAGAGATATAACTATCAACAAGAATAATTGATTACAATAAGTTCTCTATTAAACATGTTAAATAGATTAAGCAGATAGAATCGATAACAATATAGTAAACATGAATAACATTATATCTACAGGAACAGATGAAGCTACCACCTTTTGAACTGTTGCTTTCCCTTACCGCATTATATATAACCTAAATACTACAAGAAACAAGGCAAGGGTAACAACCAATGTGAATCATATTTAACCCTAAATAGATATACCACACGACTGGATTATGTTTTTTTATTAATCCCTAGGGAGTTCAAGTTATTCCACTCAAACTTCCAACTGATCACTGTGATGTGTCATTCAGTTCTATACAAGATCTAGGAGAGATGAAATCCGAAGATCTCTACCCCTCAGCCAGTATGAGTCTGACATAGTGACATATATAGTCAAATTGCACTCATCCTAGTCCGCCCTTGGTTATAGGTCACGACACTAGTAAAACATGGGTATATAACCCTATCATCTGAGGTACAACCGCAACTGTCCTCAATCACATCACAAATACAAATATCTGACATGGACTCAACCACTCTCAATCTAAGGCATGAACACAACCATCCTCTAGTCCTTGGGATCAAGATGTCAAGAACACAGTCACTCATACATGCATATACTCAAACGTATATGACTCTGGGATTCCCATCTGGAATACCCATTTCCCCATCTAGCAAGTCCTAACATTGGAATGGTTATATGACATAGGGCGCTACATGATTAGGATTTCACTTGATAAGTTAATTCCAATCGGGTGAGTTAAGGCTCCATCAATCAAGTTACATACAAACCCTAAAAGAGTTCTACAAAAACATGGGTATGTAACAATTTTAGAAAATATAAAATGTATTGATATAATTCTTATCACATCATCACGGATACCAGTCCCTATCACACATGGAATATACAAGACCATCTGATTCAATACAAGACAAACCTTTGACTCATACACATAGGAAAGCCATCAGATATGGACCTAGAAAGGCCATCAGATCTTGACTTAGAAAGGCCATCAAATGTCAACACTATGAAGACTGTCGATCTTGCAACCAATGAAGCCATTGATTTTGAACCATCAAACATAGGACCAGTGAAACCATATACCATGGAACCAATGAAACCATCAACCATGGAACTAGTGAAACCATCTATCATGAAAAGGGGAGGTCATAGAGTTTGACTCAGTGAAGCCATTGGTTTATAATAGTAGGTGGAAAACAAATCTAAAGCACCAATCAAAACCATTGTTTGTAGAGGGATGAAAGCCATCGCTTGTAGCAACTTGAAAAGAGAACCAAGGACTATTGGTTGCAAGGGGAAACATAGACATTGGTTTCAAGAACAAGAGAAGATTCAAAATAGTAACTAAATCCAAGCCACTAGTCGACACAAGGTGTCAAACGATCAGATCATGAAACAAGGTGGAAAACAATCCAAAACAAATAAGAAAAACCATCCATTCCGACCTCAAGAGAATCATCAATTCATGGACATGCAAGGTATAGGGTTTCCACTTCCAAGGAAGGAATGTGCACAAGGTTTAAATGTGCATCAAGGAAGGTTATCTACTCAAGAACTATCACATAAGCTCAAACCCTAGGAAAAGATAACATCTTTCTACCTAGAACTATGTTTTAGAGCAAGATCTTATACATGCAAGCTAAAAGTAAGCAACAAACGTGGAGAAAGTTATATATCTCACCTCGAAGAAGAAGATGAAGGTCCAAGAAACAAGGTAGCTTGAAGATAGAGAGAGAAGAAATCCTAGCTTCAGCACTTGCCACGTCCAAGCTAGCTCATTCTCCAAGAATAAGCAAACCCTAGGTCAAGGAGGCAAGAAAGAACATGTTCTTCAACCTTTAGGACATGCTCCACCAAGAAGCACCATGGATATGACTAATAAGAAAGAGATAGAAGGTAGGGAAAAAAGGAAAATGAAGGAAAGAGGAAGATCTTACTTGTTTAGGTTAAGAACAAGCTAAGGAAGCTCCACAAGCTTGAAGAGAGGGTAGATTGAACCCTAGGTGCACATGCAAGAAAGACCAGCCAAGTTTCTTCTTCTTCAATCTCCTTCTTCTCCATCATGGATGACAGACGAGCTCAAAGAATCAAGAAGGAGAAGAGAGGGTTTTAATAGCTCATTTTCATGGAAGGGGGGAGGTATATAAATCTTGGGGTGAAAGAGAAAGGAAGGAAGATGTGTCAAGACATGCATGCGATGTGTCTATGTTCAATACATCTCATCTATGAAAAACCACATCAACCATAAAATCTTAACTCTAGGGGGACCATCAAATGTCAACCCCAGTGAAACTGTCAACCTCCAACCATAGGTGGTCCATCGGGTCAAGCCTTCACTTGACCACCAAAAGTAAACCTTAGCTTCATAATCAGTTGTTGCACGTCACTTGGTGAGCCATCAACCTAGGAGCCTCAAAGACAAACCAGCACCATTCAAGTCACCCAAGAGAACCATTAGATTCCACCACCTAGAGGTGGACCATCATATCCCAACATCCAAAAGGGAAAACCATTGAGTTTGGGAACCTATGTGAGGAAACCCTAATCTCAACACAAGGTTAGGTGTCACCACTAAACCAAAGGTGCAACAAGCCTCTTAAGGTAAAACTATATCAAAAATGATATGAAAACTCATGAAGCACAACAAGCATGTGAAAAATTACAAGAAAAACCTAAGATATGGGTAAATTGAATAAAAGCTATTAAAAGCACATATATAATAAAACTTGCTCAAATAATGTCCAAATTGGACCAAACATGGAACTTAGCTTTGCCACATGATATCAAAGCACATATTATGGGTTGGTTAAGGTTTTAAGCATTCAGTTATGATACACATGAAAGTTCAATCATAAAGCAAGGTGAGGGGCCTTACAACCATAAACCTCTAACATGGATTTTGCCCCCAAAATCCTATGCAAACAAAGATGGGTACTTCCTATGAATCTCATCCTCTAACTCCCATGAGGCTTCCTTCACACCACATTGATGCCACAAAACCATTAATAAGTCTATATCCTTCTTCCTCAACTTTTGGACACATCTATCCATGATCATCATTAGACCCTCAACATAAGACATATCCTCCTCCAACTCAACCTTCATTGGCTGTAACGCCTGATCAATATCTGGATGACATTTTTCTTGAGAAGCAGACATGAAAGACATTGTGCAACATGTGAAACTAGGATGGTAACTCCAACTTGTATACCACCTTCCCAACATGTGCCAAAATAGGGTATGGTCCAATAAATCTAGGAGCCAACTTACCCTACTTACCAAACCTCAACACACCTTTCTAAGGGGAAACCTTAAGATATACATAGTCTCCCACCTAGTACTCAAGCGATCTGTGATGGTTATTGCCGTATGACTTCTATCTACCCTGAGCTACCATAGACTACTATTGTATCACCTTGATATTCTTTGTTTTTTACTTCACTAACTCAAGATCCAAAAGTTGATACCCACATGTCTCATACCAACAAAGGGGTGACTGACAGCGTTTCTCGTACAAAGCTTCATACAATTCCATATCTATGCTTCTCTATCTGTTGTTGTAACAAAAATCAATCAAACTCAGAAGAACATCCCAACTACCAAGAAACTACAGAACACATTCTCTCAAAAGACCTTCTAACATCTGAATGGTCCTCTCTGACAAACCATTAGCATGTGGGTGGAACACTCTGCTAAACCTCAGTTGTGTCCCCATTCTTGTATGCAAACGTTCCTAAAACTGACTCATAAAATGAGTAGCTCTATTAGATAATATGGTAACTTGTATCCCATGCAGATGAAATATCTCATCCATATAGATCTGTGCCAACTTTTCTACTATATCTATTGTATTGACTGGAAGAAAATGAGTTGACTTGGTTAACCTATCAACTATCACCCAAATGGAATGATGACGTTTGACTATCCTAGGAAGACAAACCACAAAGTCCATGGTTATATGATCCCATTTACACTATAGTATTGGCAAAGGTTGTAAAGTCCATGTAGGCTTTTAGTGCTCCATCTTGAACTACTAACAAACTAGACACTTAGCAACAAACTCTATCATGTCATGCTTCAGACCAGGCCACCAGTATAAAACCTTTAGATTGCGGTACATCTTTGTACTATCAGGATGCATCGCGTACATTGAGGAATGATCCTCCTCAAGTACCATATTCCTCAGGCCATCAACATCTGGAACCAGTGTCATGTTGTGAAAACAAATTGTCCCATCCTTTGACTCATGGAAGCCATCATGCTTCTTGATACCAAACTCTAATAAGATATTTTGTATTATTGTATCATTCTCCTAAGCATCTCTGATCTACTGTATTGACATCGGCTTGACCTGCAACTATGCTAACAACCCTACCAATAGAGATACTTCCAATTGAACATTCATCTGCTGAAGAGATACTAACATACCCTTCTTATGACACACTATAGAGTGTAATTGTGCCTTATCTATAAATGATGACAAAGATAACTTCCTACTTAATGCATCAACATCCACATTCTCCTTCCCTAGATGGTAGTCTAATGTGGAATCATAATCTTTGATCAGCTCCATCTGTATTCTCTGCCTCATGTTTAGCTCCTGCTTCAAGAAGATATACTGAAGGTTCTTATGGTCATCGAAAATATGACACTTCTTCACATATAGATAGTGTCTCCAAATCTTTAGGGCATGAACAACATGTACTAGCTCCAGATCATGTGTCGCGTAGTTCTCCTCATGTTTCTTGAAGATGTTGCAAGGCAAAAGAAATCATGTTCTTGTCCTACATCAACACACATCTGAAGCCATTCTTCGAAGCATCACAAAAGACATTGTAGTCTTTCCCTTGTTCTAGAAGCACTAAGAGCACTAACACTAGAGCACTTGTTAACTTCTCCTTCAACAATTGGAAGGAACGTTGACACTTGTCATCCCAGACAAAAGGAACAACTTTGCTGGTCAGCTTGGTTAGGGATAACACTACAACACTAGAATTCTTAATGAATCTCCTGCAATAGCCATCAAACCTAGGAAACTTTGGACCTCACT
The DNA here is from genome assembly GCA_963693085.1 of Alisma plantago-aquatica. NCBI lineage: Eukaryota > Viridiplantae > Streptophyta > Magnoliopsida > Alismatales > Alismataceae > Alisma > Alisma plantago-aquatica. The sequence goes on from OY856411.1 coordinate 501,729,572, forward strand.
CAGTGTATTGGGCTTCTCCCACTCCAACATGGACTCTATAATGACATGTTTTTAGATTAACCATCTAATTAGGCTAGACTTCGATGATTGTATGCTTAACTAGATTGATCATTGTTTAAACTTGATTAATTATGGTAGTTTAATTATGATGTTTTGAACATAATGAGAAGCTTTAATCATGATAATTATTATAGTTAGGGTTTGAGAATTGCAAACCCAATCGGCCAAACATTTGGGTTTTGGTAACGTATGAATACATATGTTCATAAGTATAATGGTGTACTAAATGATTTTTAGTATTTTATATACAATTCTGATTTAGTTAAAATTTGTATATAGTTTGTATAAATCAATTTTTTTTGTAAAATATTAGAATTTTTAAAGAATTTTTTGCCTATTTTTCGTCCGAATTCCCCCAAGACAAACTCAGCCGACCATGTATTCAGATTGAAATATAGCAGTATGGTATTTGAATTTAATGTTTTTATTGGTACATTCAATTGATTTTTATGTTTAACTATTGATTTGAAACTTCATTATAGATATTCTATTAAATTTTGGAAATTTTTGAATGATGTTTGATCTCTACAGAGAGGAGGGTCGGTCAAGTTTCCCTATGATAAACTCGGTCGTCCATGCATTCTGGCTGAAAAATAGTAGTCTAGTATTTTTCTTTTATTTATTTATTGGTAACTTTTATTGATCTGAAATTTTTATTAGCGCTCTGAAATAGTATTTTAGACAATATACTAATTTTTTAAAATTTAGAGGAGATTTGACCTATTTAGTGGATGATTTTCAGTAACATATTTTATGATAGAAAAATATGTTGAAATAAAAGGAAGTTTAAAGTTGGGTCAATTTGCAATTGACCCAAGCACCTTAATTGATATATATGAGTAACCTAGAACCCAATGAGCTATCATATTTTGTGATTCATTCTAGAGAAACAAAATCTAGAGATAGAGAAGATCTAGAGTTTTGAGAAGTGAAAGTGGTGGAGATGTTGACCTAGGGTTTCACCATCTAAGATATGATGAAATCAAGTAAGTTTAGATTTTTTGCATAGCCATTCATGGTGAATTTTCTTTCACATGTCAAGATTCTACCACTCCTATGATTTGATTTGAAATGATATCAACTCTCCCTCTTTTCTCACTCTTTCTCTCCTAATATCCATTTCTAAGGTTTTCAAGTTGAGAGGAGGGAGAAATGGATTCAGTTGTTAGAGTTTGATTGGATTTCTAGAGATTTAGAGTTTGACCTACATTTTTAAAGTGTTGTCACATTAGATGTTATAACCCCAAATGTTGGGTTCATTTGGTGAACAATGTAATTTCTCATATTAAAGATGTTTGAACAAATAATCCTATATTTGGTTGAGAATAATTGGTTTTCATTTAAAATAGCCTTATTGTTTGATTTATGGGCTTTAGTGGCTATTGGGCCCAATAACAAGGAAATAACAAAGAAAATTCAAATAGTAAATGGATAATTGAATTTTCGAGAAAAGGAATATATAGAAACCTCTAGAAGGCAAATCCAAAGAGGATTTCATGCCTCTTGGGTTCCTTGGGTACCAAGGAGACCAAGGCTGCAAAAAGAAGGTAATTAGAAAAGAAAAGGGTGATTAAGTATTTCTTTATTAAGAAAGAAATTGAAAATGATGATATAATGTGGAAAATGAATGGAAAGAGGCATAAATGAGATTTCTTGGGGAAATTTCGTATTCATGAGGTTGTTAATATTGAAAGGAATGCCAATGAGGAAAATAAAGAGAAATAAAAAGAAATCCTCAAAAATAAATACTTTAATAAGAAATACATAAGATAATGTGGAATGATGCATATTGATGCATTTAAGGATAATGAGTATCTTTAAAGAGCAATTTCGAAATATTTGAGTTTCTTGGGATCCAAGGAGTCCCAATCAAGAAAGAGGAAAGAGAAAATACCTATAAAAGAAAATAAGAATATAATGTGAATACATTATTAAGGAATTATGAGGTATTGTTAAAAAAGAAAGTAATGTCTATTAAAGGAAATAGAAATTTCGTGGCTAATGGATTAAAAGCTAAGAATAAAGACAATAATGAGAGGGATTTTCGAATTCCTAATATCCAAGCAATAGGAAATACCAAAGGAGAGAGAGAGAGAGAAGAATTGCTTCTCTTTGAAGGAAAACGATTCCTATTAGGAGAAGGACTACGTTTCTTTAAGGAATGTCCTCCTGGGGCTTCGTTGACTTCCCCTATATAAGGGGTAAGACTTGAGGGTGAACCCAAAAGCTTTCCACGCAACTATATCACTCTTCTCCATCTTCTTCTTGAAAACCCTAAGCCTTGAGAATAAGGTTCCATCCTTGGAGCAACGAGGGGTGTTTATGGTTTGGTTTGAAGCAGGGAGCATCCACAACCACCCCCAGAGGGTCGGCCATCCGTTCCCATCCTCCTACCACCCGTGAATCTCAGACAGCAGCAGCCGCACGGCTGCAGTGCAGCAGCTGGTTGCGGCTCTTCCCCAGCCCAACCCAACCGCACTGGGCATGATCCATCTGGCGCCCCAAGGGCGGCCGAGGGTGGCGGAGCCAACGGAGGAGTCGACGGCAGCCATCGCGGACCATGGAGAGGGAGAGAGCCCGCACACGGGCTGCAATAGGACGCCTAGGGCGTCTGCGTCGCAGCTGCTGGAGGAAGAAGGCGACCAAGTAAGGTTTGGACAGAATTGCCCTCCGCGGGCCAAAAGAGCCGAGTTTTAAGTCAAGGGCAAAATCATAATTCGGTTATAATTCTCAAGCGATCCGCGTTGCATGAGCTGGATGACGTGGCGCCATCCGATTGGTCAAGTAAGTGTTTTATTACAAAAATCGTATCTCATGATTCGTAACTCGGATGAAAACAAGTTATATATGAATTTTGATCAGAAGAAAACAAGGAATCCATTAAAAATAGTTTTATAGCCTGAATCTGATCATAGTTCTAAATGTAGTGCAAATTATCATCTTTAATGAATTAAAGATTAAGAAACCCTATTTCGATATGATTAATGTGTTTAAAAGGGTTTAATAGATCATTAGAGTTGATGTTAACATGTTAATCATAAAAAGGTACATTTAGATCTAAAAGAATGATCTTTGTACATAATTGTCTTAATTTAGAGTTTCATGTACCTAAGTTTACATGAATGGGCTTAGAAACCCTAATTTGGGAAAATATGCCTTTTAATGGTTTCAATTGTGCAAATCCATGAATAGGATAGAGTTATGATGTTCTAAATCCATTTTGAATATAAAAGTTCCTAATTATGGATAAAAACCCAAAAGGTAGTAATTAGGGTTTTCTCATGAATAAAAGGTAGAGTTATGACAAATGAGTTCATATGTTAATTAAACCCTAATGAACTTGGAAATTGATGATTGATGCGGATAATGATCTCGTTATGGATTAAAAGGATAAAATAGTAGCTTTAATGAAAAAGAAGCTTGATTGATGATTAATGTGCCTGTAATATGAAAATGGGATTATATTTTGTTAAGATAACCTTAATATTGAAGAATAGATGAAATAATTAGGGTTTGTGAGTAATGGCATAAAATTAGGGTTTAATATGGTAAAAGATGAAGGAAAACCCTAAATGCAAAACGAAACCCTAAAATGGATACAGAAACCTTAGGAAGCGAATTCAAGTTGAATAGAAAGAATCTTGATAAAGTATGTAGTAAATGGAATACATGTGTTTTTCAGGATTCTTGATTATGTGGTTGAATTACTTCCTTGGATTGCTTTCTTGGTTGGAATTGATATTAGCTTGAGAAATCTACTGAACAGGTATGTGGTTACTTATGAATAACCGCTTAGTTTTCCGATGGTTTCTCGGACGTTTAATCGCATTGAATGCAACTAAACTGTTTGGATATTCATATTGCAAATATAAAGTGATATGACTATCACTTAATGTATATGCCTATAAACTCAGATCCTGGTTCTCTCTGTGGCATAATAGCTAACCTAGTACATGGCTGCCTATGGGTAGGTCCATCAGGTTAGAGAAAGGCCTAGTACATGGCTACCTATTGGGTAGGTCCATCAGGTCTATGGATGACCTAGTACATGGCTACCTATTGGGTAGGTCCATCAGGTCTATGGATGACCTAGTACATGTCTACCTATTGGGTAGGTCCATCAGGTCTATGGTTGACTTAGTACATGGCTACCATGGAGGTAGGACCATCAAGTCATAATGAGTTAGATATTGGGCTATCTTTGGATAGTGCCATGCGACTCTATACCTAAAAAGAGAGGTGATATTCATGTCCACTGCAGGGACAGCCCAAAGTTCGAGAATATGTATGGATTGAGTTGTATGGCTTAAAATGTAATCTTGATTGTTAAATGATTAATTGAATGATTATATTGTTACCATAGTTGGACATTATCTGTTTCCTCCACATACCAGCTTTGGCTGACCGACATTTTGTTTGTCGGCGTTTTAGGTACAATGAAAAGTACAAACAGTAAAGTGACACCTTGTGAATTCAAGAATTAAAGAACAAGGAGGAATTAGATAGAATAGTTCAACTGAGGTTAGAAGTTAGTTTGTTCCAAACTTTTCAAAGGTATACAAAGAAAAATTTTATTACCATTTTCAGTATAGTCTGTTAGAATTTAATAATTGTTTATGGTTATATGTCGAACCTTTGATCCAGGATTAATGGGTGCGGCTCAACCTCTTGGTCTCCTTTTATTGGGGGTTATCGGGAGGTGGGGTCGTAACATTTGGTATTAGAGCGTAGGTTCCTCAGTTAACCATTAATAATTATTAAATTTTACAAACTCCATAGAACCCAAGGGAGTTATTAGAGGAGTATCCGAAAGGAGGAGGTGTCTAGAAAGGGATCACGACCGGGGGCTGGCAAGATTTTCCTCTGCACCGCTAGTCAGAATACGAGGACTCCCGGACCCGTGTGACTGCCTGGCCAAAGTCTTAGGGTATGAATCGAAATAAGATACCTTTAGGACTTCTCATCTTATTCATCCCTTCTCATCACAAAATTCTGATAAGGACATAAAGGATTAGGGTTTTCTTTCTTCTCCTCACCTCTTGAGGTATGGGTAAGGTTAATAAGGTTTAAGGAATCATCCATTAATTAATGAAAAGCATGTAAATAAGATTCCATGGACATAAGCTTAATAGATTAAGTGTAAATTAAAGAATAGATACATGCTTAGGTCGTATGACATAAGTTGTCATGTCCTCAGAAGAGACATGAGGCTAGACCTTCTTGTCAGTAGGATATGTTAGTCATGGAGATAAAGATCTCCATTTCAAGTAGAGACCTGGCACACCCTATGAGGATGATGCTAACCCTAACCCTAAGTGAAGGTTAGAGAGAGATGAGTTGGACCAGGTGTTTGAAAGGACATGCCTTTGGAATGCCATAGGGTCCATGGGTGACCTAGCGCCTTTGGCAACCCCAACCCTGGGAAGGGTCATGCATGTTAGGGTAAAGGATATCCCTTTAGATGATGATGTTAGTAAAGGACCATAGAAACCCTATGGGGTTGTACAAGTAGGGCATAGCTGGCACCTAGGGCACGTCATAATGCTGGCAACAGGATGAAACCATGGATAAGGAATTATGATGGAGCATAAAGGGTTATGGATGATCTTGAGCAACCATAAGTTCGAACCTAGGCTTCACCCATGTAGAGAACGCTTTTGAGGTTGATCCTTCATGAAGAGAGGACCTATAATGGTGAGGTTGGATGTAGGGTTATCTCTAGAGAGAGCAGGAAACCCAGCAAGAAGGTTGGAAGCCTAAAACAATGGATGACAGAGGTTGCCTCATAAGTTGATGATATCTTGGTTGCCTTTAGAGGGACCAAACCCTAGACAGTGAAGATGAAGCATCTGGTGCCTAGGTGCCTACAGTATAGGTGTTTACCTTCTGAGGTGGGGAGAAGAGTTCCTTAGACCTAGAGAGGTTTAGTGAATAGGTTCTGAGGCCTTATACCTTGATGGTTGTCCTTAAGGACCCAATCCTAATAGTTTTCAACTATTATGTATATGCCTATAAACTCAGATCCTGGTTCTCTCTGTGGCATAATAGCTAACCTAGTACATGGCTGCCTATGGGTAGGTCCATCAGGTTAGAGAAAGGCCTAGTACATGGCTACCTATTGGGTAGGTCCATCAGGTCTATGGATGACCTAGTACATGGCTACCTATTGGGTAGGTCCATCAGGTCTATGGATGACCTAGTACATGTCTACCTATTGGGTAGGTCCATCAGGTCTATGGTTGACTTAGTACATGGCTACCATGGAGGTAGGACCATCAAGTCATAATGAGTTAGATATTGGGCTATCTTTGGATAGTGCCATGCGACTCTATACCTAAAAAGAGAGGTGATATTCATGTCCACTGCAGGGACAGCCCAAAGTTCGAGAATATGTATGGATTGAGTTGTATGGCTTAAAATGTAATCTTGATTGTTAAATGATTAATTGAATGATTATATTGTTACCATAGTTGAACATTATCTGTTTCCTCCACATACCAGCTTCGGCTGACTGACATTTTGTTTGTCGGCGTTTTAGGTACAATGAAAAGTACAAACAGTAAAGTGACACCTTGTGAATTCAAGAATTAAAGAACAAGGAGGAATTAGATAGAATAGTTCAACTGAGGTTAGAAGTTAGTTTGTTCCAAACTTTTCAAAGGTATACAAAGAAAAATTTTATTACCATTTTCAGTATAGTCTGTTAGAATTTAATAATTGTTTATGGTTATATGTCGAACCTTTGATCCAGGATTAATGGGTGCGGCTCAACCTCTTGGTCTCCTTTTATTGGGGGTTATCGGGAGGTGGGGTCGTAACATTTGGTATTAGAGCGTAGGTTCCTCAGTTAACCATTAATAATTATTAAATTTTACAAACTCCATAGAACCCAAGGGAGTTATTAGAGGAGTATCCGAAAGGAGGAGGTGTCTAGAAAGGGATCACGACCGGGGGCTGGCAAGATTTTCCTCCGCACCGCTAGTCAGAATACGAGGACTCCCGGACCCGTGTGACCGCCTGGCCAAAGTCTTAGGGTATGAATCGAAATAAGATACCTTTAGGACTTCTCATCTTATTCATCCCTTCTCATCACAAAATTCTGATAAGGACATAAAGGATTAGGGTTTTCTTTCTTCTCCTCACCCTCTTGAGGTATGGGTAAGGTTAATAAGGTTTAAGGAATCCTCCATTAATTAATGAAAAGCATGTAAATAAGATGCCATGGGCATAAGCTTAATAGATTAAGTGTAAATTAAAGAATAGATACATGCTTAGGTCGTATGACATAAGTTGTCATGTCCTCAGAAGAGACCTGAGGCTAGACCTTCTTGTCAGTAGGATATGTTAGTCATGGAGATAAAGATCTCCATTTCAAGTAGAGACCTGGCACACCCTTTGAGGATGATGCTAACCCTAACCCTAAGTGAAGGTTAGAGAGAGATGAGTTGGACCAGGTGTTTGAAAGGACATGCATTTGGAATGCCATAGGGTCCATGGGTGACCTAGCGCCTTTGGCAACCCCAACCCTGGGAAGGGTCATGCATGTTAGGGTAAAGGATAGCCCTTTAGATGATGATGTTAGTAAAGGACCATAGAAACCCTATGGGCTTGTACAAGTAGGGCATAGTTGGCACCTAGGGCACGTCATAATGCTGGCAACAGGATGAAACCATGGATAAGGAATTATGATGGAGCATAAAGGGTTATGGATGATCTTGAGCAACCATAAGTTCGAACCTAGGCTTCACCCATGTAGAGAACGCTTTTGAGGTTGATCCTTCATGAAGAGAGGACCTCTAATGGTGAGGTTGGATGTAGGGTTAGCTCTAGAGAGAGCAGGAAACCCAGCAAGAAGGTTGGAAGCCTAAAACAATGGATGACAGAGGTTGCCTCATAAGTTGATGATATCTTGGTTGCCTTTAGAGGGACAAAACCCTAGATAGTGAAGATGAAGCATCTGGTGCCTAGGTGCCTACAGTATAGGTGTTTACCTTCTGAGGTGGGGAGAAGAGTTCCTTAGACCTAGAGAGGTTTAGTGAACAGGTTCTGAGGCCTTATACCTTGATGGTTGTCCTTAAGGACCCAATCCTAAGTGTTGCTCGAGTTGAAGGATGACAAGAAGTGCATGTCATGCCTTTTGCATGCTTGGTTCGTAGTTAGGAGATAGAGCATGCAGTTTGACACCTAAAAGTGAACCTAGGGTTCCTAGGCCTAAGAGGGGAAGTGGTATACCTAATGCTCATGATGAGAAGTTGAGTTCCTATAGAAGCGAGCATGGTAATCCTAATGTATAGAGGAAAAGGGGAGCCCCTGAAGTTTAAGGTGTGTTTGATGAACCCCTCACAGCTAGGTTGATGATAAAGAAAGGTATGATCTTGATCCAACATTGAGGAAAGAGGACAAGTATGACCTAGCATGGCACAGTATGTGATCTGCTCATGCCTTAATGGCTTGCTAGGGTTAAGTAGGCTCGTGTGGAGGTAAACCCTAGACCTAAGAGCTTTTGTGACCTTAGAGATAGTTTTCCTCCCATCCTGGGAGAAGGACCCCTTTGGAAGGGTGTATATCATCTTTGTTGGTTCAATGTAACCTAAAGAGGTCTCATAGGATCTTGAGAAGCTAAGTGAAAAGTACATGGTGTGAAAATGATCCTGTAGACCCATTCATAGCCATCTCTAAAGTGCATGTGGATGTGTTTACATGGAGGTAACTGATATGAGGCTTGACCAAGGTAGGCAGGTTGCCATGATCCCTATGAAAGGATGAGAGCCAGCCCATGAATGCAGAAAAAGAGATGATGAATACTTGGGTAAGGTTCTAAGTGAACATGTACTATATTGATGAATCCTAAGTCTATCCTAGGGTCAGGTAGGGATAAGACTGATGAAAATAGGAGTTGCCTAATTCCCCAAATGCACATGACCATAGGGTCGGGAGGTAACAACTATCATTGTCTGAGGGCCATGGGTTAGGAGATTGATCACCTTCATGAACTCATGGGACCCAAAGGGCAGATGAGTAGGGCACTCTCTTGATGCATGAAGGAAGAGGGATGACCCCAAAAGTGTCGGAACCCTATAGACCTAGAGGAGATGACCAAGGATTGTGAGGTGACCCAAGTGGGTTTGAAACCAGTTTTCCATGGGAGTAACTTTGGTATCGAGATGAATGTGATGTTGATATATATGTGACACGTTTCAACTTAGATGTAAAAGTGTATTGTCAAGGTGGGATGTACCATCTCTACTTTTGGAACAGGAAGAACTCTGTATTTGGACTGTAGCCAAATGCTTATTTCCTCTTGTTATGGGGGTGAGAGATAGGACATTACGCAGGCCATACACCAAGGATAAGAGATGATGTAGGTTGGAACGTTGCCATGAGAAATGGGGATGGAGAAGATATCTACCCTGGTAAAGTGAATGATACATGGATGGTTTGTAAACACTAAGAGGAATGAGGTAGTTCCCTTATGAGGATGTTTTTATCATGAGCTATGTGGAACTTACAAGTTATACCAGGTTGAGTTTGATCACCATGATGATGTAATCAGAGAGTATTCTTACGAAGATAAACGTATGGTTTGAAGTGACATGATAAGTGAAATACATGGAAGTGTATGTTTTCAACGTTACCTAATACCTAAGGATGTGAAGTGGTAATAGGTGCTCTGGTTGAGATACATCTGACTTGTTTGATTAGAAGCTAGAAGAGGTTGTTTGGCTAACCCTAAGTTTGAAAAGGAGAGGTGTTTGGATAACACTCAGATGTAACAAGATGCGTTGAAAAGTTAAGGGTTGTTTGGTTAGCCAGCCTAGTTCTTGATACAATGAAAGGATGGTGGTAGAACCTCAAATGCACTTCTTTGGGAAGAGGAGGTGATGAAACCCTGACAAGAGTGGTTTAGGGTTTCGAAGGAATCGATCTTGAAAGAATCATGACATACAGGAAATCAGGATACACCCTGGAAAATGGCAATAGCACTTTGGTGCTTAAGATGAAGTTGCATGTGGTTTATGGCCATGCAAGCCAGGAGGTAAAGGACGAACCCCAGCAACCCAGTGTATCGATATAGAGGACAAAAGAGTCCCTGAGAGGGAATGAGAGCTCAACACTATGGATGTTGTGATAGGTCTTCCCTAGGCCAAGGAAGGGCGAGATGCAATATGGGTTATGGTAAGTCGCCTTACCTAAATGACATGAGAAAGAAAGAGTTCTGTTAAGGGACAGATCTAGTTGAACTACCCATGAGAGAGAGATGGTTCAACTACAACATGAAGCGAGTTCAAAGGTTCTTGAGTTTGACCTAATGGTTCGCTTCCATAAAGTGGAAGTAGGTACATGAAGAACTCAATGTTAGTATAGTTTATCACCCCTTAACTATGGTCCAGACTGAAGGGTCTGATGAGGGCATGTGTGCTCGTTCAGGGTGATATCTAGAGACAGTTCTTGTCCTATGAAAGATGTGACAGTGACCACCATATCCAGTATCGGGTTTTATATGAAGCTCTGTAAGGGAGGTTGTGTCGGTCACCACTTCAGTAAGGTGATGTTGGTGAAAGGACCACATGATGGTTAGAAAAGTACCACATGATGGTTAGAAAAAGGGACCCCAGTGTGTGTAGATGAAGTCACTTTGATTGTGCAAGGCTGAAAGGAGCCTAGAGACGATGAGAGTCATGAGCAGATGCAAAGTAGACTGACATACAAGTTACTGTGGGAGAAAATGTGACATGAAAATCCGACCCCTCTAAGTTATGACTAAGAGAGCTGAGTCCCCGATACATGGATCCATTAGAGATGGATGGGTGGAGAAGGTTAGGTTTGACCCTACCCCTCAAGATAGAGTAATGTGAGATGAGTTCCATGTGTCCAATTTAGAGCACTATGTGAGGTACCCGACCATGTGCTGAGCAATGAACCTAGTGAGCCCCAAGGGAGGCTGAAATGACTTGAGTCACCTGTGCAGTTTATAGACACCAGAGTGAAAGAACTCAGAGAAAAGAATAAGTGATGATAAAGGTTCTTTGGAAGTGCTATGGGTAGGGCAAAGCCACATAGGAGAAAATGATGGACATGGAAAAGTCTTATCCTGAATTGTTTGTTTACTTGCTTGAATTTTGAGGACAAAATTCCTATAAGAGGGGAAGGATGTTATAACCCCAAATTTTGGGTTCATTTGGTGTGAAATGTAATTTCTAATATTAAAGATGTTTGAACAAATAATCCTATATTTGGTTGAGAATAATTGGTTTTCTTTTAAAATAGCCTTGTTGTTTGATTTATGGGCTTTAGTGGCTATTGGGCCCAATAACAAGGAAATAACAAAGAAAATTCAAATAGTAAATGGATAATTGAATTTTTGAGAAAAGGAATATATAGAAACCTCTAGAAGGCAAATCCAAAGAGGATTTCGTGCCTCTTGGGTTCCTTGGGTACGAAGGAGACCAAGGTTGCAAAAATAAGGTAATTAGAAAAGAAAAGGGTGATTAAGTATTTCTTTATTAAGAAAGAAATTGAAAATGATGATATAATGTGGAAAATGAATGGAAAGAGGCATAAATGAGATTTCTTGGGGAAATTTCGTATTCATGAGGTTGTTAATATTAAAAGGAATGCCAATGAGGAAAATAAAGAGAAATAAAAATAAATCCTCAAAAATAAATACTTTAATAAGAAATACATAAGATAATGTGGAATGATGCATATTGATGCATTTAAGGATAATGAGTATCTTTAAAGAGCAATTTTGAAATATTTGAGTTTCTTGGGATCCAAGGAGTCCCAATCAAGAAAGAGGAAAGAGAAAATACCTATAAAAGAAAATAAGAATATAATGTGAATACATTATTAAGGAATTATGAGGTATTGTTAAAAAAGAAAGTAATTTCTATTAAAGGAAATAGAAATTTCGTGGCTAATGGATTAAAAGCTAAGAATAAAGACAATAATGAGAGGGATTTTCGAATTCCTAATATCCAAGCAATAGGAAATACCGAAGGAGAGAGAGAGAGAAGAATTGCTTCTCTTTGAAGGAAAACAATTCCTATTAGGAGAAGGACTATGTTTCTTTAAGGAATGTCCTCCTGGGGCTTCGTTGACTTCCCCTATATAAGGGGTAAGACTTGAGGGCGAACCCAGAAGCTTTCCACGCAACTATATCGCTCTTCTCCATCTTCTTCTTGAAAACCCTAAGCCTTGAGAATAAGGTTCCATCCTTGGAGCAACGAGGGGTGTTTATGGTTTAGTTTGAAGCAGGGAGCATCCACAACCACCCCCAGAGGGTCGGCCATCCGTTCCCATCCTCCTACCACCCGCGAATCGCCTGCAGCAGCAGCCGCACGGCTGCAGTGCAACAGCTGGTTGCGGTTCTTCCCCAGCCCAACCCAGCCGCACTGGGTGTGATCCATCTGGCGCCCCAAGGGCGGCCGAGGGCGGCGGAGCCAACGGAGGAGTCGGCGGCAACCATCGCAGACCATGGAGAGGGAGAGAGCTCGCGCACGGGCTGCGGTAGGATGCCTAGGGCGTCTGCGTCGCAGCTGCTGGAGGAAGAAGGCGACCAAGTAAGGTTTGGATAGAATTGCCCTCCGCGGGCCAAAAGAGCTGAGTTTTAAGTCGAGGGCAAAATCATAATTCGGTTATAATTCTCAAGCGATCCGCGTTGCATGAGCTGGATGATGTGGCGCCATTCGATTGGTCAAGTAAGTGTTTTATTACAAAAATCGAATCTCATGATTCGTAACTCGGATGAAAACAAGTTATATATGAATTTTGATCAGAAGAATACAAGGAATCCATTAAAAATAGTTTTATATCCTGAATCTGATCATAGTTCGAAATGTAGTGCAAATTATCATCTTTAATGAATTAAATATTAAGAAACCCTATTTCGATATGATTAATGTGTTTAAAAGGGTTTAATAGATCATTAGAGTTGATGTTAACCTGTTAATCGTAAAAAGGTACATTTAGATCTAAAAGAATGATCTTTGTACATAATTGTCTTAATTTAGAGTTTCATGTACCTAAGTTTACATGAATGGGCTTAGAAACCCTAATTTGGGAAAATATGCCTTTTAATGGTTTCAAATGTGCAAATCCATGAATAGGATAGAGTTATGATGTTCTAAATCCATTTCGAATATAAAAGTTCCTAATTATGGATAAAAACCCAAAAGGTAGTAATTAGGGTTTTCTCATGAATAAAAGGTAGAGTTATGACAAATGAGTTCATATGTTAATTAGACCCTAATAAACTTGGAAATTGATGATTGATGCAGATAATGATCTCGTTATGGATTAAAAGGATAAAATAGTAGCTTTAATGAAAAAGAAGCTTGATTGATGATTAATGTGCCTGTAATATGAAAATGGGATTATATTTTGTTAAGATAACCTTAATATTGAAGAATAGATGAAATAATTAGGGTTTGTGAGTAATGGCATAAAATTAGGGTTTAATATGGTAAAAGATGAAGGAAAACCCTAAATGCAAAACGAAACCCTAAAATGGATACAGAAACCTTAGGAAGCGGATTCAAGTTGAATAGAAAGAATCTTGATAAAGTATGTAGTAAATGGAATACATGTGTTTTTCAGGATTCTTGATTATGTGGTTGAATTACTTCCTTGGATTGCTTTCTTGGTTGGAATTGATATTAGCTTGAGAAATCTACTGAACATGTATGTGGTTACTTATGAATAACCGCTTAGTTTTCTGATGGTCTCTCGGACGTTTAATCACATTGAATGCAACTAAACTGTTTGGATGTTCATATTGCAAATATAAAGTGACTATGACTATCACTTAATGTATATGCCTATAAACTCAGATCCTGGTTCTCTCTGTGGCATAATAGCTAACCTAGTACATGGCTGCCTATGGGTAGGTCCATCGGGTTAGAGAAAGGCCTAGTACATGGCTACCTATTGGGTAGGTCCATCAGGTCTATGGATGACCTAGTACATGGCTACCTATTGGGTAGGTCCATCAGGTCTATGGATGACCTAGTACATGGCTACCTATTGGGTAGGTCCATCAGGTCTATGGTTGACTTAGTACATGGATACCATGGAGGTAGGACCATCAAGTCATAATGAGTTAGATATTGGGCTATCTTCAGATAGTGCCATGCGACTCTATACCTAAAAAGAGAGGTGATATTCATGTCCACTGCAGGGACATCCCAGAGTTCGAGAATATGTATGGATTGAGTTGTATGGCTTAAAATGTAATATTGATTGTTAAATGATTAATTGAATGATTATATTGTTACCATAGTTGAACATTATCTGTTTCCTCCACATACCAGCTTCGGCTGACCTACGTTTTGTTTGTCGGCGTTTTAGGTACAATGAAAAGTACAAATAGTAAAGCGACACCTTGTGAATTCAAGAATTAAAGAACAAGGAGGAATTAGATAGAATAGTTCAGCTGAGGTTAGAAGTTAGTTTGTTCCAAACTTTTCAAAGGTATACAAAGAAAAATTTTATTACCATTTTCAGTATAGTCTGTTAGAATTTAATAATTGTTTATGGTTATATGTCGAACCTTTGATCCGGGATTAATGGGTGCGGCTCAACCTCTTGGTCTCCCTTAATTGGGGGTTATCGGGAGGTGGGGTCGTAACATTAGGTGAGTGAACTTCTCCATCTTAAGCTTTGTATTCATTTTGAATGCCTAATTTTATCTGGATAAAATAATTAGAAACCTTGCTTGTATTTATATGTGATTGGGTATTGATTTGGAAAGATATTAAGGAATCAAATTCTATTGATTTTGATTATTCCTCATTGAATAGAACTTGCTAATGTTCTGATATATTGATAGATGTTCCATGGAAAATTCTATGGATAGATTACTATTCTATTTCATGTGAATATTGCCTAAAAATCAGCCCAATGTGCGCTATGCTTGAGAATCAAACTGACATGTCCTGAATCATATTTGAATTGTATTAGAATAAGTTATATAAGTGCATTGTTGAATCTTACTAAAATTGAATATGATATATACATATGGATCTATATGAGGTGGTGATATAACCTGTTTAGGGCTTGTGTTGAGGGATAGAATCAAATGGGTCAATTAATCAATGTATACTTATGAATGATGGATGAAGTATGTGGAAATGGAAACTAGGATTTTCATGTGTGTGAATAGCCCTAAGAACCCATATGTACCATGATGAGATTATTGAATTATGTGATTCTTATGATGTGTTGAACTAAGTACGAGTTCTTGAAAGCTCTACAAGTTTAGAATTAAGATGAGTATGAATAATAAAGCTAGAACTTGTATATAATATTGTAAGTGTGATGAAATGATGAAGTGTAGGTATAAATACTCCAATTGAAGATGATGATTCTTACTAATATGATCTAAGATTAATGAATCTATTTTAGTATGAATTATGAAATGATGAGTAACCCTCACACGAATGTGGGTCCTTCTATACAAGCTACATAACAATGAATTGGGAAGGATGATTAGAGATTATAATGTAAAAAGATGTAATCTAATCCATACTCTTAACCTAAAAGTGAGTAGTATTATAAGGAACTAAGTGATATTTGTTAATTATGAGAATGCCATTTGAAAGTCAATGACATGGTACACTCATTTAACTACAAGAAAGGAAATAAACAAGAATCAACTGAATGGTGATGACAAGTTAAGAATGAAATTATTGAAATGTGTACAATGAAGTATATATTCTATATATTTTGATTATAAAATCAGATTATGAAAGATCTTAGTAAGAGAAAAACTTTATATGTTAAGTAAACTTATAATAATTGATTATAAAAATAGTAGTGAGAATCATATGAAAGAAGTTATGACTAATGATGATTAGATGAAGAAAATGAAGTAAACTCATAGCTTGGATCTAATATCCTAACCCTAATGCTAATATGATGAGCTATGCGAAAATAATGATGTATGTTCTAAATGTGGAAATAAGGAGTGTACACAAGTATAGTCTATTTAAATTACAAGATGAAGTTATGGATGTTGTTTGATTCATAAGAATTCATGTTTGGAGTGTAATTGTCTATAGACACTTGTAATGTAAGAATGGCCTAATCTGATGGATTTCAAATGAGATCATAATACGATGGATAGTAACCCTATTTGAAAAAATGATAAACAATAAATGATGTGTATTAAGTGTGTTATGCAAGTTTATGCTTAAGATTTATTCATATCTATACAAATGGAATGGTATATAGAGAGAGTTAGGCTAGTGTACACTCGAGTGTATGGGAGGCACCATACACCTCAGTCATTTTTAAAGATGCAATAACTTTTTGAAAATTCTAAACCATTGATCTTCTTAAATATCTTAAGAACATACTATATAATAAATTTTAGCTCATTTGGATATATATATATACATATATATATACATATATATATATATAATATATATATATACGTTTCATGTTAAACCTAACTTGAGTATGATGAATGACACAATATGTCTATATGCTTGTACTAATTCTAGTTTTAATGTCTTTGTGAAGATTGAATAAGAACTATTGTTTGAAATGAATGTATAAGAAATATGTTGAGATGGAATTAACATGATTTGGTTACTTTTGAGAAACCGTGATGTGGATAAATGCTAGAAAATGAGATTATGTCTTAGGTTGAAAGACCAATGATGATGCTAAAATCATGATGGGTTAAATGTTGGACAATGAGATTATGTCTTTGGCTAAAAGCCCAATGATGATGGCTGCTATGAGATGATGTAGAAAATGGAAAGAATCATATGTGTTGCAAACTATAGATTTATTTTGCTTCTTTCCATAATCATTATTTTTTTGATAAGCCTAATTTGTTTCATGTTATTCTAGTTACTTGAGAATAGACACATATGATACAAGATGTTTTGATTCCTTTTAAGATGAGTAAAAGAGATTAATAACAAGTGAAATGATGGCACATCTAGTTAGGTTCCCTGAACATCATTAGTTCCCCCCCAAGGTCCACATTGGGTAAACAAAATGATCTCCTTGTAGTAATATATGAATTATGAGAAGGACTTTTAGGTTGTTGATCGAGACCTTAAAGGTTAGACCACTAGGATTTAGGAGCAAGTCATCTGGAGTGGCTCTGGCCCTAAATGCTTGTTGTAAAATTCTATGTTCATGAGGAATAGACTCTGATCAAAGTAAATATGTGAAATATGAAAATATGACAAATGTTGTGATATGTGATATATTGTTTTGTTGGTTCCTATCTTCTGTACCTGAGGTGAGGACGCGAGCCTCTTTAAGCAACCCTAAGGTGGCCAGGGTCTATTGTTGATATCTTAGGGTGGCCGACTAAACCCTAAGATAGTAATTGTGAGTCGTTTACACGAGAATCAGGCATGGTGGTTTTTTACTTGGTTAGGTACAAGACAAGTAGTTTTAGGGCAAATGAATAAAATATGACAAGACATGTTGAATATGATTTGAATGTTTATTACATTCCTTGTACTGCTAGATGATAATTTTCCATTGTTGATTATGTCTTTTATTGTGGAAAATATCATTCTGTTTTAGATATTGTCTTTTTTGTATTGTGCTATGTCTTGTTGACAAGTAGTGAATGTTGGGATTTATATCCACTCTGAATATGATTTGGTTTGATTTTCATTGGATAGTATTTTTTGGTAGCCATGTCCTATGCGCACTTCATGGCCAGCCTAAATCACGCGTCCAAAATGGAGCGGATCCAGAGTAGTCGGACTCTTAAGATAATAACACGACACTCAAACCCCCACAACTATTATACGGGGTCTGACGTAGTAATCAGGGTCAAACCATAGGGACAAGATTAGCAGATGTTAAGTATGTAGGGCCTCACACTCATATACTTCAGATAAACATATGGTTTTTAAAAGGTTGTTCCTTAAGGAACGATGGTGCTCAAGACAAAACAAATAAAGTTAAAGGAAAGAAAGAAAAATAACAACAAGAGAAAACAAGAACGAACGGTAAGAAACAAAGATATGGAAAGGAACTCGGATTGGGTTTCACCTACTAAGGTCTCTCACCAACATGCAAAACTCACTCCCCTTCATATAGTACTATCAAGATTACAAGAAGCCATAAAAATGTCTATTCCCTCCTCTCTCTAGATAAGGATAGATCTAGGATCTAAGGCAGCTTCCCTCTCGAGATAACAACCTTACAACTACAAAGCAAGCCATATGACCATAAGCTTTAGTAATCTAACATTCTCATGTATTCATACTACTCCATAACACTAGATAAAGAAGATACTACTCTTTCAAGGTACCAATGATTGAACATCACAAGATGGCAGCTAAGCATACAAGTGAAGCATTAAGAACAATCGTATGGAGATAATCTTGATAAGAGAATATATATATATATATATATATATATATATATGTATATATATGTATATATATATATATGTATATATATATGTATATATATATGTATATATATGTATATATATGTATATATATATATTCAAAGGGAAGCAAGAATATACGTTTTGGTAGAGTCTTAGTGGCTACTCCCAACCTAAGTTAAGTGTTTATCCACACATGTTAATGGGAAGCATAACGACGTTACAAAATGATAGATACATCGTAACCATGAAGAGGGAAGGGGTACAACGTAACGAAGATGATAGATCTATAAGAAAGAGAGAAGATGGCGATACACCAATATACTCCTTCAAATCTAGATCTGAAATGGACGGTGTTGAAGCTCTCCTTCTTTTGAGGAAGAGGGGCCTTCAGTCTTCTCTCTCCTTAGCTTTCACCTTAAGAGATCTAAGACTGATTGGATGGATGAGAGTGGGTATGGAATTTAACAACACTTTGTGGTCCTTGATGATCTGAGGAGGTGACAAGTCAAGGTGGGTGGCCTATTTATAGGTGTTGCCCACCTACTTAACCATCCACACCGTGGTCCATGCTTGGTATCAGTTGAGGCTTAATCACGGTCGATCAAGGCCTCTCCTCGGTCGAGGCTACCACGGTGGTTAGTTGAGTCATCACCTCGGATGTGGCATGGTAACACCTTAGTCGCAGCCTCACCTCAGTCGAGGCATGGTATCACCTTTTTCAAGGCAGCACCTCGGTTGAGGTCCGATCGAGGTTGAGATGCATGGGTTGTAGGACATGACCAAAAAGGGCATGAGGCACCACGGTCATGAAGCATCAGTGTGTTCATGGGGACATCGACCACGGTGGGAGGGTCCCTAGTGATCCATGATCCACGGTCGAGGTGCTAACTGTGATCGTGTCTTGATGTGACCCTGCAAAGATGGAAAATGTGTGTTAATGAGTTTTTCGGCATAAAGTGCTAAAATAAGTGGAAAAGGTTTGTCCTCCAAACTTAGGAGAGGTATAAAATGTGTACTAAAAATGTATAAAATAAGATGTTATCAACTCCTCTAAACTTAAAATCAAGCATGTCCTCAGGCGAAGGGTAGGCCCAAAATTATAGAGAGAAGAAAATTGTGACAAAATTTTTGCAAAACTTAACATTACTGAGTTATATCATTCTTACATCAAAAATCTTGTGGTATGTTTGGTCAACCCTAAAATATCATTCCCCCCTTTATAACTAGAGTTTTACAACTTTGAGTTCTTGACATTGCCTTTGGTAGTAAAAGGTCTCTCTATCTCATTGTATCACCCCTTCCTGTGTTAGGTTGCTAGCCATACTAGTACAACATCTCCTTGAGGGGTAGCTTTAGCACTCTTCCTTTATTTTTAGTTGGCCCTATGTCAGTGTGTTTGGGTAGGCTTTAGGCTTTATGTGTTTTCCTCTTCTCCTAAATTTCCCTCATCCACACTCGTAAGGATAATGTTTCCCTTAGGGACTTCTGACGTAAAGTCAGGTGGTTGTGTGAGGTTCGTTCAGGATTGTAGGTGGGTAAATTTGGCTTCAAGGTTCCACTTACGGGTAGGACATATCTACATTTGTGAGCACAACAATACACCAGCCGTGTGGGACCCTTTGGCATCTTTTGGTTACAACTCTTGTTATATATATATATTTCTTTTCTTTTTGCTTTTCATACCTCCTCTCAGGCTTGGGTGAGCAGGTTTTTATGTGGTCTTCTGGATAGCCAAGCTTCTTTTCATCCTAAAGAGGGAATAATTACACTCAAAAGGGCTATCTGTTTCCTTCTCAAGGGAGATGAGGAATTTCTGGATGGAACCATCAGGTTAGGGTGGTTGGTCAGGAGTATGGCTTGATGAAGTTCTCCAATTTCCAAGGGTTTCATAAGCTTAAGATTGTTACACACACAACGTCTTATTGTAAGAATGAGATAAAACTGTATTGTTATGCTTCTCGTTTTACTTTGATATGCATTAGTTTCTCGTATATTCCTCTCTAGAAATGATAGCACTACAACCTTTAGCTAGGGAGCAGAGAAACTCGAAGGTAGCTACAAAAAACTGTGATTCATAAAAAAATTTCCTTAAAGCATAAATCTTTCGCAAAATCAATTTGGCAGGAACTAAAATATGTACACGTAAAAATTTTCAATTTTTTTTGAAAATTTTGGGATGGAATTGTACCTCTTACACTTGTTTATAACCCGCAAACTTATCATTCACCCTGACTCGGGGTGTCAAAATTAGAGTTAGGTGTATAAACGGGCTTGATTTGTTTCTGCTAACTGGTCTTGGTGGCCCACTTTGACTCGAGGAGCATGCTAGCGTACACTCCGTGTAGTGGGTGGTATTTCTCATACTACATACCCTCCACCTTTGTATTAAATGTGTCTAGGGCCATCATACATGCTAGATAGTAGAAGCCACAGTTGTTTGATAGGGGCACCTACTGAGGGCTTCTATGGAAGAACTGCATCTTCTTGAATTCTTTGTCTTTTTTATACTTGTACCCTTAGCCATGGATTTTCAACATTCCTACAATTGCCTCAGCGCATGTGACTGCCTTCTCTTTTGTAGGTGTCTTTGTAGTAGCCATATTTGCTTTCTTGTTCAGTGTGACGGCTGTGTCTGAGCTGTTGTATGGTACCGCAGTCCTTTTAATGATATACACTATTAGCAAGGTCCAGTGACTACCATGAAGTATAGACATGAAGATGTAGTCTGGGAGGGATGTCGCTAGGCATTTTTGTAGGTGTTCCTTTTCTCCTGATCTCTTGTCTCTTAGGATGTCATCCACCAAAAGAAAATATGCCATGTACATGTTTGGCATGTTGTCATTTAGTAGAGCTTGGTAAGATGACATGGTGCTAACTGAGAGGCACCCTCCTATTTTCAATGTATCCCAGAGGTCGTCCTTCAGTACGCAGATGCCATCCCTTTTAAAGATCACCTCTGTCAGTGTGTCATCTTCATTTAAGGATTTCCTTATTGTATCTAGGTATTCTAAAGATAGGCTCACGTGGCTCCATATGTCAAAATCCTCGAATATTGGCACTATTTCCCCAGTCGGCCCATCTATTTCATCCTCGGGCAGATTGTCGTCTTCTATCTCGCCTTC
Source organism: Alisma plantago-aquatica (assembly GCA_963693085.1). Lineage (NCBI taxonomy): Eukaryota > Viridiplantae > Streptophyta > Magnoliopsida > Alismatales > Alismataceae > Alisma > Alisma plantago-aquatica. The sequence continues at coordinate 501,751,133 of OY856411.1, forward strand.
TTCTGGTTGGCCCACTAGAGGTTTTTCTTCTTTCTCTTTTGCCAATGGAGGCTGCTTCGGTTTAGGTTTCGATATTCTTTCCATAGTCACACCAGTGTCAGCTGTCCAGCCTTCCTTCCAAGCTACTACACTGGCTGGCTCTATAGGATTGATCCACAATGTTTTGAGTTGCTCCCTCCATGTTTTATTTTTAGGGAGGGGGATTTCTTGGTGAAGCATCCACATTACTACGTCTAAAGGCATCATCGGGTCGTTGAAGAAGCGAAGGTCGTAGATAACCTCCATAGCATATATACTGGGTAGTCCATGCAGATCTTCTGTGTCGAGATCTTCCAGCGGGACACCCTTATTGATGGCTTCCATCATCCATAGCACTATGAAGGTGCAGTCCCCTGTTCTAGCCTTCTTTTGGGGGACCTTCTTGTAGATTGAGAACTGCTTCCACATCCCCATATGTCTGTTGTCTGTCAATTGTATAACTCTTTGAAGACACAACGACACCTTTAGGATATCTCTTGCTTCTTTATTCTTATATATTAGGGAGGTGTTGTACACTTCAGCTACGTAGTAGTTGAACATTTTTGTCCATCTTTCGTATAAGTTTATGACAATCGGTGCACAGGGCTTTACCGTCCTTATGGGTAGGACTACGAATTTAGTTTCTTCCTTGCTCACGGCACATTGTAGCTCTATCACCCCAGAATCTTTTTTGTTGTCTTCATATAGGAATCCTTCTAGATGTATGGTGTCGTTGAAAACTGGTTATACTTTCTCTGGATGCAAGAACTCTTCAACTAGAGTGGCACACAATACTTTGAATAACTTCTTGTGTACGTGTGCTCTTTTCAGGAAAATCCCTCTAAAGTGATCTCTGTTAAGCGACCTGTCCTTGTTGTGATAGATAATATATGTTGTGGGCAGGTTTTCATCCAGTATATCTGCCACGATATGGACATCTCTACATGTTATCTTTAATAATGTTGTCATGTCCATACCCGCCATCTTGAAGGGCATAGGAGGAGCCACACTTAATTCTACTTCATTTACTAGTAAGCTCTGCTTCCTGACTAGCTTGTTCATGAAGAAAGAAGCGAGCCCACCTTTCTTATCTTCTGAGGTACCTTCTTCTGCTGCTTATGCTTCTCTGGGTGGTGCTTCTATTGTAGGAGGTCGAACCCTTGTTTCAGTCAGTGTTTGGGTTATTGTCATGCCTTCATCTTTCGTTGACATCTCTGCAGCTATGTCTTTTTTTGGATGACTCACTTCTGATGTTTTCTCCAACTCTGCAACATTTAGCACGGTTAGCATTGTAGCCATTTTTCCATCATAGAAAGAGTCATCTTGGTCATACTACTTTGGGTCTTTCAGAAAATCATTGCAGATGTCCATCCCAAATGTCAAGTCATCCAAGAATTTGTTGATATTTCTGATTTCTTGTGATGTGAGATTTTCTGTTGCTATGCTCTCTGCTCTGGTGATGACGGCCTGTTTGGGATCCTCTCATGCAGCCTTATCTTTTTCTAGGCTGATGTTTAGATTGAGACCCTTTAACAATGTATTAGTCTTCTTTGTCTCATTGTCTTGATGAGTGTCTGACTGTGGCGGTCCTTCCTTCTCCTATGGTTCAGCCATTGGGTAGTTTTCATGTTGGTGCTCTCTTCTTTCGATGCTGCTCTTGCATTGGTTCCCCCCACATTGTCATCATCTTTGTCGGGGCTTGAAGGATTGAGGAAGCATGTGATGTGGAAGGACTCGTCAGACGCTTGGTCTTCTTTCTCTGCCCCCAGTTGTCAATTTCTTGGCATTCGGCTTCTAGCTACCGACGTTCTTCATCTAATCATTGACACTCCTTTTTGAGGTCATCCAGTGATTCCTCATACCCTTTTCTCATTAGCTCCTTGTCTACTCGCATGGCATCCCACTCCTTCTTGATGTCTGCCATCTACTCAATGAGAGTCTTTAGCGCCCCCATCAGCGTGTTCTGGGTGTTCATCACCCCTTGCATGAACTGGGGAAGCACCTCAATTCTCTCATTCAAAGTTTGTACCGGCATAGTTAGTGTACATAGGGTGGAGGTAATATTTAAATTTAATTTAGAGGTTTGATGCATGTGTTGCCACATGCCATCAAATTTATTACCCAATACATTATTGAATGTGTACGGGCGATGTTGTTGCGGCTCCACATGTGTTATTGATGCTCTGGGTTCCCTCGATTGTGGAGATCGCATGGCTGCACTGGGAGTGCTCTCCTCTGGCTGTCTTGACATTTGTAGGATCACATCTGGGATCACGGGATCGGGTACAACCTTGGAGTCCTTGCGTTTTTAGTTGGTTTCTTGTTCAGCCTCAACATGTTGTTCTATTGTGGTAGCTTCAAGGTGTGCATGGTCGACCTCTTATATGATTTCGGGCTTAGGTTGGCACCCTCACTCATTTCTGTCTTGGCTGAGAATCATGGTGAGGGCGGGCTCGGGGCGATAGTATTTTCTGATGCCTTCTTCTTCTTCTTTCTTATTGCCATCTTCTTTCTTTCTGTTGGCTTCTTTATCTATATCTCTGGAGATTTAGCTTTATCACCCTTCTCACCATCTGCAAATGATTGGTTCGTGGTAGTGCAGATGGCCCCTGAGTACATATTGTCGACATCTTCTTGAGTGGGGCACAACTTGTGGGTGTCATAGTACACCATTTCTGGGAGAGGGAGGAGCGTCATGGAGCAACTTTGCTTGTAGAAGAGTTTGTTTCCCTTCTATGCAAATACCCCCATGTTGATGAGGGACTTTATGTCGATTTTCATATGCCCCTTCATCTTCTTGTACTTCATTAATAGGTTTGCATCCATGAAATGATATGCTATCTTTTTTATTTGACCTCCCATGCAGAACTCCTTTGTCTATTTGGTCTCCCCTCCTACTTCTGTTGATAGCCTTTCAATAAGAATTCTACCTATATTCATCGGCTTCTTATTCAGCATGGACCATATTATGAAGAGGTCCCCTTTCACTACACCTTTGGTCTCTAACCTTGTGAATATCATGTTGGCGGTTATCTTCTACATCACCTTGATGAAGCACCAGGTGATGACAGACTCCTTGGAGTTCTTCAAGTTGTGTTCTTTCTCCCCCGTTAGCTTTTCCCACATTTTGTGGCTACTGTACCTGATTGTGCCTTTCTCTCCTAACACAACAGAGCAGGCATGTGCTTCTTCAGTTGTTCTAGTGAAGATTGTGTTGAGCATGGGCGCTGTAATCATGTGGGACTTTCCTCCTAGTCTCACCTCCAGTTTGAAATCACCACCACCCTTGTTGCATTCCCTATCACTGACCGAGAACTTCTCTAAGGACGATGGGAATTCTACCATCAGTTGTGTTAGGGAGGGGGTTTCTGCAGTGTCTAGAGTACATAGATTTGCACCCTCCAAGAAGTTGATTACCCTGTCGTAGACTCCCATCTTCTTGAAGTCTTTGATGTCTAGGTATTTTGTAGGCATGAACCCCTTGGCTTGTAGTATCCAGTCAAACTGTGACTGGTGCATAGGATCTCTTGGCCCAAATGTCGATCTTTTCTGGTTGAGGGCTACCTCCTCAGTCTCCTCTACCTCCTCATGGGTTACTTCTTTCTCCTTCCCTTTCATCTTCTCTCCATCTGTCACCTTCCTCTTTTTGCTACTCTTTGCTTTCTTGGGTTCAGCCTTCCTCTTTTCTAGTTTCCTCAATTCTATTTCTAGAGGCTGGTATTCATAAGTCTCCATCTGAGATGTGTTCGGAGACTCCTCTGACGCTTCTAGCATCTTGTGGGTCAGGATGTAGTCATACTTCTTTTTCATCAGCTTCAATTGAAGTCTTTTTGTTGGGGATAAGTTCATATTTTCTTTTAGGGCATTTGTTACCTTCTCGAGGATTTCCTCTACCTCCTTCAATGAGGTTTCCTTCTTCATCAGTGTGTCTTCAGTTGAGTTCGACATTCTAAAAGTTTCGACATTAATTTTGTTGTTAGCATAATTTTATTAGCTTGTAATTCATCATCATCAATTTTATTTTATTCAGGCGGATTGTCATCCAGTATATATGCCAGGATATGGACATCGCTACATGTTATCCTTGATAATGTTGTCATGTCCATACCCACCATCTTACAGGACAGAGGAGGAGACACACCTAGTTCTACTTCATTTACTAGTGTGCTCCACATCCTGACTGACTCATTCGCGAAGAAAGAAGCAAGCCCACCTTCCTCATCTTCTGAGGTGCTTACTCCTACTACTTGTGCTTATGTGGGTGGTGCTTCTATTGTAGGAGGTTGAACCCTTGTTTTAGTCAGTGTTTGGGTTGTCATCCTGCCTTCATCTTTTAGAGACATCTTTGTAGCTATGTCTTTATTGAATGACTCGCTTTTGACTGTTGCTCCAGCTCTGTGGCATTTAGCACGGCTAACGTCGTGGCCATTTTTTCGTCATAGAAAGTGTCATCTTGGTCATACTGCTTGGGGTCTTTTAGAAAATTATTGTCCACCCCAAATGTCAAGTCATCTAAGAATTTTTTGAGATCTCTAATTTCTTGTGTCATGAGATCTTCTATTGCTATGCTATCTACTCTGGTGATGACGACCTTTTTGGGATCCTCTGGTGCAGCCTTATCTTCTTCTGTATTGCTGTTCAGATTGAAACCTTTTGACAACGTATTTGTCTTCTTTGTCTCGTTGTCTTAATGAGTGTCTGACTGTGGTAGTACTTCCTTCACCTATAGTTCAGCCATCGGGGAAGTTTTCACGTTGGTGCTCTCTTCTTTCGACGTTGCTCCTGCACCGGTTACCCCCACATCATCATCATCTTTGTCGAGGCTCAAAGGTCTCGAGGAAGCGTGTGATGTGGAAGGACTTGTCATATGCTTGGTCTTCTTTCTCTTCTGCCAGCCGTCAATTTCTTGACGTTTGGCTTCTAGCTGTCGGTGTTCTTCATCTAAGCATTGACACTCCTTTTTGAGGTCATCTAGGACTTCATCATATCCTTTTCACATGAGCTCCTTGTCTTCTCACAAGACGTCCCGCTCATTCCTAAGGTCTGCCATCTCCTTAGTGAGAGTCTTTAACACCCCCATCAGCGTGTTCTAGGTGTTCATCATCCCTTGCATGAACTAGGGAAGCGCCTTAGTTCTCTCATTCAAAGTTTGTACCTACGTAGTTAGTGTATACAAGGTGGAGGTTATTTAAATTTAATTCTAAGGTTTGATGCATGTGTTCCCACATGACATCTAAGTTATTGCCTAGTACACCATTGAATGTGTGTGGGCGGTGTTGTTGCAGCTCCACATGTGTTGTGGATGCACTGGGTTCCCTCAGTTGTGGAGCCGACATGGCTGGGTTGGGGGTGCTCTCCTCTAGCTGTCCCAGCATTTGTAGGATCACATCTGGGATTACGAGATTGGGTACAGCCTCAGAGTACTCACATTTTTGGTTGGTTTCTTGTTCGGACTCAACATGTAATCCTGTTTTGGTAGCTTCATGGCATGCATGTTCGACCTCTTCTATGATTTTGGCTTCAGGTTGGCACCCCTCACTCGTTGCCATCTCAGTTGGGAAGTGCGGTGAGGGCGGGCTTAGGGTGACAATCTTTTATGATTCCTTCTTCTTCTTCTTTCTTATTGCCAGCTTCTTTCTTTCTTCTAGCTTCTTTATCTCTATCTCTAGAGATTTAGCTTTATTTCTCTTCTCACCAACTACAGATGACTCGTTCGTGGTAGTGCGGATGGCCCCCGAGTACATCTTGTCGACATCTTCTTGAGTGAGTCGTAGCTTGTGGGCGTCATAGTACGTCATTTTTGGGAGGGGGAGGAGCATCTTGGAACATCTTTGCTTGTAGAAGAGTTTGTTTCCCTTCTACACCAAGATCTTCATGTTGATGAGGAACTTTATGTCAATTTTCATATGCCCCTTCATCTTCTTGTACTTCATCAATAGGTCTGCATCCATGAAATGATATGATATCTTTGTGATTTGGCCTCCCATGTAGAACTCCTTTGTCTGTTTAACCTCCCCTCCTACTACTGTGGATAGCCTTTCAATAAGAATTATGCCTACATTCACTGACTTCTTATTCAACATGGACCATATTATGAAGAGGTATGATTTCATTACACCTCTGATCTCTGACCTTGTGAATATGGTGTTGGCGGTTATCTTCTACATCACCCTAATGAAGCACGAGGTGATGAGAGTCACCTTGGAGTTCTTCGAGTTATGTTCTTGCTCCCCCGTCAGCTTTTCCCACATTTTGTGGTTGATGTACCTGATTGTGTCCTTCTCTCAAGGAGCAGCGGAGCATCATTGTGATTCTTTAGTTTTTCTGGTGAAGATTGTGTTGAGCATTGCCTCTGTAATCATTTGAGACTTTCCTCCTAGTATCACCTCCAGTTTGAAATCGCCACCGCCCTTCCTGCATTCCCCATCACTGACCGGGAACTTCTCTAAGGACGACATGAATTTTTTCATCAGTTGTGTCAGGGAGGGAGCTTCAATAGTGTGTATGGTACATAGATTTTCACCCTCCATGAATCTGATTACCCTGTCATAGACTCCCATCTTCTTGAAGTCTTCGACGTCCATATATTTTGTAGGCATGAGCCCCTTGGCCTGTAGTATCCAATCAAACTGTGACTGGTGTATAGGATCTCTTGGCATGAATGTCGATCTTTTCTGGTTGAGGGATACCTCCTCAGTCTCCTCTATCTCCTCATGGGTTGTTTCTTTCTCCTGCCCTTTCATCTTCTCTACAATTGTCACCTTCCTCTCTATGTTGCTCTTGGCTTCCTTGGGTTCAGCCTTCCTCTTTTCTAGTTTCCTTAGATCAGTTTTTGGAGGCTGGTATTCAGAAGTCTCCATCTGAGATGTGTTCGGGGACTCCTCTAACTCTTCTGGCATCTTGTGGGCCAGGATGTAGTCATACTTCTTTTTCATCAGTTGCAATTGAAGTCTTTTTTGTTGGGGAGAGGTTTGGATTTTATTTTAGGGTATTTGTTATCTTCTCGAGGATTTCCTCTACCCCCTTCAATGAGGTTGCCTTGTTCATCAGTGTGTCTTCAATTGAGGTTGACATTCTAAAAGTTTCAACATTAATTTTGTTGTTAGGATAATTTTATTAGCTTGTAATTCATCATCATCAATTTTATTTTATTATCATGTATATGTATATGTATGTATGTATGTATATATATATATATATATATATATATATATATATATATATATATATATATATATATATATATATATATATATATATATTCGTTCAATTTTCATAGTGTTGTGACCACAACCTTAAATAGGAGGTGTGATGTAACCACGACAGGTGTCGCGATCGCAACATCAATGTGCCTATGTGTCAAACTGTGAAAATGATATGCCACGACCGCGACATGGGGTGCCGCAACCATGGTGGGTTACATCAAAATGAGAGATGTCACGACCGCAGCCAAGAGGCAATCAAGAGGTACCATGACCATGACCAAGAAGCACTACGACCGCGGTTGTCACTGTGACTATGATCGTCACTCGACCGACTTTTACGCTTAAGGAGCACTGCAACCACATCCAGGGATATGGTGCCATGACCGTGGCGGTGGAGCAACTATTCGATTGAACATGGCGATTGCAGTTCAAGACCTCATTCAAGAGGCCATCGGTTAAGGCCAAGGTGGCGGGGTTCCATGACCGAGTCACACCCCAAAACCCTAGCCTAGGTTAAACAGTGTCGAAAGAGTCACAAAAGAGGGAAAGATGATGATGAGCAACGCTGAGCTATATGAGGCAAAGTCGTGGCATTTCTCAAACTGATAGGTTACTAAATGCATGAAAAGATGGTGAGGCTCAAGAAAGACGGTGATTAGCAATCGATGGTAGCCGAGAAAGCATCAAGAGAATACCTTGGTTGAGTTAAACAACACTAAATGACGTCGAAGGCAGAAACTGTAGGGGCTTGCTTTGACGGAAGCCCGAATTCTTCGACAAAGGTCTGAATCATACTCGTTTGTTGTCTGGTACACTTGCGTCGATGAGCTTTGTTTGAAAATTTGGGGATTTTAGAGTTTGAGTGAAAGAAGAACCCTGTTCTGAGTTGTTTTACTATATATACCCTTGGGTACCGTGACCGCGACATGAGGATCACCACAACCGTGGTCATGCTCCTTCTTTACATATGTCGTGGCCGCAGCCCATCAATATAAAGAGCAGGTACCGTGACCATGGTGTACTCCTCCTCGACCGATGCTCATGCCGCGACTATAGTCCAGACCGCAACCGCAGTCCTTCCAAACCAAAATAACATGAAACCAATTAAAGAAAAAACTTGCACTTTCCAACAAAGTCTCTTAGGTAGAGAGGTATTAAAGTTCATAATATATTTACACTCCTACTAAATATGGAAATCTGAAAAGTTGGAAAATGAGAGGTACATAGCTCATAATTACTAAAGTATGAGATAAAGAAAACATGAAATAAGGAAAGCAGCAAAAACTAGGGTTTCCTACCAAGAAGTGCTTGTTTAAAGTCTTTAGCTCGACTTTCTTTATCATCTTGTCTTCATTCTCCTTCAACATGTGCAGTTGCTTCCTCATTCATTCCACTTGTTGCTGAGTTAGATTCCCCCCAAACTGAGTTTTGTTCTCCTTAAAAAGGCTTGGTCTTCATAGTATCTTTTCACTCTTTGTCAATTCACCTTGAAGGTTCCTGTCTTTTCTCCTGCTATCTGCATTACCCCTGATGGGTATATTTTCACTACAGAAATAGGGCCTGACCACCTTGTTCTCAACTTCCCTAGAAATAACCTGATATTAGAGTTGAACAAAAGGACATTGTCTCCTTCATGCACATCTTTATTCTTCAGATGGGCGTCATGCCATACCTTTGTTCTATGTTTATAAATCTTTGCATTATCATAAGCGTGTAGCCTTAACTCTTTGAGATCTTGGAGTTGAAGGGATCTTTTCTGACCAACTTTATCAAATTTCATGTTTAAAAACTTAACAGCCCATAGGTCTTTGTGTTTGAGTTCGACCGGTAGATGATAAGATTTTTCATAAATTAACCAGTAGGGTGCCGTACCTATATGTGTCTTATATGTTGTGCGGTACACCCACAATGCATTGTCTAGTTTCATGGACCAGTCCTTCCTTGTATGACTGACAATCTTTTCTAAAATTTGTTTGATCTACATGTTCGATACTTCCACTTGTCCAGATGTTTGGGGGTGATAAGGCGTTGCAATCTTATGTTTCACCCCATACCTCCTTAGTAGAGCTTCAAATTTCTTCCCACCGAAATGTGACCCTCTGTCGCTTATGATAGTGCATGGTACTCTGAAGCATGGGAAGTTGGTTTTCTCTAAAAGCTTAATGACTACCTTGGAGTCGCATGTTTGAGTAGCAGCTGCCTCAACCCATTTAGAAACGTAATCGACTGCAACAAGTATGTATTGATTCCCTTTTGATGATGAAAAAGGTCCCATGTAGTCGATTCCCCATTCATCAAAGATTTCCACTTCCACCCAATCTGACATTGGCATTTCATTTCTTCTGCTTATGTTCCCCATGAGTTGACATTCCTTGCATGTTTTGACAAATGATGCAGCATCCTTGAAGAGCGTTGGCTAGTAAAATCTTGATTGTAGGACCTTTTTTTTGTTAGTCAAAACTCACCCTCCTTTTTTGTTTTTCTTTTTGAAATGGTTTATGTACAAAGCAATAAAAAGGAGAAATATGTACAGGTATACAAAAACTTCTATATAATATCATCTGTACATAGATGACAAAGCTGAAAGAAAGGAAAGAGAAATAGCCCCAATCCCAAACAGGAGATGTCTCCATCAATAGAGAATAGAAACTTCAAAAGGCTCTTCAAACAACACAAAAAATGAGCATATCAACATGCTCATCAATATTCCAGAACAAAGAAACCTGAAGCAGGGTGCCATCAGTCCAAGAAATGATATTAGGCTCTTCATACTCAAAGAAAAGAAACTTTTCAAAAAAGACAATTGGCATTGCCTCTGACCCTTCTAACTCTTGAAATAGAGGATCAAAACCCTCCAACACTGTAGATATCTTCCCAGCATTTGAGCCTCAACATAGAGATAATCCTTGAGACAAGTCCATAACAGAGAGAATCCAGAAGAACCTTTGTAGCCATCCTCTCCCCTCCGTGGTGTGCTCCATAAGGTGAGGCATGACACTCCTTGAGGATTAAAGGTATCTCTTCTTCAGGTATGCATCGACGATATAGGTTGTCAGAGCACCTCTTAAACAGTAGCAGGTCATTCCAATAGTAATTCTTCAGCTTAGAGAATAACTTCTTCTTCTGATTATACATTATCTCAGGTGGAAGTTGTCCACATGCCAAATAATCACAAATATCCACAAACTAATGTAAGCTCTTCTCTTCTGATTGAGCCATCAAAAGAGATTCATTGGCATAGTTGTCATTCACTGGAAATTGGTTTTCTTCATCAAAAATTATTCATGACAGGTGGTCACATTTTCTTTCCCCTTTTTGTCGATGATCTCGTAGTCAAATTCTCGCAATAACAAGGCCCATCGCAAAACCTTTTCTTGGTGTCCTTTTTCTGTATTAAGTATTTTATGGCCCCATGATCAATGTGCACTCCTTTGATCCTACTAAATATGATATGAACTTATCAAAATCAAATATGATATCCAACATTTCCTTCTCGGTGGCAATGTAGTTCATTTGGGCTTCGTCCAAGGTTCTACTCGCATAGCAAATCACACGATGTTTCTTTTCTTTCTTTTGTCCGCGGACTACCCCGATGGCGTAATCATTGGCATCACACATGATCTCAAAAGGAAACTCCCAGTTTGGTTCTTGTAGGATAGGTGTTGTCAAAGGTGCTCTTTTGAGGGTATTAAAGGCATCTAGACATTCAGTGGTAAACTCAAACTCATCATCCTTTATCAGCAGATTTGATAATGGCTTGGCGATCTTAGAGAAGTCTTTTATTAATCTTCTATAGTATCCTGCATGTCCCAAGAAACTTCATACTCCTATGACCAACCTCGGTGGCAAATGTTTTGATATGGTTTCAATTTTACTTAAAATCCACTTCAATTCCATTCTTTGAGACCTTATGTCCATGCACGATACCATCCTGAACCATGAAGTGGCCTTTCTCCCACTTTAGGACAAGTTGCTTCTCTTCACAATGCCGCAACACCAAAGATAGATTTCTCATAAAGGCTTAAAAACTATCCCATATATAGATAAGTTTTCCATGAAGACTTCTACTATGTCTTCCAGAAAGTCTAAAATGACAGATATCATGCAGTGTTGAAAAGTCTTTGGTGTGTTACATAAGCTGGATGACATTCTCTTGAAGGCATAGGTGCCATAAATGCAGGTAAAAGTGGTATTTTCTTGATCATCAGGGTGAATTGGTACTTGATAAAATCTAGAATATCTGTCCAGAAAACAAAAGTAGTCATGGCGAGTTAGCCGTTCTAGGATCTGGTCGATAAATGGCTAAGGGAAGTGATCCTTCTTGGTGGTTGTATTTAGCTTGTGATAGTCGATGCACATGTGCCAGTCTGTCACTGTCCTTGTTGCTACTTCATCTCCATCTTCCCCTCATATGACCATCATTCCACCCTTATTGGGTACGACATGGATATGACTAACCCAGTTGTTGTTGCTTATGAGGTAGATGATCCCAACATCTCGTAGCTTTATAACTTGTTTCTTCACAACTTCTTTTAGCATTTAGTTTATCTTTCTTTGTGGTAGAGCTAGAGGCTTGGATATTTCTTCAAGATGAATTTTGTGCATGCATAAGTCCAGGTTAAGGCCTCTGATGTCTTCCACTAAATACCCTATGGCTTTTCTATGCAACCTGAGCTCATTTAGAAACTTCTCCATTTGGTCATCTGTTAAGTTGGCATTAACAATCAATGATTCCTCTCTTCTTTGTCCAGGAATTCATATTTCATCCCCTCTGGAAGAGGTTTCAATTTTGGATTTGTCTTTGGTGCTTCCTTCTCCTCAGTTATTTGCTCTAACGAAGCGTACTTCACTGTCTCGATTATCTCTTCATCTTCATTGAATTCCTCTTCGGGTTTGTTCAGGTAATCCAAGATTTCTACAACCTCTTGGCCCTCTATTATAGGGTTCTAGATATTTAAGGCTCACATGAGGGGATCAACAATTGCCTTATCTTCTTGTACCTCTTCACAATACTGATTGTAGCTTTCCATGAAGTAGACTGACTCAGATAGAGAAGGTCCCCTCATGGCATCTTGTACTAAAAAATCCAAGTGATCATTCCCTACTCACAGTGTGATGATCCCTTCTACAACATCTATTAAGTCTCTCCATGTTGTGAGGAAAGGCCTCCAAAATATCATTGGGCATTTAGAATCCTCAACCGTGTCTATTACTACTATATCACACAGTATGAAAAAACATCCAACTCGTATCAGAACATCTTCAGCTATTTCGATAGGTCTTATGAAGGTGTGATCTGCCAACTCGATTCTCATCCCCATCTTCACCATGTCTATCAGCCCAAGCCTTTGTGCTAGAGTTAAGGTCATTAGACTAATGCTTTCTTCCAAGTCAGCTAGCCCTTTTCTCTCCACATTGTCTCTGACGTAGAAAGGTATTTTGAATGCTCCGGGGTCCTTTTTCTTGGTTGGTAACTCAGCTTGTACAAAAGCACTTGGCATTTTTGCCAATTAGACAGTCTCGATGTGGTCTCTTCTCATTCTCTTCGTGATCAGGTCTTTAAAGAGCTTTTTGTAGGTTGGTATTTCTTGTATTGCATCAAGAAAGAGCACATCCAAGTGTACCTTCTTTACGGCGTCCATGAACTTTTCATACCTCTTCTTCAAGTGTGCTTTTATTAGCTTGAAGGGGAAAGGGATTCTTGGGGCGTAGGGATTTTTCTTTGAAAGGACTTCTCCTATAGGATATGAGTTGTTTTCCTCTTCTTTTCTTGTTTCCTTTCTTCTTTGCCACTTACAACTTGTTCTTTCCCTTTTGATTCTTCTATTGCCTTCTCATTCTTAGATTGCTGATTAACACATCTTCCTTCTTCCTTGGTGTTGTTAGTATTAGCATTTTCTAATGTTCTCCTAGATCGAAGAGTGGCCATTTTTTTAGTCTCAGTATTTGATGGGATCTTCACTAAAGGGTTTTTTATGAGTTTGGCTAGTTGTGCAAGCTACTGATCAATCTGTCTTGGGTGAGTTTGCATGTCTTCCATTTGAGTTTGCATTGAAGTTAGCACTCCTGAATTTGTGAGAGCACTTGAGTGAGTTGACCGTTCATTGAAGCTTGCCTTTTTGTGAAGTCAAATAGTTGAGCAATCATGTCAGTGTGGTTGTTGTCCTTGGCTTGACTCGGACTTGGACCTTGTCCTTGCCCTTCTCGACTCACATTTTTATTCCGACCTTGATATTTGTTCTTGTTTTTCTAGTAATTGGTAGTCTTGGTGTATGGAGTCGGTCCTCCTTTTTTCTCAAATCTTAGAGGAGGTTTAGATGAACTGCTCAGTTGATGTGCATTCTCTGCAGCTTCCTTGTTGCTATAGTTAAACCCAGGATGGTCTTGTCATTTGAAATTAACATAGGAGACATTTTCAGTTTTTTCTTCACTTTCACTTTCGTCGCTCTCCCCCAGTCAGGTATAGATAGAGTTGTCAATTCCATGTACTCCATGTCTACAGGTAACACATTTCATGGCTTTCTCTGTGTGCTTCTTGCCTTTGGCTCCAGTGTCTTTCAACTATTTGACATCGGTGGCAATTTTCTGAATTTGGGTTGTAATAGTTTCCAAGGCTTTGACTTCGATTGATGGTCCTTTAGACCATGATTTCTTCACTGGCCCTCTATCATATCTATCATAATCCATGCATGCCTACAGTGCAGACATGTTATCTACTATCTTCATAGTTCTGCTCGGCTTCTTTCCAAGAAAGTTACTGCCAGCAGCTACGTTAAGTGAAGTCCTCTCAGTAGGAGTCAGCCCATTGTAGAAGGTGGTCACTAGGAGCCCCTTATGGTAGTTATGGTGAGGTCAATCACTTTGGTACTCTTGAAAGCATTCCCATGCCAAATGAAGGTTTTATCCTGACTTTTGTGAGAAAGAAGTGATCTTTTGCATGTTGCGGATAGTTCTCTCTATAGGATAAAATTTAGTCACAAAGGCATCTACAAGGGGTCTCCATCCATCTATGGATACCAAGACAGAGCCTTATCTTCAAGGAAGAAGTTGAACCCTTACAATATATCACTTCTTGAGGAACTCCCCTCATCTTAATGGTATCGTAGATATTTTTTAAGGCATCAAGGTGATGGTATAGATTTTCGCTTCTTGAATTCCCAAAAATAGGTTTTTTCTAGATCATTGAGATTACAATTGGTTTAAATTTGAAGTTCACTGCATTGAAGTGTGGGATGACAATCGGGCATCTAGATTCGTTGGCTCCAGTTGCGGCCAACTGTCTAAGAGTTTTTCCTTCTTCATCATCTTCACTTTCGTTCTCCCGGCTCACGCTCATGTTCATTATCATGCTGATTGCGATGGTGTCGTCTATGGTGATGGTAGCATCGTTCTTCTTCACGACGTTCTTCCTCACATTGACGATCGTCCAAGTAACATCCATCTATATCTTCATCCATCTCTTATGGTGGGGGGTCATGTTGAACTCTTGCATTTCGCTCGTCCGTAGTGAGAGTACTGTCCACACGAGGTGGCATGGTGACTCAATGTTTCAAGTGAAAAATCAAATAGATATGTTTCCCTCCAGGTTTCGTAAATAGATGCACAGTCAAGTTAGGAAACTGGACGTGTTAAAACAAACTATTCTACGTAATCGCAGGGTAGCAGATTTAAGGGTTCTACGCAGTCAAGCTTATCACTAAGCTTGAGGCACGAGAGTATAGTGAGTGGACTCAAGTTCTTAACAATGTTGTTTTGCCCTGTCCCCAGAAATAGTGCCAAAAAGTTGACTGGCCTAAATCATAAATCCAAAATGGAGCGGATCTAGAGTAGTCGGGCTCTTAAGATAATAACCTGCTACTCAAGCCCCCACAACTATTATACGAGGTCTGACGTAGTAATCGGGGTCGAACCACAGGGACAAGGTTAGCAGGTGTTAAGTACGTAGGGTCTCACACTCATATACTTCAGATAAATAGATGGTTTTTAAAAGGTTGTTCCTTAAGGAACGATGGTTCTCAAGCTAAAACAAAGAAAGTTAAAGGAAAGAAAGAAAATAACAACAAGAGAAAATAAGAACGAATGGTAAGAAACAAGCATATGGAAAGGAAATCAGATCAGGTTTCACCTACTAAGGTCTCTCACCAACATGCCAAACTCACTCCCCTTCATATACTCCTATCAAGATTACAAGCAGCCATAAAAATGTCTATTCCCTTCTCTCTCGAGATAAGGATAGATCTAGGATCTAAGGCGGCCTCCCTCTCGAGATAACAACCTTACAACCACAAAGCAAACCATATGATAATAAGCTTTAGTAATCCAACATTCCCATGCATTCATACTACTCTATAACACTATATAAATAAGATACTACTCTTTTGAGGTACGAATGATCGAACATCACAAGATGGTAGCTAAGCATACAAGTGAATCATTAATAACAAGCGTATGGAGATAATCTTGGAATGAGCATATATATATATGTATATTTATATTCAAAGGGAAGAAAGAATATACATGTAGGGAGAGCCTTGAAAAACACTAGAGGGGGGTGAATAGAGTTTTTAAATTATTTTAACAATTATTTAACTCAAACAACCACAATTGAAAATGGAAGAAGGAGACAAGTGTTTAGAGTGGTTCCAATCTTAGCAAATACTAAGATTGTCAGTCCACTACCCGGTTTCTTACCCAACCGGGATTTTGAAAGTATTAATTTTATTACCTTCACAAGGATTTACACAAAATACAATACTTTCTTACACCCCTTGAACAGCCTTCACTTGAAGTAGATGCACCAACCCGAGGTAACCTTCTTGAAGTAACTCCAAGCTCCCCCTTGAAGTAGCCTTCCTCTTTAGAAGTAACCTCTAGTTGCACCAGCCTTCTTGAAGTAGCTCAAGGTCCCCTTATTCACCAAGAAGATCTCCAACCTCTCCAATCCGCAGCCTCCAACCTAGGAGTAGCAAGGAGAGTACAAACAATAATAGTGAACAAGAAAGGAAAAAGGAAATTACAACTTATCCTTTGAAGCACAAGGCTTGATTTGCCTAGATCAAACGTATAGATCTCCTAACCAATGTGTATGGAATTGTGATTGTTGTGGATAGGAGATGCTAGCCTATAGGACACGAAATTTGAGCTGAGAGAAGAAGTAGCCAGTTGTCAATATGCTCAATTGCTCAATGTAAGTGTATGCTCAAAGATTGCTCAAATGTAAAAAAACAAGTGAGTTTAGGTGTCCTAAGGCATGTCCTATTTATAGGAATGTCCTACAAGTGCTTAAGGACGTTCTAGACACTTTCTAGGGGTTTCTAAGTGCTTAACTAGCCGTTAGATATAAGTTAGTTGCTTTAACAACGGCTAGTTAATTAATTCTGCAGTTGCTGTCAGAGACCATCTTGGTCGAGAAATGGTCGACCGAGACACCTACTCGGTCGAGGTTTTGTCGACCGACAGGCTCTCTGGATCAAGTGTTTGCAACGTTCATCTCCAACTGCCAACTACCTTGTCAGTTGTGTCTAACGGCTACTTGGGTCTTTCTCGGTCGAGGAGTTTGTTGACCGAGAGTGTCTCGGTCGAGGAGTTTGTCGACCGAGATTGACCCTGTTTCAATCCTTCAATTAAGGCACTGAGTGTGTGTATGAGTGTGCATATGTGACACTATTGAAGGGGATGACCTATCTAAGTGTGGTGATTGGCTAGGGAAGATCTAACGCTTGATTTACATGAAGTCTAAGTACTTGTACATTATATATTTGTACAAGTTTACAATTTATTTACATTTCATGAAATTTACAAATATTCAAGCGTATAGATTCCCTAGTACTTTTTCATCCACCTTATTCCTGCAACACTCAAGTAGCACGTTAGATCGACAAGAATGAAATGTTTGTCATCATCGAAACAAAGGGATTTATCATAATGTCAATTTAGCCAACAATCTCCCCCTTTTTGAAGATGACAAACATTTCCAAAATATAAAATAAGGAAAATATAAAACATGTGAGTTTCATACCTGAAATTTACCTTTGTAGCCATCTTTGGTTTTGCAAGTGACTGCTGGCCAAGATATTATGAAACTCATTTTAATTTTATGTTTGTGATTTTATATTCTTTCTCCCCCTTTGTCATTTCAAAAAGATATCCAAAGAAAATCATTTTGTGTGACTTTCATTTTTCCCTCTTAATTTTATACGATGCTCCCCCTTAGATAGATATTCTATTAAGAATAGGGATTTAATATTTTTGTCCAATTTAGCCACAATTTGTTTCTCAATCAGTTGCAAAGGATGTTAAACCTTGAAATGATATGAGATCCTTTTAGATTCATGGCATATGATTTTGAGTTCTCATCCATTTTACACGGGATGTTAAGCCCTAAAAATGAAATGAGATCCATTTAAGCTTAGATTACATGAAAAAATATTTCTAACCAAAAACATGGGATGTTAAGCCCTAATTTGTTTAGAGAATTACGTTAAGAACAAAATTTGTATATTTCTTCAAAGAGTAAAAATACTAAGGTCATAACAAGCTTCAAATGATGTTTACAATGTTTTGTAAGCTTCTTAATCAAATTATCAAATTTGTTTTTGTGAACTCCCCCTTAATCTTATAATTAAAGCAATGTAAAGCTTCTAAGGTCACAAATGATTTTAAATTTTGATTTTGACCTTTATCAAAAGTATACTAAGATTAAGTACAATAAAATGATGTCCAAATAAGCATTTTGTCAAAGCTTATTTTAGGTCGACCTTGACTTCGACCATAGCGCCCCTTGGTCAAATTTTATTTCAACCAAGAGGCAAAACCTGCAAATTTCACATGTGAAGTATAAATTTTGCAAGTAACTTAAAGAGATATCAATTTGAGATACTTTGAGTAAAACCTATATGACATAGTCCATGCACATCATAGATTCTTATTTTTATGCAACATCTTTACATGTAGAGAACTGAATGGTGAAATAGTGAACACATATGTATGATGATAGAACATTAGAATCATGAAATTCAATACAAGGTTGCTATGTAGATATGTCAAGGAAAACTTAGAATAACCCATGAAAACAGTAATTTTCCTTGACTTAAAACAAATATGATTCATAATATAGATAAAGATATTCTCATATAAGTGTTCAAGATTTTTATAATTTGTTCATGCCTAACCACCTTTTTCAACAATCAGTCTTCTATTAGCACAATTTTCATAAATATCTATCTTAACTCATGATGGAAAACTTTAATAAATTGTGTTCCAAGAATGATTTCCAGAATTTATTCTTATTTTGCATGTAAAACAGTTATTAACAGCAAATAGATAGCTACTTGATCAATTAAAAAATTATTTAGCAATTTTACTGCAGACTGAAATCAGTGACCTGCTCGGTCGAAGATTTCTCGACCGACTGACTGCTCGGTCGAAGATTTCTCGACCGATCATGTTTCTGTATTGTTTTCAGAACTATTTATCGATGCCAAGTAAAATAAGATTATGCAAGTTCGAGCTCGATTGTGTTGAGACATGACATTTGTATATCAAGAATCAGTTTAGGTCAAATCTCAACTGGTTAAATTTTAGCTACTAAGTTTTAGGAATCCAAGCTAGATCATCATTCCTTTTCTTATATGGGCATGAAAATGAATAATGTCCAAGACGCATGCAATAATGACAACTAATGGAGTCAACTTCATTTCTCTTTCTAGGAATTGTGTTCTTGGGTACACACATAGTCTTAGTCTTGGATGCTTTAGCTCTTTTGGGTTGACTTCTCTTTGGCTCATATCCTAATCCTCTTCTTTCATTATAACTAGAGGACATTTTCAGAATATTTTCAAGGATGTCATTTCCTCTTAACTCATTTAATTTTCTTTGTAGCTTAGCAATATCATCCATCTTCTTGTTTATATCTTTCTTTGCTTGATCTAAATCAGATAATAGAAAGTTTCTTTCTTTTACAACCTCATCATAATCTAAGTGTGAACATAAAATAGGTTGTTTCTGAAGATCATTCACTTGAGTTTGCAAGTTTAACTTTTCTAAGGAAAGAAGATTGCAATTTTCCTCTATATATTTTAACTTAAGATCATAATCTTCATTTGCCTTTTTGAGATCCTCATTTTCAGATGCAAGAGTAAGAAGTTTAACATTTAAATCATCATTTTCTTTATTTGATTTCTTAAGTTTCTTCTTGCACTCAATATATTTCTCATGAGTATCTTGAAGACTAGCAATTAGATCTTCTTTTGGTAGATCAAAAAGACTTACCTCTTCTTCTTCTTCTTCATTTGTTGTAGCAATGAGGCACTCTACTTCTTCTTTTCCATCATCACTATCATCACTTGAATCATCCCATGCAGCTTTATATGCTCTTTCTTTCTTTTTGTGAGATGATTTCTTCCCTTTCTTGAGTTTTGGACAATCACTTTTCATGTGTCCCTTCTTGCCACATTCAAAGCACCTGGAAGAAGAAATACTAGAAGTTTTATTAGTTTTAAAACTTTTATACTGCTTACCATTTACAATGAGAATTTCTTCTTCACTATCATCTTCACTTGTATCATGATTGTTCTTGGTTGATGCTTTGAATGCAATGTCCTTCTTCCTCCCTTGTTGAAGTTCACGTTCTCTTCTTTCTTCCTCTTCTAGGGTTGCTTCATGAGCTTCTAGGTTGCCAATGAGTTGTTCCATCCTCAGTTGGGTGAGGTCATTTGCTTCTTCAATGGCCGTCACCTTGGGCTTGTATTTGGGAGGAAGTGATCTAAGGATCTTTGATACCTGATCTTCCTCACTAATAGCCTTTCCTAAAGCATTTAAACCATTTACAATAGAAGAAAATTTTGCATACATTTCACTAATAGATTCATTCGGATCCATACGGAAGTGTTCAAACTTTTGTTTAAGCATACTAATCTTAGAATTCTTGACTTGAACCGTACCTTCATAAGTTATGGACAGTCTATGCCAAATGTCATAGGCTGTGTCACAGTTTGATATTCTATTAAATTCTCCTACTGAAATTAAACAATATAAAATGCTTACAGCTTTGGCATTCATTTGAGCCAACTTTACCGTATTTGCATCCCACTCTGCATATTGTGTTTGAGGAAGCTCGTATGGGGTTGACATCATCCTCCATAAGTCCCAACTGATGCCTTGGAAGTAGAACTGCATCCTTCTCTTCCAATATGTATAGTTTGTTCCATCAAACGTTGGAGGTCTAGTAACAAGTGTCCCTTCAAGGTTAAGGTTGTTAAGCACCCCGTCACCCATTCTTCAAGACCTTGTTAGGGTTCCTTGAAGCCTACTCTGATACCAATTGAAAAACACTAGAGGGGGGGTGAATAGAGTTTTTAAATTATTTTAACAATTATTTAACTCAAACAACCACAATTGAAAATGGAAGAAGGAGACAAGTGTTTAGAGTGGTTCCAATCTTAGCAAATACTAAGATTGTCAGTCCACTACCCGGTTGCTTACCCAACCGGGATTTTGAAAGTATTAATTTTATTACCTTCACAAGGATTTACACAAAATACAATACTTTCTTACACCCCTTGAACAGCCTTCACTTGAAGTAGATGCACCAACCCGAGGTAACCTTCTTGAAGTAACTCCAAGCTCCCCCTTGAAGTAGCCTTCCTCTTTAGAAGTAACCTCCCGTTGCACCAGCCTTCTTGAAGTAGCTCAAGATCCCCTTCTTCACCAAGAAGATCTCCAACCTCTCCAATCCGCAGCCTCCAACCTAGGAGTAGCAAGGAGAGTACAAACAATAATAGTGAACAAGAAAGGAAAAAGGAA
This sequence comes from Alisma plantago-aquatica, assembly GCA_963693085.1. Classification (NCBI taxonomy): domain Eukaryota; kingdom Viridiplantae; phylum Streptophyta; class Magnoliopsida; order Alismatales; family Alismataceae; genus Alisma; species Alisma plantago-aquatica. Next base: position 501,772,159 of record OY856411.1, read on the forward strand.
ATTACAACTTATCCTTTGAAGCACAAGGCTTGATTTGCCTAGATCAAACGTATAGATCTCCTAACCAATGTGTATGGAATTGTGATTGTTGTGGATAGGAGATGCTAGCCTATAGGACACGAAATTTGAGCTGAGAGAAGAAGTAGCCAGTTGTCAATATGCTCAATTGCTCACAAACAGATTGCTCAATGTAAGTGTATGCTCAAAGATTGCTCAAATGTAAAAAACAAGTGAGTTTAGGTGTCCTAAGGCATGTCCTATTTATAGGAATGTCCTACAAGTGCTTAAGGACGTTCTAGACACTTTCTAGGGGTTTCTAAGTGCTTAACTAGCCGTTAGATATAAGTTAGTTGCTTTAACAATGGCTAGTTAATTAATTCTGCAGTTGCTGTCAGAGACCATCTCGGTCGAGAAATGGTCGACCGAGACACCTACTCGGTCGAGGTTTTGTCGACCGACAGGCTCTCTGGATCAAGTGTTTGCAACGTTCATCTCCAACTGTCAACTACCTTGTCAGTTGTGTCTAACGGCTACTTGGGTCTTTCTCGATCGAGGAGTTTGTCGACCGAGAGTGTCTCGGTCGAGGAGTTTGTCGACTGAGATTGACCCTGTTTCAATCCTTCAATTAAGGCACTGAGTGTGTGTATGAGTGTGCATATGTGACACTATTGAAGGGGGTGACCTATCTAAGTGTGGTGATTGGCTAGGGAAGATCTAACGCTTGATTTACATGAAGTCTAAGTACTTGTACATTATATATTTGTACAAGTTTACAATTTATTTACATTTAATGAAATTTACAAATATTCAAGCGTATAGATTCCCTAGTACTTTTTCATCCACCTTATTCCTGCAACACTCAAGTAGCACGTTAGATCGACAAGAATGAAATGTTTGTCATCATCGAAACAAAGGGATTTATCATAATGTCAATTTAGCCAACAATCTCCCCCTTTTTGAAGATGACAAACATTTCCTAAATATAAAATAAGGAAAATATAAAACATGTGAGTTTCATACCTGAAATTTACCTTTGTAGCCATCTTTGGTTTTGCAAGTGACTGCTGGCCAAGATATTATGAAACTCATTTTAATTTTGTGTTTGTGATTTTATATTCTTTCTCCCCCTTTGTCATTTCAAAAAAATATCCAAAGAAAATCATTTTGTGTGACTTTCATTTTTCCCTCTTAATTTTATACGATGCTCCCCCTTAGATAGATATTCTATTAAGAATAGGGATTTAATATTTTTGTCCAATTTAGCCACAATTTGTTTCTCAATCAATTGCAAAGGATGTTAAACCTTGAAATTATATGAGATCCTTTTAGATTCATGGCATATGTATTTTGAGTTCTCATCCATTTTACACGGGATGTTAAGCCCTAAAAATGAAATGAGATCCATTTAAGCTTATATTACATGAAAAAATATCTCTAACCAAAAACATGGGATGTTAAGCCCTGATTTGTTTAGAGAATTACGTTAAGAACAAAATTTGTATATTTCTTCAAAGAGTAAAAATACTAAGGTCATAACAAGCTTCAAATGATGTTTATAATGTTTTGTAAGCTTCTTAATCAAATTATCAAATTTGTTTTTGTGAACTCCCCCTTAATCTTATAATTAAAGCAATGTAAAGCTTCTAAGGTCACAAATGATTTTAAATTTTGATTTTGACCTTTATCAAAAGTATACTAAGATTAAGTGCAATAAAATGATGTCCAAATAAGCATTTTGTCAAAGCTTATTTTAGGTCAACCTTGACTTCGACCATAGCGCCCCTTGGTCAAATTTTATTTCAACCAAGAGGCAAAACCTGCAGATTTCACATGTGAAGTATAAATTTTGCAAGTAACTTAAAGAGATATCAATTTGAGATACTTTGAGTAAAACCTATATGATATAGTCCATGCACATCATAGATTCTTATTTTTATAGCAACATCTTTACATGTAAAGAACTGAATGGTGAAATAGTGAACACATATGTATGGTGATAGAACATTAGAATCATGAAATTCAATACAAGGTTGCTATGTAGATATGTCAAGGAAAACTTAGAATAACCCATGAAAACAGTAATTTTCCTTGACTTAAAACAAATATGATTCATAATATAGATGAAGATATTCTCATATAAGTGTTCAAGATTTTTATAATTTGTTCATGCCTAACCACCTTTTTCAACAATCAGTCTTCTATTAGCACAATTTTCATAAATATATATCTTAACTCATGATGGAAAACTTTAATAAATTGTGTTCCAAGAATGATTTCCAGAATTTATTCTTATTTTGCATGTAAAACAGTTATTAACAACAAATAGATAGCTACTTGATCAATTAAAAAATTATTCAGCAATTTTACTGCAGACTGAAATCAGTGACCAGCTCGGTCAAAGATTTCTCGACCGACTGACTGCTCGGTCGAAGATTTCTCGACCTATCAGGTTTCTGTATTGTTTTCAGAACTATTTATCGATGCCAAGTAAAATAAGATTATGCAAGTTCGAGCTCGATTGTGTTGAGACATGACATTTGTATATCAAGAATCAGTTTAGGTCAAATCTCAACTGGTTAAATTTTAGCTACTAAGTTTTAGGAATCCAAGCTAGATCATCATTCCTTTTCTTATATGGGCATGAAAATGAATAATGTCCAAGACGCATGCAATAATGACAACTAATGGAGTCAACTTCATTTCTCTTTCTAGGAATTGTGTTCTTGGGTACAAACATAGTCTTAGTCTTGGATGCTTTAGCTCTTTTGGGTTGACTTCTCTTTGGCTCATATCCTAATCCTCTTCTTTCATTATAACTAGAGGAAATTTTCAGAATATTTTCAAGGATGTCATTTCCTCTTAACTCATTTAATTTTCTTTATAGCTTAGCAATATCATCCATCTTCTTGTTTATATCTTTCTTTGCTTGATCTAAATCAGATAATAGAAAGTTTCTTTCTTTTACAACCTCATCATAATCTAAGTGTGAACATAAAATAGGTTGTTTCTGAAGATCATTCACTTGATTTTGCAAGTTTAACTTTTCTAAGGAAAGAAGATTGCAATTTGCCTCTATAGATTTTAACTTAAGATCATAATCTTCATTTGCCTTTTTGAGATCCTCATTTTCAGATGCAAGAGTAAGAAGTTTAACATTTAAATCATCATTTACTTTATTTGATTTCTTAAGTTTCTTCTTGCACTCAATATATTTCTCATGAGTATCTTGAAGACTAGCAATTAGATCTTCTTTTGGTAGATCAAAAAGACTTACCTCTTCTTCTTCTTCTTCTTCATTTGTTGTAGCAATGAGGCACTCTACTTCTTCTTTTCCATCATCACTATCATCACTTGAATCATCCCATGCAGCTTTATATGCTCTTTCTTTCTTTTTGTGAGATGATTTCTTCCCTTTCTTGAGTTTTGGACAATCACTTTTCATGTGTCCCTTCTTGCCACATTCAAAGCACCTGGAAGAAGAAATACTAGAAGTTTTATTAGTTTTAAAACTTTTATACTGCTTACCATTTACAATGAGAGTTTCTTCTTCACTATCATCTTCACTTGTATCATGATTGTTCTTGGTTGATGCTTTGAATGCAATGTCCTTCTTCCTCCCTTGTTGAAGTTCACATTCTCTTCTTTCTTCCTCTTCTAGGGTTGCTTCATGAGCTTCTAGGTTGCCAATGAGTTGTTCCATCCTCAGTTGGGTGAGGTCATTTGCTTCTTCAATGGCTGTCACCTTGGGCTTGTATTTGGGAGGAAGTGATCTAAGGATCTTTGATACCTGGTCTTCCTCACTAATAGCCTTTCCTAAAGCATTTAAACCATTTACAATAGAAGAAAATTTTGCATACATTTCACTAATAGATTCATTCGGATCCATACGGAAGTGTTCAAACTTTTGTTTAAGCATACTAATCTTAGAATTCTTGACTTGAACCGTACCTTCATAAGTTATGGACAGTCTATGCCAAATGTCATAGGCTGTGTCACAGTTTGATATTCTATTAAATTCTCCTACTGAAATTGAACAATATAAAATGCTTACAGCTTTGGCATTCATTTGAGCCAACTTTACCGTATTTGCATCCCACTCTGCATATTGTGTTTGAGGAAGCTCGTATGGGGTTGACACCATCCTCCATAAGTCCCAATTGATGCCTTGGAAGTAGAACTGCATCCTTCTCTTCCAATATGTGTAGTTTGTTCCATCAAACGCTGGAGGTATATAACAAGTGTCCCTTCAAGGTTAAGGTTGTTAAGCACCCCGTCACCCATTCTTCAAGACCTTGTTAGGGTTCCTTGAAGCCTGCTCTGATACCAATTGAAAAACACTAGAGTGGGGGTGAATAGAGTTTTTAAATTATTTTAACAATTATTTAACTCAAACAACCACAATTGAAAATGGAAGAAGGAGACAAGTGTTTAGAGTGGTTCCAATCTTAGCAAATACTAAGATTGTCAGTCCACTACCCGGTTGCTTACCCAACCGGGATTTTGAAAGTATTAATTTTATTACCTTCACAAGGATTTACACAAAATACAATACTTTCTTACACCCCTTGAACAGCCTTCACTTGAAGTAGATGCACCAACCCGAGGTAACCTTCTTGAAGTAACTCCAAGCTTCCCCTTGAAGTAGCCTTCCTCTTTAGAAGTAACCTCCCGTTGCACCAGCCTTCTTGAAGTAGCTCAAGGTCCCCTTATTCACCAAGAAGATCTCCAACCTCTCCAATCCGCAGCCTCCAACCTAGGAGTAGCAAGGAGAGTACAAACAATAATAGTGAACAAGAAAGGAAAAAGGAAATTACAACTTATCCTTTGAAGCACAAGGCTTGATTTGCCTAGATCAAGCGTATAGATCTCCTAACCAATGTGTATGGAATTGTGATTGTTGTGGATAGGAGATGCTAGCCTATAGGACACGAAATTTGAGCTGAGAGAAGAAGTAGCCAGTTGTCAATATGCTCAATTTCTCACAAACAGATTGCTCAATGTAAGTGTATGCTCAAAGATTGCTTAAATGTAAAAAACAAGTGAGTTTAGGTGTCCTAAGGCATGTCCTATTTATAGGAATGCCCTACAAGTGCTTAAGGACGTTCTAGACACTTTCTAGGGGTTTCTAAGTGCTTAACTAGTTGTTAGATATAAGTTAGTTGCTTTAACAACGACTAGTTAATTAATTCTGCAGTTGCTGTCAGAGACCATCTCGGTCGAGAAATGGTCGACCGAGACACCTACTCGGTCGAGGTTTTGTCGACCGACAAGCTCTCTGGATCAAGTGTTTGCAATGTTCATCTCCAACTGCCAACTACCTTGTCAGTTGTGTCTAACGGCTACTTGGGTCTTTCTTGGTTGAGGAGTTTGTCGACCGAGAGTGTCTCGGTCGAGGAGTTTGTCGACCGAGATTGACCATGTTTCAATCCTTCAATTAAGGCACTGAGTGTGTGTATGAGTGTGCATATGTGACACTATTGAAGGGGATGACCTATCTAAGTGTGGTGATTGGCTAGGGAAGATCTAACACTTGATTTACATGAAGTCTAAGTATTTGTACATTATATATTTGTACAAGTTTACAATTTATTTACATTTCATGAAATTTACAAATATTCAAGCGTATAGATTCCCTAGTACTTTTTCATCCACCTTATTCCTGCAACACTCAAGTAGCACGTTAGATTGACAAGAATGAAATGTTTGTCATCATCGAAACAAAGGGATTTATCATAATGTCAATTTAGCCAACAAGCCTTAGTGGCTACCCCCAACTCGAGTTAAGTGTAGACACACATGTTAACAGGAAGCATAACGGCATTACAAAATTATACATACATCATAACCATGAAGTGGGAAGGGGTATAACGTAACAAAGATGATAGATCTAGAAGAGAGAGAGAGAGAAGATGGTGATACACCAATATACTCCTTTAAATCTAGATCTGGAATGGACAGTGCAGAAGCTCTCCTTCTTTTAAGGAAGAGGGGCCTTCAGTCTTCTCTCTCCTCAACTTCTGCCTTCAGAGACCCAAGACTGATTGGATGGATGAGAGTGGGTATGGAATTTGGCATCACTTCGTGGTCCTTGATGATCTAATGATGTGACAAGTCGAGGTGGGTGGCCAATTTATAGGTGTTGCCCACTGACTTAACCATCCACACCGTGATCGAGGCTTGGTATTGGTCGACGCTTAATCACAGTTGATCAAGGCCTCTCCTCGGTCGAGGCTACCACAGTGGTTGGTCGAGTCAGCACCTCATTCGAGGCATGGCATCACCTCAGTCATGACCTCACCTATTGTGGCATCACCTTGGTCGAGGCAGCACCTCAGTCAAGGCAACACCTCGATTGAGGTCCAATCGAGATTGAGATGCATGGGTTGTACGCCTCAACCAAAAAGGGTGTGAGGTATTGTGGTCGCGAAGCATCATGTGTTCATTGGGACATCGACCGCGGTGGGAGGGTCTGTAATGGTCGATGAGCCATGGTCAAGGTGCTATCCACGTCTGTGGCTTGATGTGACCCTGCAAAGATGGAAAAGGTGTGTGAATGAGATTTTCGGTATAAAGTGCTAAAATAAGTGGAAAAAGTCTATAAAAGATACGTTAGGAAAGGTATAAAATGTGTGCAAAAAATGTATAAAATAAGATGTTATCACTTCACCTTCAAGACTACATGATGTGTTCCTTGTCTAACTGGTGGAGTGTCACAAAGATGATGTTAATGTTATGTATTGATTCAAAATGTTTAGATCTTGACTTGTTACTCATAACAAAAGATATGACTAATCTAAACTAAGATGTATATACTAATTTATTCATAGACATTCTCTAAAAGATGTTTAAAAGTTGTATTTGGTCTAAGTGATTACTCTATTTTTTAATTAGATTATTATCATAAAATGGATTTGATTATATGTTGGAACTATCTGCTATACTTTTCATTATTTGTAATTTTATTTCAAGTTCATTATATGTTCTGATGTTGATGCGTGTACTCGGCTTGAGTGGGAATATCCACTCACTGGTCTATATGAGTCCCATGTGGTTGTTTCAAATGTTTTTAGGTATAATGCTTTCCAATGTAGAGATTGTGACAAGGAAGATATAAATAGAATAATCTAGATAGATTAGAATGTCCTTTTACTCTCTCTTTCCCGAGATGGGTTGTAGATTGAGTTTGTTCTTTAATGTACATGTATCTAATGTTAACTTAACCACATATGAGAACAAGATTTAATTCTATTTTTGATGGAGTTGAATATTATTTGTGATATCTAAATGTGGTGTCCTTGATGTGACATTGGTTTATGAAATTGTGAAGAAAGAAAAAGGAAAAATGTACTTATTTTTTTCATATACTGTGTTATTCATGTTTGTCAATAATGATGTGTTTTTTTGCTTAATCAGGAATTAGACTTGGGATTTCTCTCTAATCAATAGAGAGGTCTCAATAGACTCCACCTTCTTCTGGTCTAAAAAAGAACCCTTAGCAGATATGACATGCCCCACAAAAGACACCTTCTTAGGGTCAACCAAAACTTCTTAGGGTCAACCAAAACTCACACTTACTGAACCATGCATATAGATGGTGCTACCTCAACAATGCTAACACCTGGAAAAGATGCTACTCATGTTGCTGACTATCCCTAGAATATATCAAGATATCATCTATGAACACAACTACAAATTGATCCAAATACAGTCTTAACACCTTGTTCATCAAGTCCATTGAAAGTTGTTGTTGCATTGGTTAGCCCAAATAGCATAACCACAAACTCATAATGACCATACCTAGTCCTAAAAGTAGATTTAGGTATGCCATCCACCTTGATCCTAAATCGGTAGTATCCTGACCTCAAGTCTATCTTAGAGAACATTATAGAACCCCTAAATAGATCAAACATATCATCAATCCTCAGTAACGAGTACTTATTCTTCATTGTAACCTTGTTCAATTGTCGATAATCTATGAAAAGCCTCATAGAACCATCTTTCAATTTCACAAACAACATAGGGTCACCCCAAGTGGGAGTGCTCAGTCTAATGAAACCCGTATACATTGACTCCTACAACTATTTCTTCAACTCCTATATCTCAGTTGGTGCCATCTTGTAAGGTGATTGTGCTATGGGTTGTGTTCCAGAAACAAGATTGATCTTAAAATAAATCTCTCTAGGAGGTGGAACACCAACACACTCTTTAGGAAAGACATTCTCAAACTCTCGCATCACTAGTACCTCCTTGATACTAGGACCTCTCCTCTTGGTATCCCCAACAAGTGCCAAAAAGCCTCGCATCTTGTCTCATTAGCTTATCTTCTATCACAACCAACACTACAGACATAGGAAGAATCTACCTATCTCCTAGGAAAGTCCAAGAGACATCTCCATCAAAGATTGTTGCCACCTTGGAACTATAGTCTAAAACACCCTTTTATTTCTTCAAGGTATCCATCCCTAGGATCACGTTGAATCCATGCATGTCAAATGGTATGATATCCACTTGAATACTACATCTCAAGAAAGAAATAATGCAAGATGGATACACCTCCCTTAACTCAACGAAACCAACTAGAGGAGTTTCTAGTGATAGTCTACCAAATCTACTACAAGCAGGCAAATTACAACTACTCTTCATATCTCTGGTGATAAAAGAGTGTGTCACACCCGGGTCAACCAAAACAAATACGAAAGAAGAAGTAGATAAGTCAGAATGAAAATGTTCCATCTGACTTGTCATGACCTGTGGATTGACCACTCCTTCCAATTGACTCATTGTATATAATATAGTCATCTCCTGTAGTCGTCCTCATCATGCAACATTTTCTATATTCCTCCTAGAGTCCTACTGTCACACTTTTTTTTAATATGTGAACTCCCTCCCAGTCGCTAGATACCCATCCTAGGGCTGTGGTGTCATCTCCTACCTTGGGTAGGAGACTGGTAATAGGAAACCAAGGCAAGCCTCCTCGTTCGACACCTAGCTTACCCCACAGTGTCCCACATTCCAAGATTTTCTTACCGATGAAATTAAGAACTCCACACAGATCTAACCACCCTGATTTTTGGGGGGTTTCCTGGCCTACAAAGGAAACACCCAATGGGAAAGTATCATCCCCGCCATCGCATTTTTGCAATGGACTCCCCATCCTCTTAAGCATATATAAAAGGGTCCATAAATGACCGTTGAATAGAAAAGCATCTTGATCTATAGTCAATTCTACTTGTTGTGCCCCCGACAGCCTCAGCCTACCCAGTTTTCATCTCTGGATGGCGTCGTCACTCCATCTCCATCATCTTCACCTTCGCTGCAATTAAGTACTTGGTAAGCATCGCCCATGATCCCTCTTTGTCCCTTCATAGTCTGTTTATGCCACACTATTCCCAGTCATTGTACCCTATACGGCTGTCGCTAGTCCTCACAACCATGGCCCTGGAGTGGCTCTTTTGATGTGGAAACTTTGATTTTCTTCTAGCCTTGACTCCCTATTTGTGTTCTCGACCAAGACAACTTTGTCTCCCATTATTTTTCCCCATTTTCATTTTGATAACTGACCTTTTACATTATCTTATGTGCTTTTGACTACCTTGAGGCCTAAGACTTGAATCATTGGCTGCATCAGGGCATGAGGGAACATCCTGTGCCTTCTTCTTCATCTGGTTAATCGCAATTAATGAGTTTTGATTATAGGTATGATCTTCCAGAGAGGCACTCTCACCATGGATGGGGCGGAAGAATCTTTGTCAGCAAATGACCATGGTACATGTGTACATTTAATCGAGTAATTGATATTACATGGGTATCTTTGAGTTTTTGTGCCTCTGATCATGTGTTTTGGGTTGGGAGTGAATTAGATAACATGCCAGTGTGTGGTTGGTCCAGTTCAGAGTGGGACCCAACCCAATCGGTGAATATTATCCACATGGCTTTTCCCTTTTCCATGATTGGACAGTTCTTTGGAAATTTTTAGTAAATCGATGTTTTTTCAGAAAATTTCAAATATATAGTCGTTGGGAGGGATTTTTGATGAGGAATCCAATTTTAGGGTTTTTAGACCATGTTTTTCCTACATGTTCTAATACTTTCTTGGGGAAGGCTAATACCCTAATTTTGAGTAATATGATCGTTAATTTATTAATATTAAATCAAGTTTTCACAAATGGACTGACCTAATCAATAACGCTAACCCTAATTCACTATAATGAGACCATGTTTTCCCAAAGACCAATTTGGGGTTTAAGATGCTAAGTAAAGTGATAATTAATAGGGATCATTTTATTTTTAGTAGACTTAGGATTTTACTCAATATCAATGAGACCAAGTTAGGATTTCCTTTTCTCCAGCTAAGTGGGTCATGCCACTATACATATGTACATTCGTTGAATTATATGTTATGTATGCTTTATGATTATGCTTCCAATTTTAAGTTCAATTCTCTACTCATGGTCATATATATAAAATTCTTGATGATTGTTATATCATATGTCTTATGGTTATCATGCTCACTAAGATTAGAGATTATGATTAATCATCAAAGATAAATGGATTGAAAGTTCATGTTTCAAGAAGAATAAATCCTATCATGTTAAGATTCAAGTTCAAGATTTAATTCATGTTTATGGCAATGTTAGTGTCAAGATAAATGTATTTGAATCAGTTTTATATGCTTCTTAAATCATGGACCTCAAGAGTTCGTTATAGGCATTCATGCCAATTATGGGATTTTATAGCCAAATCATGGACATTTATGTCGTTATGGGCTTTCCTAGAAATCACGTGCTCTTAAGTGGGCATCATAGAGAGATGCATATATTTATTTCTCAATTCTACATGTAATAATATTCATGTAATAAAGAATGCTTAAGTTAAATTTATGTCAAGGTTTTCTTTCAAGTCAAGTAGATATGCTTATTTTTTAGTTCTTATAAAATGTATAGTGCCGCTTAGTGACGTGTGTCTTTGTTTTTGCATGGTCGTGGGATGAGATGTCCCTAGATCAAGGAGCAAAGGTATTTGAAGTGAGTGCTTCAAGGTAAAAGATCCCAGGACTTAGCTTGGTGGGGTTCCATCTACACCTTAGAGGATCCTATATCAAGTTTTAGAGAAGATTTATGCCCTAGATTTGTTCCACCATTCAAGTATCATATTTTAGTTCAAGGACAAGATAGTTGATGTTCTTAGTTGTATCTTTCAAAGAATAATGTATGAATCAATATTTCTAATAAATGCATGATGTTTCATTTATCTTTTTGCTATTGTACATCATGTGTAATGTTCCTCCAGGCCAAGTGACCCATGTTATGGATAGCATAGGGATTTCTTCCACTGTCATATATGAGCTTGGAGGGGTGTTATATCCACATTGTGTTGACAGAGCCAAAAGGAAGGAGTTATCCCTTTTGAACGTCAACCTGCTAGAGTTGATACGCTCTCCCACAATTGTCACTCCCTTGCTATGCCTCCCTTTATCGGGTAGGACTTGCTTAGAATCTCTATTGGTTACCACAACCATAGGGGACAACAATTGTCAGAGCAACCATCATGTTCTGAAAATCCCCCAGTACCCCTATATTTATAGGGGAGGCTAGGGTTAGGTTTAACCCAATCTGTGTAGGAGTTGAAAGGGTTGACTTCACAAATTTTCTAGAACCTACGCATGGTTAACTAGTTGTTTCTCAGACCCAATTGGTCGGTTGGTGCGTGAGCTTGTCGGTTCGCTAAGCGATCCACTCAATACATGTAGTTTCTTGCTCTGAATCAACTTAGTAATCAATGCACAATTAATGCATAACATAACGTTAGCACCAATCCTTGATCCAACCGAATTAGTAACTGAACCAGGTAGTTCATCCCGTGAACTTGTTGGTTGGGATATGTGAATCTGTCAGTTCACTATGTGAACTGGTTGTTTCACTCCCTGGTTCAATCATTTATCATCCATTGTTGATTTAAATTGATCTAAAACTCAAACTGATCAGTTCAACCCTTGAACCTGTCGGTTTAGAGTTTAGTCAGTCAATTTTGAACTTGAATTGTTTAATTGAATACCTAAAGCCCTTTAGTAATCAAATTTAACATCATTCATGAATATACTCCTTTAATTTAAGTGTATCCTATGTGTGTGACCCAATAGGTCCAAAATTACACTGGAAATGAATGTTCCTAACTAACTTACAACATCACAAGCAAAAAGAAATGTCTAGCAACACATCATTGTTACCCAAGTAAATCCAAAAAGTTGGAGAACAACTTCAACCTACAATTTGTGATAAGTGTTATCATGATCATATAGTTCCTTTATCTCTGATATCCAGATTGAACTCGAGGCATGGAATCATCATCATCTCTACATTCAATCCATGTTTCTTGAACTATAGAAGACTGTTTGAGATGCATGTGACCACACATGTCAGATATTGAGTCACATGAGTACATTTGTACATTTCTCAATACTTCTTATCAAGAGGCCCTGGATATCAATCTCATGTACGAGGGACAAATTCCATCTACATCACTCACATTCAATCCCCATGTGTCATAGTGCGCCAAATCATCATCATTATGCTAAACCTTATATAGGATCACATTGGATGATGTCAAAATACATGAAAAACATGTGATGAATGTAGAGGCTTCAAGTCTAAGAGCCACAATCACCACTATCACTATGAGAGATGATTCTGACTACCATTACATGGTCTCCGTGTATCACTCTCATAGTGAGTCTATTCGATATACTGTTCTCTAACATAAACATGTGTGCTTGACTTGATATCACATATCATGACTAATGAGACTCTATCATAAATCAACACACCCTCTAGTCTTATGTATTAATGTCGTTTATTTTGCTTCCACAATAATATCCAACTAGGGACATAAAAAGAATGTACATACTCTAATAATATGTATGGTCTCATCGTTCAAGTCACGTACTTGAAGACATATGTCATCGAGTAACATCATTCTTTAGACATATACTATATTTGTGTCATCATCTCATGATTGAGACACACATAATAGACAAAATTACCTTAACTATTATCTAATCGGGTATCCAATTACACACTCCAATCATCATATGATTTTCTCTCTGGGCATACATACCATCAAGGAGGATGTTCCCTCTTAGCAGTCAAGGATGACAATGATCTTGGTGTGGTACATGTTGTCACACATAAGCTAACTTTATTAACTCAATTCCATAATTTGGACAGTTAAAGCATCATTAAGATTATGTCCATGACATCTTGTGTACATGCATTTTATTATTTGGCGGAGGATGCATTAATCCCTAATATTCATAACCCTAGTACTCAGAAAGAGATAAAGAGAATAGTTCTAGGTACCTAGAGTTTGGTGAATGAAGGGGGGTCAAGAAGTGATGGAAGTAGATGAGAAATCCTAGAGGTAATTTACTTTGAGTGAAATCCTTTGACTTTGACCAGGCCAAATACACTGGTCTGGGAGTCCTCATAAGCTGACTAGCAGTGTGGAGAAAAATCTTGGCAACCCCTGGATCATGATCCTTTCGAGACATCATCGTCTTTGGAAAACACTCTAATAATTCCCTTTGTCACTACAAAACTCTTAAATTTTAATAGTCATTAGAGGTTAAATGGTAAATTGTCTCTTATACCAAACTTAAAGCTTAGACCCACTACCCAAGGCTCTAGTATAGTTTCAAGAATGATGACTAGCCCCATAGACCACCACTAGTCTATACTACACACTTTGTCCTCACTCACGCGCTAGCCTAGAAAAATTTCCTGACTAGTCGCCCATCCTAGTACTATCTAGGTTGAGCATACTTAACCACAAAGTTCTTTAGTGATGGGATCCCTTAAAAGGAGGTTCACATTGGTGATATGGGTAGTCCAATCATTATTTTTAAATCAATTTTATCTGAGGCCTCAAATCCTGGGATGTTACAAAAATACATAATGAAAAACCACTGATTCACACCTCAAGAGAACCATCGATTCATGGGCATGCAAGGTCTAGGGTTTCCACTTCCAAGGAAGGAACGTGCACGAAGTTTATAGGTGCATGTTTTCTACTCAAGAACTATCACATAAGATCAAACCCTAGGAAATATAGAATTTTTCTACTTAGAATACGTTTTAGAGCCAGATCTTGTATATGCAAGTTAAGAGTAAGCAGTAAACATGCAGAAAGTTATATAACTCGCCTAAAGGAAGAAGATGAAGGTTTGAGTAGCAAGTTTGCTTGAAGAGAGAGATAAGAAACCCTAACGTGAGCACTCCCCACGTTCAAGCTAACTCCTTCTCCAAGAACACGCAAAGCCTAGGTCAAGGAAGCAAGAAAGAAGGTGTTCTTCAACCCCTAGCACATTCTCCACCAAGAATCACCATGGATCCAACCAAGAAGAAAGAAATAGAATGTAGGCTAGTAAGGGAAACAAAGGAAAGAGGAAGATCTTACTTTCTTAGTTTAAGAACAAGCTAAGGAAGCTCCACAAGCTTGAAGAGAGGGTAGATATGTACCCTAGGTGCACACACAAGAAAGATCGTCCAAGATTCTTCCTCGAGCACCTTCTTCTTCACCACGAAAGAGGGACATGCTCCAAGAAGTAAGAAGGAGAAAAGAGGGTCTAAAGATCTCATTTGCATGGAAGGAAGGAGGTACATAAAGCTTGTAATGAAAGGGAAAGGAAGGAATATGTGTCAAGCCATGCATGCCATGTGTCCATGGTCAAAACATCTTATCCATGCAAAAACAAGTCAACCATAAAATATTAACTACATGCATACTATCATATGACAACCCCAAAGAAACCATTGACCTCCACCTACAGGTGGTCCCTCGGGTCAAGCCTTCACTTGGCCAACAAAACCAAACCTTAACTTCACCATCAATTGTTGCACCTCATTAATTTGGTGAGCCATCAACCTTCAAGCCACCCAATAGAACCATTAGATTCCACCACCTAGAGGTGGACAATTCGATCCCAACATCCAAAGGGGAAAACCATCAGTTAGGGGATCTATGTGAGGAAACCCTAATCTCAACACAAGGTTAGGTGTCACCACTAAAACAAAGGTTTAAAAAGGCGCTCTAAGGTAAAAATATATCAAACATGATATAAAAACTCATTAGGAATAACAAGAATGTGACACATTACAAGAAAAACCTTATATATGAGTAAATTGCATAAAAGCCCTTAAAAGCACATATATAGTAAAACTTACTCAGACAATATCCAAATTGGACAAAAATTGAAACTTAGCTTTGTCCATGATATCAAAGAACATATTATGGTTTGATTAAAGCTTTAAGCATTAAATTATGATAAGCAAGCAAGTTCAACCATAAAGCAAGGTCATGGGTATTATAACTATGATGACAAAACCTTAGACAAATCTTGAGATCAAATACCAATATTTTGATTAACATAGAGCCTAAATCAAATGTTGATCCCTATTTGATGCTTGATGAAAACAATATGAGACTCGATTATGATCTCCTGACTCTAACTTTGTGGTTTTTAATCCTTAATGTGATCAAATCTTGTGATTTCCCCTTTCTAATCTTGAAACCTCATATTGTATAATCATGTGAAATAGCATAATTGAATCTTGACCTTGAGACTCTTGATAATGACAATATTAACCCTTAATGAATATTTAGTTTTTATGCTATACAACTTAGGTTGGAGATCAAACTTTAAATGTGATATTGAATAATATGTAGAAATTGATAAAAATATCTCAAGATCTTGTTGTTAGGATTTGTGATGATATACTCACCTATTATAAACATTAGGATCTAAAAACCCTAATTAAATGGTTCTTATGAGCTATATACTTAAAATCCATGTTTAATCATTATCTTATTTGATAAAGGTCTACTCAAATCTTCAAATATTACTTATATTGATTGATATGTATTCCTTTCATGTGTACTTTTAGATCCTATACTTGTTTGAGATACTTTGTACCCTACTGATTTTTTTTTATTATATATATTTTGATGAACTTTGAGTCTTAATAATGAAGCACCTTCCATTATAATTGAACATCACACTTAGTGTTGAAATGGCTATTAGTTGTGAAGGACCTATTATAACTTCCCAGGATTTGAGGCCTCCAATTAGTTGATCTTAAAAGAAATGATTGGATTATCCATATCAGCAAGGTGTACCTCCTTTTCAGGAAACCCATCACTAAAGAACTATGTGGTTAAACATGTTCAGTCTAGAGTAGTACTAGGATGTGTGACCAATTCAGAAGTTTATCCTACCTTGCGCATGAGTGAGGACAAAGCACGCAATTAAGGCTAGTGATGATTTGTGGGGCCAATCGTCATTCCTGAAACTCTACTAGAGCCTTGGGTGGTGGGTCGGGGAATTACACCTATTATCATGTGACACTCTATATCACACATGATGAGGAAGTAGCTATATTTTTGGAAATTTATCATGATTTTGTTTGGTATAAGTCTTCATACATCTAATCGTAATGTAAGAATTCATGTTAAAATGCTAAGGTTTTCTATGACATGTTTTTTTAACAATAATGCATTTATTTCTTTTTATAAGTTTCCTCCATGCACACTTTATCTTTTTGCATATATGCTACCTTTACCTCTAGTGTACCATTCCATTTGCAATGACCGCGTGCCCATTTTTAGGATTTTAGGTTATAATAAGAAAATTACTAAGATCTTGCTTTTGCAATCGATTATATTGCTCTGATGATGCAATGAACAAGTTTTGCTAACCAACCTCATGAGATATATTCTTAATGTAAAGGGTTGTATAGTTTGTAAGTTTAGTTTTGTTATGTATCTTTTTCAATTGCCTTTGGTCCATGTTGTAAACCCTAAAAAGTTTATTCACTTAATGAAAAAGGTGAGTTTAATTTAATCATTAAGTAAGTTGTGCGTTTGATAGATACTATGTAGGCTTGGGGTTAAATCAGTCTGTGATAGTTGGTATTAGCGTGAAACACACATCTTCTACATGATAATGAATTAACATTCCATATCTTGAATGAACCTAGGAAACCTTAAAATCTATGATGGTGAAACTAAGATGTCTAGGATTGAGCACAAAAATCTATGATGGTGAAACTAAGATGTCTAGGATTGAGCACAAAGTGTTTCTCACTAGTAATCACCTTCTATCCATATAGCCATAATGCTGAGATTCCCGAATCGACTTAGTTCTTATTGATCCAAAAATGAACCTAAAGGATCTCCTATTAACTATAGAGTCATCCCAGCATCACATCTCTTCTTTAAGGATTACCCTAAACCACTCGTTAGAATGAAGTTGTTACATATCAATATTTGGATACCCAACTTACTTTGAGCTACAATTCATTATTCTTGTCATTTGATAACCCCACTTACAATTCCCTAAATTATATTTGAAATTCCTTTTAAAATATGAAATGTTGTGCAAATACGTAATTTTTTTGCCGATTTTGGTCTGATCCATGTACATATGGATCCATATTTGTGGCTCTAGACTCCGTTCCAATTTATTTTCTTTGGAGTCACATTAAAAATTCAGCAATTCAATTATCAATTATTAATGGAGATATAATACTTTTTTTAATTTATGTAGAATAATATTTAATTACACTACAATCTTAAATTTGGAAGTTTGTATTTGAAAATAATAATTTAGCTAGAACTTTTCATGTGCTTAAATTTATAGTACAATTAGGTGTGTAAATCATGAGCTACAAAATTCTTAAACTTATTAGATATAAGAATAATATACCTATTGGGATCTTGAAGAAAAATGGGAAAAGATCAAGCAGATACATAACTAAATTAGACATATTTAGATATAATAAAGTAAACCATCACACATTGTCAATAAAAAAGAACTAAAATTCTGGCATGCTCACGTGCCTTACACGCACGTCACACACAGAAGAAACCGGAAACAAAACCACCTTTTGTTGTTGTTGTCTCCTCCTCTCCACTTTCCTTTCTGCTCCAATCAGCAACTGACACGTGGCAACTTGCCCAAACTGGTCCGCAGAAATTGCTGGGAGGAACACTGGTTTGAGAGGATGACGTGGAAGGCGTTAATTGGGTAGTTGGGGGAGGTTATCTAATAGACAAATAAATTTGTTTCACTTATAATTTTTGAACCGTGACAAATTTTTTGATGAAATATAAATCATTGAAATCCTTATAGAAAATACATTCCAACAAGACTAATGTTGATATATTAATGAGAAACAAATATAAAAGATAAATTTGCTTCACTTATAACTTTTGAACCATGAAGAATTTTTTCAATGAAATAAAAACTATGGGATTCCTTATGAAAATGCATTCAAACAAGACTAAGGTTGAGAGAAAAAACAAACTAATAATCAAATATAAAAAAAACAGTTAACAAATCTCCATATGATTTGGCACCCCATGGTTAATTGACACCTAGAGATGGTTGATTGATGCCTAGAAAGATTCATTAACACCTAAAGATATAAAAATGGAACCTAAGAAAATATTATACGTGTTGAATCACAACTAAGGTAATTGACAACTAAAAACAACGCAATGACACCCAAATAATTTTGTTTGACACTCAGGAATAACTTAATGACTCCCAAATATGGTTGTGCCCATTAAATAGAGTATAAGAGTACTTCACACCTTAATGGCATCTAAAAATTATTGTTTGACGCCATCCATGGATAAATTGGTACCCAATGGTAATTGACACCTAGAGATGGTTTATTGACACCCAAAAATGATTCATTGACGCCTAGAGGTATAAAAATAGTGCCTAAGTAAATATTGTACGTGGTAAAACATAGTTAAGGTAATTGACAACCAAAAATAACATAATGACACCGAATAGGTTTATTTGATACCCAATAAAAACTTAATGGCACCCAAATATAGTTGTATGTATTAAATACGGTGTAAGGTATTTTGTATCCAACAACAACATAATGGCGCCCAAAAATGACTAAACGACACCCAGAGATGGTTAATTGACGCCAATAAATGGTTCATTGACACTCAAAATAAGTTAATGACGTCCAAAACTTAATGATCTTAAACAACACACGGTAACACATGAAGTGACACCCAGTTAATGGGTAAGTGTGCCCAAAACTGGGTAATTGGCACCCAAAACAACTTGTTGGCGCCCAAATCTTAATAAATTTAATCAACACCTAATAACACATGAAATGACACCTAATGAATGAAGAAGTATGCCCAAACATGGCTAATCGACACCCAAGGATGGTTAATTGACACCCAAAAATGGTTCAACGACACTCAAAACTTAATAAACTTAAACAACACATAGTAACACATGAAATGACCCCCAATGAATGGGTAAGTGCGCCCACAACTGGGTAATTGACACCCAAATGAACTTGTTGGCACCCAAATCTTAATGAACTGAATCAACACCCAGTAGCACATGAAATGACACCCAGTGAATGGAGAAGTGCGCCCAATCATGGCTAATTGACACCCAAAAATGGTTAATTGACACCCATAAATGGTTCATTGACACCCAAAAGAAGTCAATGATGCCCAAAACTTAATGAACTTAAACAACACAATAACACATAAAATGACGCCCAGTGAATGGGTAACTGCGCCCAAAACTGGGTAATTGACACCCAAAATAAGAAGTTGGCGCTCAATTCTTAATGAAATGAATCAATGTCCAAGGTGTCTCAAGGTGCTTCAATGATCAGAGCCTTCACCTGCTTTTCGTCTAGGACTCGTCCTTCTCAGCGGTGGTACTCGACCTCGAATCTAGAGGCTACGGCGCTGGTGGTTTGGACGACGTGCCCTGGTGGTGCTTTGGCTCGTTGGGGTGGAGCAGAGAGTGGGCGACTTGCCCTGATCGTCAATCCCTACGACAGTCGAGACCCCCCGCCCCCGTGCTTCTTCACGGGCCTCCCTATTTTTTCTTATTTTCTTTGCGGCAGGTTCTTCTGCCCGCTTCTCGCCGCTCGTCGGCGTTGTTGTCGCTGCTTGTCGGCGCTGCTGTTCTCTCTGTTTGGGAGCTACGAGTCTTGGCTCTTGCTGGCCTCAATTTCTTCTGTTTGGATTCACTACTGGGTCTATGGCTCTGCATGTTGCGGAAAACACTGGTCTGTATATTTTTCATTTGCAAGTTTATCATCTCCGATCTATGCTCAGGTTGAAGGAATCTCTTATGAAAAGCTGCTTATGTCAGCCTAGTGGAAAAGAGATCAATGCAGAAGCGTTCTATTATCATTCCAATATGAGTTTTGGGGATCAGATAGCCCTGCTCTTGGTTGTATGCACTTCTAGAATCACTTTTCCTATGTGTAGATGTCGTATGGCTTTTCAGTAATGAAGATGTTCAGATTGTTCAAAAAAAAATGAATCAATGTCCAATAGCACATGAAATGACACCCAGTGAATGGAGAAGTGCGCCCAAACATGGCTAATCGACACCCAGAGATAGTTAATTGATGCCCAAAAATAGTTCATTGACACCTATTTACTTGAATACTCACTTATGATGAATATAGTCATATTTACTTATCTCACTTCTCTCCCCTTTTCTATTATTTTTCTCCTCACTTCTATGATCTCCCATCATCACTCCCTTCCTTTCTTTTATTTTGTATTTATTTCTAGAATTACTGAGAAAATGAGTATTCTTATTTTTTTTTCAAAATTATAGAAAAATTAGTCTTGTTGGAATCTACTTTTTATAACAAATCTAAAATTTTTTATTTCGTTATAAAGTTTATCACGACTTGAATGTTATAAACAAAACAAATTTCTCTCTCATTACATACCCACACTCACTACATTCATATCATTTTTTTCAAAAATATATCAACATTAATTTTGTGGGAATGCATTTTTTTATAAAATTTATCACGACTTGAATGTTATAAACAAAACAAATTTCTCTCTCATTACATACCCACACTCACTACATTCATATCATTTTTTTCAAAAATATATCAACATTAATTTTGTGGGAATGCATTTTTTATAAGGATTCCAGCGGTATTTATTTCGTCAAAAAACTCATCACAATTCAGAAGTTATAAGCAAAACAATTTTCTCTCACATCACATAACCTCCACCTACCACCCAATAAATGATTTGTCACGCCATCCTCTCCCCCTCTTTTTCTCCCTCATATTCATTTTTCTCTCCAGCCACTTACTACTAACTACGCCCCTCCACTATCTTGAAATTGCTCCGGCATGCCACCGCCACGTCAGCTTTCAAAATCAGCTTTTCCCTAGCAAATTGCGCTTAAGCTAAGCATGAGGCTGGCTGTACGTGACTGGATAATTTCCGATAAAAAAAAGGTAACCATCACAATCTTTTTTCTCGAGGGAAGGTTTCTTGATTTGTCGAGTACTTTAGGTTTCTTTGATTTGTCACGTACTCTACAACGAATAACTATCACACACGTTCAAGTCCATCGTCCTCAATTCACTCGACTCCCGTAATGGCGCCGGTGAGAGAATATATAGATGATGAGGCAGTTGATCTCCCTCCTTAGGTGTAACCGGATCCTGAGGAAACACCCACCGTCTTCGGTTGTGGTAACGGCACCCCAACAGCCAGTCTCGACGCTCTCCCAAACCCTGTATCATCTTCCTCGATAACAGTCCACGAAGCTTGAAGATAACCAAACGACAGAGCCATTAAGTTAGGTTTTCACCTCCTGGTCGACCGTGTGGCCTCCAGTTGGTTGCTGTTTGTTCCTATTCTACACCTCATCACCTCCTCGACTCGCTACTCCATTACATATCCCTCATTTCAAGCAAGCACGATTTCAAACCTGCAACCCGGCGCACACCTGCAATACCGCGAACCTGCGCTGCAATTCTGCAGTCAGCGGCACGTCTTCTCCTACCAGCCGTCATGGCCCATCGAACAGCCACCCATTACTACAAAACAACCGTGGATGGACTACATGCCATTGGATGGACTACTGTGTTTTTTATTCTATGATCTACGGTTGCTATTCAACCCAGCCCAACAATTGAAATATATGGGCTTTTCATCTTTTTTTTTTGCTATATAGCCCGCAGGCGAGCTTTTTTCCCTCCATCTCACGGTCCGGAATATAAGACCGCTTCCTCTAATCCTTTCCCAATTTCGTCAGCCGGCCCTAGCAGAACGTATCTGGCGCATGGCCGTCCCCTTCTGCTTCGGCTTCCCCTCCTCTTCCCACCTGGTTGCTTGGTCGCCGAATATTCAGGACAAGACCTACCTGCTCTACTGCTAACACCATCTGTACAAAACTCTGCTCTGCAATCAGCGCTCTGCCATCGCGTCTGTCTCTGGCTCCAGCAGCTTCATCTAGTGTATGTTCATGCTCCAGATAATCGGCCAAGGTAGTCCGAGTGCCAAGATGCTGGGAAATCCGCGATCGTTGTGGATCCAGTCACATTCAACGCCATATTCATCGAGTGGGTGCCGGAGGTCTTCTATCCGGCCTGGACAAATCATGCATCTAGAAGATGCTCGTTCACCTGGCACAACTAGATCGACCAGCATCCAACGACCCCTTTCTGGAGGTGGCTCTACTAGGGGTTTCGCAAATGAGCTAGCACACCCAAGGTAAGTTCAATAAGATACATCCCCTGTAAGAGAAATTGTTCCTTTTGCTTTTCTGTATACAAAGATCAAGATCGGTCAATTAATTTATTCAATCTTGCCCTCTTTGTTGACGGTGTCCAGGTGTTAAGATGAGGTTGGAACCGATGAGTAGGAGACAAAAAAGCTGATTACATAGTGGGCAACGTGATGAGGCATGGATGATATTGACGGAAGTGGTAATGGTGGAGAAACACGAGTAGTTAAGATCAAGAAAATAAAGTACTCCTATTAAACTACATAATTCTCTTTTTCTCCGACCTCTTGGGATTTCCTTGTTGGTGTAGGCTCATGTTGTTTGATATGACTGATTTGGAGAGTACTGAGCAAACAGGACAAGTAAAAGTGGAAGCCAAACTGCAGCCCTGGTTAGGAATCGAGGAGGTCCTTGTACGTATCCTTAAATTTTTACTATGTTGCCTTCAAAGTCAAGTATATTACAAATCCTTTTCTGATTTAATAAACTTTTCATAGAGATATTTGTGGGAGATCTTTCATAGTACCATTATAAGAAGTCATTGGTAATTCAGTAAAAGTTGTGCATTGCTCGAAGACAGTCATATATCTCTTCTATTCTTGGTTGGGTGCTTCTCAGGGGAATGGGTGTCTATGTAGAGGCTTATTTAAAGATAAGAATGAGTAGTTATCTTAGTTGATTGTAATGTCCTTTTTTTGTTTTATGTAATCTATATGAAAAATTCTTAGTTCGGTATTTTTTCTGTCAGTCTCTTTGCACACATTATTCCACACACCTCACATAAAAATGAATATACAGGTCAAACAGTTTCACAACCCCTATTTACAGAGCCACCAAACCATCAAAACAACTATATCTGCACAAAAGTAGGTTCTACTTAAAGGATAAGATCACTGTGCATTTTATCTCAGCCAAGATAGTTTGCACATTATGCTGCTATGATAATGATGTTTATAGCTTCTTCATACCGTATGGATTTTTTCCATTCACTAACTGAAGCACTCAGGTTACATCTGGTTAGACACATTATAGGTACTTGTAGTTTCTATATTAATTGCTAATAAACTATCTATTGTACGGGATTCTAACTACCGTTCTGTAATTGGATTTAATCACCCTGATATCAGGGGGAGTGAGAAGTGTCACTTTCCTTTGTCATTTTCACTTTTTCCACAACAGCTTGTATGGCTGGCAGCCAGACGTTGGCACTGCCATTGTGAATTAAGTAGCTTCTACTATCATCCTGGAAACTGATCTAGCTTTCAAGTACTAGGATTGGAGGGGGGGGGGTGAATGACCCCTCATTTCATTTTTATGTTATTAAAACATCATATGAAGTTTGGGTATGTTATTGTAATCCAAGTAGCTATTTATTTTCCATATAATGCCATGTCGGAAGTTATTATACTCCCAAAAGGCAAAATTTTAATCGAACAATTCATGAAACAAATGTATTGTCGTTTGATGTTCATTTTTGGTAATCTCTTTTAACATATATACTTCTATAATATTCTATTACTCTATAAATAGACATCCACCATTTATAACATGACTGAAGCACATAACATGTATATGTTGCAATAATTATTTTATTGTAATATTTGGCATTCACAATAGGTTTCTCAACAATTATATAAATACTTTTAATATGTAAAACATTTTCTATGGTTGAAATACTAAATATCTTCATACTAAATAGCATTATGTTAGTAATAAATTTTTGCACCAATGCAGGTGAGCAACATCACTGGTTTCATTATCCTAGATTCTGATGTACAAGGATGACTTTATACTTGTCATAATTGCTTATTGTAATCATGTAGGGTCTCCATGCAGAAGTTCAAAGGCTTTGAGCCGCGACATGATCCATATAAAAACAAACCCTAAAAGACAAAATTGATGCTACTACTTTATTATATATTGTTGAACTAAGATGGTGATTGAACCTAGTAATGTTGTGATCTACAATGAATTCTACCTATAGCTTCTACTTCAAACCCTTCTCTCTCCCTATATGCCCATGTTTACCCTTTTCCACCTCTTCTTCCACAACATTAGTATATACTAACATTTGAAAAATTGAGGAGTGTGTGATTGTGGTTTGAAGGAGGGAGGTGTAAGGGGTTATGGACGCAAGGACGAGTTGGGTTGTTGTGGGAATTAATTCTTCTTATTTGAAAATGTATGATTTTCCTCTCATGTAGCAAAAGGGGATATTAAATGTTTTGTATAGCCACACGACCTATTTTTGTCTTTACATATAAAGGTTGTCGAATTGTTATTTTTGTAGCCTTTTGCTTACATTGTAGTTTCACATTGATTTAGGATTTAATCTAACTTTGGTCTCATTTAATTTCTTTTAGTTTGGTTTATTTATAAATCTCATTTTTTTACTTTTATATAGGCAAGCATACTACAAGTTAGTCAATGCAAGAAATTATGGAGGTCAGATACATTTGGTAAACTACTCGATATCCTCTCATGTTATGGGAGTATCCTCTACATGTAGGGGGCAAGTGCTAAGTCAACCTTAGGGTTCTTCTAATAAAGGTAATACAAATTAATCTGTTTTATTTGACCAAGATTTCTTCTCATCAGTATGTTCATTTCATTCATCTATAGGAGGATTATATCTAACTTTAGATTGTTATCATCTTTGTCACTGATCTAGATTGTAGTGTTTTATAGATTATAGGTAGTATTGGAAAAAAACATAACCAAACCAATCAATTCAACTTAACTAAACCAAACCAAAACAAATCCATTAGTTTGCTTTTGGTTTTATGGGTGAATGGTTCATTTTGGTTCCAAAAATTTCAAAACCATTTGGCAATGGCTTGGTTTAGTTTGTGGGTGTTGCTAAACCAAACCAAAGTGAACCAATATACATGCATATTCTTACAATACATATTTATTATTAATAGGAAATATAAGAGTAATCTCATTAGGTTAAGGACTTTTGATTTGGGACACATTTTTAGTTCATAGGGTATCTTATGGTCACCCGTTCAACTAGTTTGCTTTGTTACATGAGTTTTTTCAATTTAAGTGGCAATTTTTCCAAGAAGAATGGATGGTTCCTTTAATTCGACAAGATTAGAAGTTCTTTTTGCTTGCTTATGTCAACCTAGTTTGGGCGCTGGACCCGTTTGGGCGCCAAACTCGTTTGGGCGCTGGACCCGTTTGGGCGCCGAACTTGTTTGGGCGCCGAACCCGTTTGGGCGCCGAACCCGTTTGGGCGCTGGACCCGTTTGGGCGTCGAACTCGTTTGGGCGCTGGACCCGTTTGGGCGCCGAACTCGTTTGGGCGCCGAACTCGTTTGGGCGCCGGACTCGTTTGAGCTTATGCGGTCTCGGGACCATTTAGAGTTCATGCGGTCTTGAGACCGTTTGGCCTTAAACAGTCTTGGGACCGTTTGGCCTTAAACGGTCTTGGGATCGTTTGGGGTTTTTTTGTAATTTTTTTGTGTTTTTCTGCAAGGATAAAGAAGAGAAAAGTTAATCTATTGATGTGTCAGCAATAAGGTAAAGATTTAATGATTCTTTCTAATTTATTTAAGAAAGAGTATGGAAAACAAGGGAAAACTAATAAAATAGCATCACAAAGTGAGAGGTTATCACCCCCCTAACTTAGAGTCTAGCTTGTCCTCAAGTTAGATAGAGCTAAGGCATGCAGTGGCGAGACGATTTTATTTAGTTAGGGTTTCCATACTCTTGTTTCAATTCTCAACCTGAGTTCTCCTCAAATCATATCGGATCTTATTGCTTGCCTTGACTCTTTCAGGTTTTTGAGAGATGCATGGGTCTCAAGTTCCTTCCGTATCTCGTAGCTTGCATTGGGACCACTTTTTATTCTGTGCATGTTGTTGACTCTAATCAGCTTTATATCTCTCTGAGGAACCTATCGGTAACTAGAGTGGGTATGAGGGTTGGCTAAAGGCTTAAAGTGTAACTCTCCCTTTTTGTGGGAGAGGGCTTGTCTATGCTTTTTAGAGACCCACTACCGGGCACGACACATCTGCCTTCATGAGGGCAGCTTAATGTACCGGCCGGGTAAGCTCTTTATCAACCTTCTCTTATATTTAGAAACCTTAGGGTCCCACTACCGGGCACGACACATCTGCCTTTATGAGGGCAGCTGAATGTACCGGCCGGGTGAGACCTTTATTGGCTCTTCTTATAAGTCCTTATGCATGGCACAACTCTCATGTTTTTATTCAACACTCTGGCTTTTATTCGAAAAACTCACAGGCTTGGGATTTGGGGATTACTTTTGGAATTTATTTTGGGCGGCCAAGCCTCTTTTATTTGAAGAGAGAAAAGCTGTTCTTAGAGTTTTTCAACATGCACTTATTGTGTGGTCCGCTTGCAAGACTTCTTAATTCGGAAGTTGCCTGATACCCCTCTCGTCCTTGAGAGCTCGGCTTATTTCTGCCTTGATATTGACCTTGTGGAGAGTCAGATATAGAAGTGAAACAAAAGCATGAAAACCCAAGGTGGAGAGATATTATTAAGTCGCCATTGTATGTCTAAGTGCTATTTTAATTTTGAGGACTAACCTGATTCTAAAGTTAGCTGAGGGTGACTTTTATTCTAAAGATGAACCATTCTTAAGAAGCTAAAGGTGTAACGGAAATTGAGAAAATTTATACAAAAAAATAGGAGAAGATGGAGAAAGAAGGATATAGAGATGATACCTCGCCCTTGTCTAATGTACCCCCCCTAACTTATCACGCACTCTGTCCTCAGAGTGTCAAAGTGATAGGTGGAGTAGTACGAGGACAAGGGCCGCAGGCTAAGTGAATCCTGTGCTTGCCCCTTGTGCTTGAAGGAGTTTAGCTGCAAATTGTCCTCGCAGGGCGTGATAGTCTACATCATTCATATCCTCTACTGGTTTCTGAAGAACGATGATGGTGTAGATCCAATAGAGGACATGGAAGCCGCAGTCGTTTGATTGTTGAATTTGTTGGGGACACTTGTTGCAGAAGGAAGGGCGGTGAAAATGTTCTTTGTCGTAAGCTTTTGTGTGCTGACTTAGAAAATCGATTAATTTTTCAGCACATTCTTTCGCTACTACCTCCGTGGGCGTTTTTAGCGTCACGACATAATTCTTCTGTTGTGGATTGTACTGGCTTTCGGAACTATTATAAATTGTAATTGTTCCTTCTGGTAGGTTTGTTGCCAGGAGCAGCCAGTGTTCATGATAGAGGAAGGGTAGCATGATGAACTTCGGCGTTGTGTGTTGTAGATAGGAGATTAGTGTTTCATCTGCGCCGAAGTGCTTTAGCTTTAAAAGGTCATCCTTCAAATAAGGAGACGCCATATATGTTGTGGGGTTATCTTGGCCTAGGAGAAATTGGTAAGCGGCCATTAGGCTTACAGAGAGTGATCCTTTAAATTGTAAAGTTTCTCGAAGAGTGTCTGCCATTATGAGAATGTCACCAGACATGAACACGAGTTCATCTTTCTCGGCAGAAAGCCTTGACATGATGAGACGTAGTTCGTAGTCGGAGAGGCCTTTTCAAGCACTGAGATCAAAGTCTGGGAAAGATGGTTTGATGGCAGACAAAGGATCAATGTCGTCTTTGCTTTGCTCGGTTGTCGAGGCCGATTCCTTTGATTTCTCTGACTCCTTCAGAGTTTGTCGGAAGGGTTGCCGCTGCGGTCGCTGGATGGAGGAGAAGAGGTAGCGAGGGACATCATCTTGTGCCATCGTCGGGTCCTTGAAGAACCGTCTATCACAGATGAGCTCCATGGCATAACGTCCTCGTAAAGAATGAAAATCTTCAGCAACCAGAGTAGAGAATGGGATTTCTTGGTTCAGCGCTTGGATGTGACGTATGGTGCAGAAAGCGCAATCCCCAGATTCCTCGTCAGCTTGGACTTGCGGGGTTATTATTTTGAACCAAGGCTGGCTCCAGTTGTGGCGGAGAGATGGACGTGCAACCCAAATTAGCTTAAGCAGCCGAAAGGGTATACATCTTGCTTCACTGGCTGCTTCACTCATAAAGTTTATTGTACCGGCGGGTAGCTCAGCGCTGCAGAAGTTATAAACCGTGGCGTCCCGAGCCTCGGTATCAACAACCATGAATAACCAATGATTTGAAACTTGGAAGGGCACGGTAAGATAACGTGCTCGTCATGCTAAATCGGTACGCAGACGTTCGATTGATTTTTCTTTGATGTCCTTGTATAGCAGGCCCAAAGATAGGGCAGGCGAGGCATTAAAAATAGGCTGCTGCCGCTTATGACTTCTGTACATTTTTATACAGTTGGCGAGAAGGACACAGAAGATAGATATTGACATCGTCGACCGAGGTCGCAGAATGTTGCGGAAGTCTTCACGTGTCATCTTGCGCTTTGTTTTAGCATTGTGGTAGATAATATCGTCCCCTGCTTTTGCATCGTCCACGATAGTGTTCAGTATAAAAATATCCTGGGCATCTAATGTGGAGATGGCCGCCATATCTAGGTCATGCATTTTGTGTGGTAGGGGTGGTGGCGGGGGAAGCTCTCGTGGAGGGGGGAGGGAGGTAGTTCTGGAGCTTCCTCATAACCCTGTATGTCGTCGTCTGAGTCCGAGGCAGAATCGAGCTCTTCATCAGTATCTAAACGCACTCGTTCTGATTCGTCCTCGTCATGTGGTGAAGCTGCTGGTGTGTCGAGCGCTGAGGGGGGTGGGACAGCTGTTGCGGGGGAGCTGGCGCTGGTTCCTATTATACATTGGTGGAACTCAGTGAAAGCCGTGTCTTTAGCAGCCTCCCCGATGGATCCCATAGCGGAATAGTCAAGAAATTGGTCCCCATATGACATGTTAACATTATCATTGCGTGGGGATTGGGGATCTTTATCACCGTCATGGTGATCCATCTGCTGTTTGGGTTCTGTTCCATGGCTGGGACCCTCCCCAGCATTATCTGGTTTGTCAGAATCATCACTTGAGGAGGTACTGTTGTTGGAGTCAGCCGAAGAATCAGAATCTTCATCTTCATCGTCTTCATTTGCTGCTGATTTATCCGTTGTTTTCTTATGTGCTTTCTTCTTGCACTGACGATGGATGGATTGAAGCTCGTCGTATGCCACTTGCACGTGCTCGTGTGTTTCGAGCAGTGCGTCGTGGGTTTCCTTTAAATCAGAATAACGTGCTTCAGTCGAGAGGAGTCGTGCTGTGAGGTTAGTTACTTGAGCTCTTAGTTGAGTAAGTTCATTGGTTGATGACTCCTCTTGGCGTTTGTGTAGCTGTGTGAGGGTGATGTTGATGTCGTCCAAGCGCGTGCTGAAAGCTTGTTGTTGCTGCTTGAGCTCGCGGAGGGTCTCAGGCAGCGGTTGAGTCTGTATTGAGATCTTCTCGACTAGCTTTGCCATCGCCTTGTGCTGGCTTTGGACTCCAAGGACCAGCTCGGACAAGGTTTTGCAGTGGCCGTCGACGTGGTCAACTTGCTTAGCCACTGAAACTTGTCGTTGCTGGATTTCTTGGAGGATGCTTGGCAAGGCGCGGTTTTGCTCGTCGATCTTGGCGACCTGCTTTGTTAAACCCTGCACACAAGAAAAAATAGAATTTAATATGTTAGAAGGGTCGGTGAGGAGGTTTGAGATGGTGTCAAATTGCCGTCCGAATTCCTCACCGACGTTAGTGAAGGGGACCCCAATGAGAGAAGGGTGGGGCGGCTGGGGTCGGGGTGGAATGGTGGTGGTAGTGTCATGCGGAAAGGACACTGTTGATGGTTCCGCGAACTGCGTAGTGACTGTGGAAGGGGTCACTAGCGGTGTCGGGGCGGCGGCGGATGAGAAGGGTGGTGACATATCCGGAGAGAAAAGTGAGTCCGGTAATGTTGATGGAAAGTCTGTTGAGGTGAAAGAAGTGAATTCGGGCGTAGTAGCGGAAAATGGGATGCCCGAAGGGAAGGGTGATGTGGAAAAAGGTGGAAGAGTGGAGGATGATGGGGTGGTGGATGGTGTGGTAGAAGATGGTGGGGTGGTGGATGTTGGGATGGTGGATGGTGTGGTAGAAGATGGTGGGGTGGTGGATGTTGGGATGGTGGATGGTGGAGTGGTGGTTTTGAGATCAGCATTTAGACTCATTATGAAAGAGTCTAGTGATGATGTTGTTATGTGTTCCTCTGGAAGGGTGGGTTCTGTTTCGGGGTGGGGTTTGGAAGTTGGTGTTCCCGACAGCTCTTGTTCCTTCAAAAGCCTTCTGGAAGGTCGTTTTACAGGAATTTTTGTTGTTTTCGCTGTCGGGGCAGTTATACTAAGCTCTGTCTGTCCCATTGTTGCTTTCTTTTCGGTGATTTTGACCGAAGACATGAGTGTTGCGATTTCGTCATCTGAGAAAAGGAGCTTGTCTTTGTCATAATCCGCAAGTTTTGGTAGTGGGAGCAGCGTTCTAAAGGATTTTGCTGTAGGGCAGAAGACGTAGTGTAGCTTGCCATCCTTGTCTTTTATGATGAAGGAGTTCTTCAACGTTTGTTCGTTTGTAAGGATGTCGCCCTTTATTTTTGTGCATCTAGGTAGAAGTCTATCCATCTTAAGGTATTTGATAATTGATGTGATAAGACCACCCATGCATATTTCTTTTCCTAGGGCGTAAGCTGATAGTTTTTGAATGATAAGACGCCCAATGTTGACTGGCAACCCATTTAGGATGGACCAGATAACAAAGCGGTCTGAGAGGATTACATTTCCTCCTTCTAACCTGGGGAAGAGTGCGCCGGCAAGGATTTTGTGAAGTGTGCGCACTAGACCCGATTGAATGTTTGATGCTTTACATGTTTTTGCATCATAAACTGGTATCCCCGTTAAAGATTTCCAGAAGTTGTGTTTGTTGAACTTGGTGTTGTCTGTGCCAACAGCCTTGGCTATCTTCAGCTGCTCTTGGTTGTCTATAAAGATTTCATTCAGCATATTTTCAGTTATGACCACTTTGTTGTTGAAGACTCTGGTGGATATTCTACGATCACCACCGTCCTGTGCTTTATCGAAAGTGTCCACTGCTTCTCTAGTGAAAAAAGTGAAGAATTCCGTTGTAGGCTCAACGTATGAGGATTCGGTGACAAAACAAAGTCGAGAAAGATTGGAATTGTCTAACAAGGTGAGGATTCTATTGTAGATCCCCATCTTCATAAGTATGCTTGGGCAAACGTACTTTGTTGGTTTTAGAGTTTGTTTAATGGATGGGAGGGTATGGATGTGAAGATTTTCTGGTGGTGGTGCTGTGGTGGTAATGGGGGGGGGGAAATAGGAACGGTAATGGTGGCAGGGGTGGCGGTGATGGTGGTGGTTGGTTGAATGGAGGATGGTGGAATGAAACCTGCCAGGGTTTGTTCCCTTGCAGTGATAGGGTGAACCTGTTTCCTTGCCCTCTTCTTCGGTTGTGGTGCTGAAGTGGTTGCTTGGGCCTTCCTCTTCCTCAAGGACTTTTTGGTAGGGGATTCTGCCTCCGATGAAGGCTCATATTCCGAGGGGTCATCAGATGAGATTTCTTCGACCTCCTCTTCAGAAGGTTCTTCTGCTAAGCAGTGGTTGATGCGTTTTATCTCATGCATGACTTTGAGCAGGTCCACCTTTGCTGGGACCGTTCCAGTTTTTTCATAGTGGTCAATGATTTACTGAAACTTCGCCCGGTCAGCAATTAAATCCTCCTTTGTCCAAAAAGGTTTGTCGGCTGTTCCTGTTGGTTGTTTTGTGGGGGAGGCCATTCTGAAATTTTTGTCAAGAAAATAAAAGTTAGAGTTCTGAAATTTGAATTTAAACAAGTTTATTAGAATAGAACAATATTTTTGATGTTTGGTTGGATCCAAACGGGTTCGAGACCGTTTGGTTCCAAACGGGTTGAAGACCGTTTGGTTCCAAACGGGTTGAAGACCGTTTGGTTCCAAACGGGTTGAAGACCGTTTGGGGTCAAACGGTCCGTCGTCCAAACGGGTGCAAGGTCGTTTGGCACCAAACGGTTTGGAGACCGTTTGGGGCCAAACGGTCCTTCGTCCAAACGGGTGCAAGGTCGTTTGGCACCAAACAGTTTGGAGACCGTTTGGGGCCAAACGGTCCTTCGTCCAAACGGGTGCAAGGTCGTTTGGCACCAAACGATTTGGAGACCGTTTGGGGCCAAATGGTCCTTCGTCCAAACGGGTGCAAGGTCGTTTGGCACCAAACGGTTTGGAGACCGTTTGGGGCCAAACGGTCCTTCGTCCAAACGGGTGCAAGGTCGTTTGGCACCAAACGGTTTGGAGACCGTTTGGGGTCAAACGGTCCTTCGTCCAAACGGGTGCAAACCCGTTTGGAGCAGATCGTCGGGAAGACGAAGAGCCAGGCCGTTTGGCGACGAGGGACGGCGGGAGGGAAGCCGATAAAATGCTCGTCGGCGGTGGCGACGACGACGACGGTAGCGAGAACCGCGAGAGAAAACTCTACCATTTAGGCGACGACGGCGGAAGAAGAAGGGCCGGAAGGAAGCGACGATGAGCGAGCAGAAGAACGGAGCCGCACACAGACGACGACGAAGCGTCAGTCGGAGACGAGAACGGCGGTGGAAGACGGAGGTGATAACGGTAAGCTCGAAGAAGCAAAAGTGCGCGCGGAAACTGGAGTGAAACGACAGTGGAACAGAGAAAGCAAGAGGTTCTAGAAGAGAGAAAGGAGGGTGTGGGGTGTTATTTATAGGATTGGGGGGGCGTCCTTACAAATTCCCGAAGTCAAACGGGTGCGAGACCGTTTGAACTCCAAATGGGTGCAAGGTCGTTTGGCACCAAACGGTTTGGTCCTTCGTCCAAACGGGTGCAAGGTCGTTTGGCACCAAACGGTTTGGAGACCGTTTGAACTCCAAACGGGTGCGAGACCGTTTGGGGATGTTTAGGTTTTTGATGTTTTTGATTTTTATGTTTATTTTGTTTATGTGGATTTTTTTGTATATATATTTCAGAAGAAAACAAAACTAAAAAGAAGAAGAGGGAAGACGAAAAACGATGATACTCAGATCTTGGGTTGTCTCCCAAGTAGCGCCTGGGTTTAATGTCGCTGGCTCGACGAAATGCTGATTTGGCTATGCTGATGTTATAGGATCTTGGATCTCTATAGTTTGTCTTGGCAATTTGTCTGCTGGAATGTAGTATTTCTTTAACCTATGACCGTTGACGGTTCTTTCTCCCCCGTTATCATCAAGGATAATAACTGCTCCTGTCGGGTAGATATGTTTGATAGTGAAAGGCCCCGACCATTTTGTGCGCAGTTTTCCCGGAAACAATTTTAGTCTGGAATTGAATAAGAGAACCTTATCTCCGATGATTATATCCTTTCTTTTTATGTGGCCATCATGCCACATCTTTGTTTGTTCTTTGTAAATTCTGGCATTTTGGTATGCTGTCATTCGCAACTCTTCCAATTCTTGTAATTGAAGTTGTCTAGATTCACCGGCACTCTTGAGATCAAAGTTCAATTGCTTGATAGCCCACCAAGCTTTATGCTCTAATTCGACTGGTAGATGACACGACTTCCCATACACCAATCGAAATGGTGTTGTTCCAATTGGTGTTTTGAAAGCTGTGCGATAGGCCCATAGAGCGTCAGGAAGTTTGGTAGACCAGTCTGTGCGGTGCCTATTAACAGTTTTTTCCAAAATGGCCTTGAGTTGCCTGTTGGAGACTTCGACCTGTCCACAAGTCTGTCGGTGATAAGGTGTGGAAACTTTATGTTTGACTCTATATTTTCTTAATAGTGCTTCGAAACTCCGCTCAAGAAAATGAAATCCGCCATCGGATATTATTGTTCTTGGAATGCCAAATCTGGGGAATATTATTTCTTTAAACATTTTGATGACTGGTTTGGAATCACAAGAAGTGGTCGGTAGAGCTTCTACCCATTTCGAAACGTAATCCACAACTACTAGAATGTACGTGAATCCGTAAGATTGGGGGAAGGACCCATGTAATCCACTCCCCAAACATCAAAGAGTTCAACTTCTTGCCACATATTCAAAGGCATTTCATTTCGTTTAGTTATTCCTCCAGATAGTTGGCATTTGTCACATGATCACACATATTCATGTGCATCCTTTGCGATGGTTGGCCAGTAGAAACCAGATTGAAGAATTTTAAGAGCGGTTTTCTTAGAGCTCATGTGCCCCCCAGTAGGGCCTGAGTGACAGTGTTCTAAAACTGGGGTGATTTCTGTTTCTGGAATGCATCGATGAAAAAGTCCATCTGCGCATAAGCGGAATAGGTAGGGCTTGTCCCAGAAGTACTGCTTAGCGTCATGAATGAATTTCTTTTTGTCATGGTATGATGCAGACGGATAGATGATTCCTGTTGCCAAATAATTAACAATATCAGCATACCAAGGAAATCCAGTAGTAATCTTCATTAGTTGATCATCCGGTAAAGAGTCTCGAATGGGTATTTTATCGGAGTCTTTAGCTTCAATACGACTGAGGTGATCCGCGACGACATTTTCTACCCCACTTTTGTCTTTAATCTCTAAATCAAACTCCTGAAGCATTAATACCCATATGATAAGTCGGGGTTTAGCATCTTGTTTTTGGACCAAGTATCGTATTGCAGAATGGTCAGTATATACTATGACTTTTGACCCGATTAGGTAAGACCGAAATTTTTCAAAAGCATAGATAACTGCCAGGAACTCTTTTTCGGTGGTAGTATAGTTCTTTTGTGCCTCATCAAGCGTCTTGGAGGCGTAATATATGACGTAAGGCTTTTTGTCAATCCTTTGTCCAAGGACTGCCCCTATAACATAATCGCTAGCGTCACACATAATTTCAAACGGTTGTGACCAGTCAGGAGCTCTTAGAATAGGGGCAGAGATAAGGGCATTCTTCAGAGTTGTGAAGCTATTAATGCATTCCTGGTCAAATATAAAATCTGCTTCTTTGGTCAGTAGGTGAGTCATTGGCTTTGCTATCTTTGAAAAATATTTTATAAATCTTCTGTAGAATCCTGCATGACCAAGGAATGCCCTGACTCCTCTGATGTCTTTAGGTGGAGTTAGCTTTGAGATGACATCGACCTTTGCTTTATCCACTTCAATCCCTTTTTCACTTACTCGATGTCCTAGGACCACACCTTCAGTCACCATAAAGTGACATTTTTCCCAATTCAAGATCAGGTTGGTGTCTTCACATCTTTGTAGGACTTTTCCTAGATTGAGTAAACAGTCGTCGAAAGAATTTCCGTATACAGAAAAATCATCCATGAAGACTTCCATGATAGATTCTGTTAATCTGGCGAAGATAGCAGTCATACATCTTTGGAAGGTTGCGGGTGCATTGCATAACCCGAAAGGCATCCTTCTAAAGGCATATGTTCCAAAAGGACAAGTAAAGGTGGTTTTTTCTTGATCTTCAAGATGGATTGGGATTTGGTAAAATCCTGAATATCCATCAAGGTAACAGAAATTTTTTTGGTGAGCGAGTCGTTCGAGAACCTCATCTAAGAAGGGCAAGGGGAAATGATCTTTCCTTGTTGCTTCGTTAAGTTTTCGGTAGTCGATGCACATTCGCCACCCAGTTACTGTTCTAGTAGGTACTAGTTCATTCTTATCATTAAGAACAACAGTGGTCCCCCCTTTTTTTTGGGACCACCTGCACGGGACTTACCCATTGAGAATCCGAGATTGGGTAGATGATACCTACTTTCAGAAGTTTGAGAACCTCGAGGCGAACTACCTCCTTGAGATTAGGGTTCAACTTTCTTTGATGTTCCCTTGATGGTTTGAATTCTTCCACCCTAGGCAATCTGTGCATGCATAAAGCTGGATTTATACCCGTCAAGTCAGTCATCTTGTATCCGATAGCTTTCTTGTGTCTCTTTAGTTCATCAAGAAGTCTGTTTTCTTGGTCCACCTCCAGGGTGGAGCTGATAATCACTGGACAAAGTTTCTCGTTGTCAAGAAAGGCATGTTTGAGTCCCTCAGGTAGAGCTTTCATTTCAGGAGCCTTAGGTGGCTCAGTTGCTTCTATAATGGGGACGACCTTGAGTTCTTCAAAGGTGACCGTTGGGGCTTCTTCAGCTTTTTCTAAGTATTGAAGGCATTCTTGCACAAGTTCATTTGCCGAGAATTCTACTTCCGGATTTATCAAGATATTTTCCAAATCATCGGAGGGTTCAAACATTTCTAATTGGGACATTTGATATATAGCGTCCAGGAGAAAGACTTCCTCTTGAATGCTTGGACCTTTCATGCTATTAAGGACTCTGAACTGGAAAGCTTCCTTCCCAAGTCTCAAGATAATAGTTCCTGCTTCTACATCGATAAGCGCTCGGGCAGTAGCTAGGAAAGGTATGTCGAAGATTATCGGGTATCTTAGGTCTTCTTGTATGTCCATAATAACGAAATTGCACAGAACATAAGAATTCATTCCTATCCTGACAGGTATATCTTCAATGATTCCAAGGGGAGCAGTTATGGTAGAGTCGGCTAACTGAATTGTCATTGTCGTAGGTAACAAATCAGTGAAGCCTAATCTTTTGCACATAGAATAGGGCATAATGGATATACTTGCTCCTAAATCTGCTAATCCCTTCTTGCTGGAGCCATTTCCAATTGAACACTGAATACCAAAGGAACCTGGGTCTTTCTTTTTCTTTGGCATTTTGTTAAGTAGAATGTCTGAAGTGGTCTGAGCTAGTTTCACTGTTTCGTGCTCTTCTGTCATATATTTTCTTGACAGAAGGGTTTTCAGGTATTTGGCCCAAGTGGGCACTTCGGAAAGAGCATCGAGGAATGATATATCAATGTATAGTTTCTTCATAGCTTCTTTGAATTTCTGGAACCTAGTGTCCATTTTGGTTCCTTTCAGCCTGTCCGGATAAGGAATTCTAGGTGGAACTTCTGGCATTGGTTCCTTTTCTTTTTCTCTTTTAGTGGTTTTAGTAGATTTTTCCTTTTCCTGGGTTGAGCTTTCTGTTGGGGAAAGAATAGCTAAATCGTTATCATCATCATGGATGATTCTAGTGGTATCAGGAAGGACACAACCAGACCTTGTGGTGACAGCATTTAGTTGCTCATGTCTATTTTGGTCATGCCTTGGGTTTGCCTCTGGTTGCCCAGCAAAGGTACCTGCTGGTGGTTTCAACTGAGCAGCAATCTGTGCTAATTGGGCCTCTACAGCCTTTTGTTGAGCCTGTTGGTTCGCAAGCATAGTTTGCTGAGATTGAAGCATCTGTCTAATCAAAGAAATTTCATCAGATGATTGGGAAGGGGCACTCCTCTGTTGATATTGAGTGACTTGCTGCCCTTGTGGTTGATGTGGAGGTGCGGTTAACTGCGGTTGTTGTGGCTGCTGCAACTGAGGTTGTTGCAGCTGTGGGTGCAGTCCTGGATGGGTATATTGGTAAGAGGGATTCCTAGGATAATTGGATCTTTGGAAACCATTTCTATAATTCCCCTGATTTTGGTTGAAGTTATTCTGAAATCCTGGTGGTTGTCTATTGAAAGATCCGCCTTGTGTCTGTTGTTGTGGATTGGCAGTCCCTGCAGGATTCCCATATTGAAAACCAGGGTGGTTTCTTGGTTTATCTGGATTGTAATACACCTGGCCAGGTATTGAGTGAATGGAGTTGACTTGCTCTGGCATTTGGTCCTCGGGATGTTCAATAATGGGTTCATATTGCGGCACTGGTGGTTGTAGATCCATCATAACATTGTATAACAGACCACATGATAGTGTGTGATGATCAGATGCATGACAGGCTTCGCAAGTTCCAGTAGCTGCTTTTACTTGTTGAACCTAGGAGCCTTTCTTCTTGTCGTATTCTCCGAAAGAAGTTTTGAGAGCTTGTTGCTTGCTAGTAATAGTCTTCAAGGCCTCTGCAATGGCCTTGAGTTCCATAGATTCTTCAGCCTTGTAGACTTTAAGAACTCCCTTGGATTGGTTAGACGACCTTCCCCAATTGGATTGGTTCTCGGCCCCTAACGTAACTATATTCCAAGCATCTTCATAGTTCTTTCTCATGAAGTTTCCTCAAGATGAGGAGTCTAAAAACTGCTTGATATCATCACTTACTCCTCTATAGAATGTTTCAATCAGTTGATTTTGGGATATGCCATGGTGAGGGCACTTTCTCAGGAGTTCCTTGAATCTTTCCCAAGCTTCTGCAAGTGTTTCTCCGGGTAGTTGGGCAAAATGGTTGATCTGCCCCCTAATCTCATAGGTTAGTGAAGGTGGAAAGAATTTCTCAAGAAACTTTTCTTCTAAGGGAGTCCAAGTAGTGATGATAGGGTGCCTATCTAAAGCATTGTACCAACTTAGCGCTCTTCCAGATAAGGTGAAGTGGAAGAGGTGTAACATTATTGCTTCCAAGGCAACTCCTGCTTGAGGTACAAGTCGGCAGAGTGATTTGAATCTCTTAAGATGATCCATGCAATCGTCTCCAGATCCTCCAGAGAAAGAGATGCCTTGCATGATCTGGATCTATTGCGTCCGGATTTCAAAGTTTGGTATGTTAATAATCGGTGGTCGGACTGGGTGATCATCTTCATAATTCTTTGGGACTGCGTAGTCCCGAAGTTGCTTGTTTCTTAATGCTAATTGAGCAGCGACATTCTCGGCTTGGATGCGGGCTTGTTCCTCAGCTCGAACGCTCGGCCTGCACTTGAGCACGAGTGTCAGCGATAAGTTGTGCTCGTTGTGCAGCTATGGCGGCGTTAACTCTTTCTGCAACGAGGCGTTGCTCTTCAGCCATCTGTCTGGCTCTTTGGCGGTTAAGTCTAATCCTTCGGTGGAAACTTCTTTCTACCTCAGAGTCATACTCTGGTTCAGGGGAGAATCCGATGTGATGCGGGGTTTGCATACACGTTTTCTACCTGAGTAGGAAGAAATTCACTCGGTTAGATGATGAAAGGAAGCAAAGAGGTCAAGAAAATTTGGAGTAGTTATCAAGGAAAAGTGTAAAATCCTAATCAACCAAGAAGTTGTTAAGTAAAAACTAAAACGTTCTGTTGTCCCCGGCAACGACGCCAATTTTTGATGGAGTTTTGCAACGCCACTAAAAATCCTAGAGATGATGAATCTCTAGGTTTAGCCTTGCTTGTACTATGGTAAGATCTCCACCCACGTGTGCTAGGACACGCGGAAGTCTTATCGTAGTATAGTTTAAGGGTCGAATCCTCGGGACAACGGTCTTGATTAGAATTAATCAAGATGGAAAACGTTTTAGTCGTACCTAATTACTTAACGGTTGATATTTAGATCGAAAGTTTGATTTGGTTGTTTAAACTAAGTGCGAGGAAAGTAAAAGCAAGAAAGTAGAAATTAGGGTTGTAAACAATGATTAAAAACCACTAGGATGTTATCGGGTTTCACGCCACTACACATGGATCAAAACATGCAACATAATAAAACAACCTGCAAAGAGATTCTAATCAGTTAGTATCTTGTAGACTTAGTTTCTTTTTGGATAACTAACTACGAGAAGTGTGGAGTATTGCAACGCCAGCCATCCCATAATGAATGGTCACTTTCTTTGCATTACTTCTTCATGAAGTGTGTTCCTCGACCTTGCCAAGGTTGCACTTTCATACGTCAACTGATTCCATTTCATAGTATGAAAGTGCAACGATGGGAGTGAGTTTACTCCACTCATGAAAGCACTCCTAGATACCGAAACAGACGTATGGTGACTACATACATCCAGAACCAACTTTCAATCGATATTCAGATCTAAGGGTACAAACGTAGACAATTCATACCGAAAGACAATAGGTAATACAAGTTGATGATCAAGCAACAAACATTCATTTAACGATTGATGTTGAACTGAAAAGGAGAGTATCTCTATTGCAAACAGTTGAATTACATTGCATGAAATGAAAACATGGGTAGCGGGGCTACTCCCCGCACCCTAGTGAATGAGACTACTCGCTCATATCAAGGACAAAGAAGGAGGCGAGAAGAGAGAGAAAGAACGTCATCTCCACGGAGGAGGGAAGGATGAACCCTTGGTGAAGAGAGCAACGATCTTCGCACTTCGTGGATGCTTTGATGATGGATCTTCTCTTCCCACCTTCTTTGTTGTTGAGAGAGAAGGTAGCTTGAAGATGGAACGTGGATCTCAAACTGGCAACCTTGGGGCGATGGATGAAAGATGGGAGTGCTCTGGAACTGGAGAGGCAGCCTTTGGGCGTTTGAGAGTTCTCTCCCTTTGAGGACCCCTTTGGGACTTATTTATAGGCTTAAGTGGAGCCCAAATGGTCTTGAACCCGTTTGGGCGCTGAACACGTTTGGCCGCTGAACCCGTTTGGGCGCTGAACTCGTTTGAGCGCTGGACCCGTTTGAGCGCTGGACTCGTTTGGGCGCCGAACTCGTTGGGCGCCGGACCCGTTTGGGCGCCGAACTCGTTTGGGCGCTGGACCCGTTTGGGCGCCGAACTCGTTTGGGCGCTGGACCCGTTTGGGCGCCGAACTCGTTTGGGCGCCGAACTCGTTTAGGCGCTGGACTCGTTTGGGCGCCGAACTTGTTTGGGCGCTGGACTCGTTTGAGCTTATGCGGTCTCGGGACCGTTTAGAGTTCATGCGGTCTTGAGACCGTTTGGCCTTAAACGGTCTTGGGGCCGTTTGGTTTTTTTTTGTAATTTTTTTGTGTTTTTCTGCAAGGATAAAGAAGAGAAAAGTTAATCTATTGATGTGTAAGCAATAAGGTAAAGATTTAATGATTCTTTCTAATTTATTCAAGAAAGAGTATGGAAAACAAGGGAAAACTAATAAAATAGCATCACAAAGTGAGAGGTTATCACCTGTAGGCATACTAAATATCATTGATCCAACATCAACATTTTCTTATATTCTTCCCTCTTTCCGTCTCAAAAGCATTACAATAAGTGGTTCATTAAAATCATGCTTGAGGGTAGGGTTGACAATCTCAAACCCAACCCATATGATGCGACCCAACATGAAATTCTGACCCAAATAAAAGCCAGGAATTCTAATTGGTTCCAAGCTAAAATTCAGCCATGTGTGTGAAATCTTACAATCACACTCCGTATCCCAATCCAGACATGCAACCGCGATAAGCCCTAGAAGCTACATCTATCAACGATATGGGAAGTCGTTGATCGAGCCATAAATGACGGTAGACATGGAAGCCACGATTGAGCCACAACGAACAGTGGATAGGAGACAGTGATGGAGCCACAATCGGCAACGAACCTGGTGGCATTGATCCAACTACTATCTACAATGCTTATGGAGAGCGCTTGTGTAGGTTTCCATACTAATCTCATCTGCACATTGACGGAAAGAAAACGTGCCGCATGCTACCTCTTATCCACCCTAACCATCTTGGTTGGAGCAACAATGCCACCCTTCGCCACATCAACACGGCAGGCACCTCTTTCACCTCACCTCCTGTAATCTTCACCTTTGTTG
This sequence comes from Alisma plantago-aquatica, assembly GCA_963693085.1. NCBI lineage: Eukaryota > Viridiplantae > Streptophyta > Magnoliopsida > Alismatales > Alismataceae > Alisma > Alisma plantago-aquatica. Next base: position 501,814,132 of record OY856411.1, read on the forward strand.
TGCCCACGATGATCGAATTGACATCAAGGCCATCCTGGTATGCACCTATCTCCTACTCTGTATATGTGCTGCTCAAATTAGCAACTAATTCAGCCTATGCAGGGTGCTGAACTAGTTTCCCCCAAAATATAGAGCAAAAATTACATTATCTCATACAATTTCCTATTAACCATATATATTATTTCAATAAAACCTTAGTGGTTGAACCAGATCTGAATGTTATATAAAAGGGTGAAATCTGCATATCTGTGCTTTCAATTAAATTTGTTCTTCCTTTTAATCATGTATTCAGAAGCAACCATTTTTGAAAATGAGATCTTTGTAACCCGAGGACAAGGGGGTTTCCCCTGTATTACTTAAAGCCTATCCAGAACTTGGGGTAAATATGCCTCTAGGAACCCCTTACAACTTAAATAGCTTGGGAATGATACTTGAGACAACATTTGATCATTGCTTCCACCTATACTAATAGATTTCCAGATCAAACCGTCAATGGAAGTCACACTAAATAAATGGAATTCTTGCCACATGCGTTGTATAGGCTGGGAGGGATACTGATTTTGATTTAACAAGGCATACTCTTCCAATACACGAAAGAGTCCTGAATATCAGTGTGCTATTTATGTTCTCCAATTTCTTTAGTATAACTGCACAATTTCCTTAGAGATGTTAAAATGTAAGACAAGGACACCTAAGATATTTTTTGTTGCTTGTATACCTTCTGGTCTTTATTTTTTCCTCTGGTTGGTGAGTTGAGAATTCAAAAAAAAGAATGGATGATGCATTCTTTTAATGTGTTGACACACAACTTGGATCAAGAATGCCTCGAGGAACCACTTACAGCTTAAAGATGTTGGGAATGATACTTGAAACAACATGTGATCATTGCTTCCACCTATGCTAGTAATAGATTTCTAGATCAAATCGTCAATGAAGTCACATTTAATAAATAGAATTATCGCCACATGCAGATTTTGATTTAACAAGGCATACTCTTCCAATACACGAAAGAGTCCTGAATATCAGTGTGTTATTATGTTCTCCAATTTCTTTAATATAACTGCACAGTTTCCTTGGAGATGTTGAAATGTAAGACAAGGACACCTAAGATATTTTTGTTGCTTGTATACCTTCTGATCTTTATTTTTTCCTCTGGTTGGTGAGTTGAGATTTCAAAAAAAGAATGGAGTATGCATTCTTTTAATGTGTCGATACACAACTTGGATCAAGTATGCCTCTAGGAACCACTTACAGCTTAAATATGTTGGGAATGATACTTGAGACGACAACATGTGATCATTGTTTCCACCTATGCTAGTAATAGATTTCCAGATCAAATCGTCAATGAAGTCAAATTTAATAAATAGAATTCTCGCCACATGCATTGTGTAGAATGGGAGGGATACCGATTTGGATTTAACAAGGCAGACTTCCAATACATGAAAGAGTCCTGACTATCAGTGTGTTATTCATGTTCTCCAATTTCTTTAGTATAATTGAACAATTTCCTAGAGATGATGAAATGTAAGACAAGGACACCTTACATATTTTCTGTTGCTTGTATACCTTTTGGTCTTTATTTTTTCCTCTGGTCGGTGAGTTGAGACTTCAAAAAAAGATGCACAATTTCTCCTTCAATAAGGCTTGACCATATGCTTCCATGAATGTCATGAAGACTTATAATGGTGTTTAGGTGTTTCTTCTTAGCCTTAGTGAATAATACTATGTAATCTATGGATGCCATGTGGAAGATATTGAACCCTTACAATATCCTGTAATTGATTTCTCTTCTTGGATTTGACTTTAAACAACTTGTTTAAACCCATGATGAAGAGGCATGAGAAGACAATATAATCCCCTTTGTACTCTAATTTCCATATTCCATTGATGATGAATCCTCTACAAGGAAGCACAGACAGTTTTAGACACACTGACTCGCGTACGGACACGTGACACGGCAATTTTCTAAAATATAGGACATGGACACAACATTGGATGGGAGGATTTTTTTTTAAAGTATATACATTTATGTGTATAATGCTTGCACATGTGAATTGGAATTACTTAGAAAAATATTTACGAATGTATTCATAATTGTATATGAACATGAATGCGTGTTTTTGTGTAGTATAAACGATATCAAGCACACATCAACACATTGTTGCAGTTTTTATAGTAAACATAGTAGATTTCCAGACTGAATACATGAGTACATGTTACTCATTTAATCAATGTAGTTGTTACAATGTGATTTATGATACCTAATCATGGATTTTACATGTGGATTCTTTCAAAGACATTATGTTTGCAGTTTTGTGATTATGTCTCTATTTTTTAATGTAAATTCTCAATGACAAGACATAATCAAAAAGTAGTTGCACGTCCATAATTTACACAGTGAAAGAAATAGATTTCAGCTGCGGCAGCTGCTAGGCTGATATGCCCAGGGAGTAGCTGCATTTTCAGAATATATACATTGAAATAAGTTGTTACAACAGAAACAGTTTGTTTGATGTGTCCAAGGAGTGTCTGGGTTGCAAAAAAAGACAAAAATGGTCAGGTTAGGTCTTAGTGGTGTCCAAAATGTTTTGGGCTATGTTCGAGAAGCGTCTGTGTTCAAAACGTGTGGAACACAGACACGAGGACTGTATAGAAGTGTTTGTGCTTCCTAGCTCTTTAGTAATTATATGCATTATTTATGGTATAAGGTTGGGTGGCCATTCAACTCTACTGATAGTCTGTTTAGGCCACTGAAGAACCGTGACACTAAGGTTTGGGATTTTTTTGTAGGCTTTAGTTAAACCACTCTTGATAGTCGTGGTTTAACTATGTGCTTACTCTTATGTTGGTCGTGGTTTAACTATGTGCTTACTCTTATGTTGGTCGTGGTTTAACTATGTGCTTACTCTTATGTTTTGCAATTATAACAATAATTATGTATATATGTAAACCCTAGAACAAAAATTGTTAAGAAGAGGCAATACAAAAGTATGTGAACTGTAAAAATGAGTCAAAGTGGATTGACCTTCGGGAATCATTAAATATGGGACCACAGAGGTGGATTCCATTATCAAAAAAGAAAAAGAGGATTTGATTGAGTATCGAGGAATAAAAGACTATTGCCCTAAACTAAGACATGAACTAAATTAATTTATCCCTAAGGTGACATAATTCTGGCCTTGCAAGTCTTTGGCCTTTATGTAGGCAACTGGACTAGGGCTTACAATTGGGATCCTCCTTCAGTGCCCATTGTATCTATGTGGTTGCCTGGACCACTAATCTGTTTTATTACTTGGGATTATTTTAATTGTGTGACATTTCTCTATGAAGAATAAGTAGATCTTATATTTGTTTTAACAATATTAGTAGGTGTTTGCTCATCTTAAAAATGTGTTTCAACCCATGCTTGTGTGTCTACAATGAAGAGCTTGGAAACATATTGCAGGCTCATCATATTACTCTCATTCATGCTATCTTTTACTATACTTTGTGATTCATCTTAAAATGTGAGATCCTTTGTTTACTACAATTGATGTATCTACTAGTTTGGCAGTTCTAAGACATTTAAGTATTTCAAACTCCTTAAAAAGTATAATTCCATTCTCCTACGGTCAGGAGTGAGCTTCTCTTATTAAAAGTCAGACTCAATGTCCTTATTTTTAATGTCATACGGTGGAATTGGAGTTACTCTAAATGAGCTGCCTTGTTATGTGTATGTTTATTTTGAGACTATCTTTTAGGGCATTGCCTCTGGGAATATGTTGTACGCTTTAATTTCTTTAGATTTAGACATCACATGTATAAGAAGGGAGTCATTTTATAAGCTGCAATACAAATTTAAATCTGTGTTTGTACTTCATCTGGTTGACTACTCTGCAATACACATTTCACATTCTTTTTATAGCTAACATCTGCTTGGGATTTGTGTTGCAGGTGAAGGACATATATTTGTGCTCTTTTGACTATGATCTCAAAGACAACAGGTTTCAAGTATGGATTGGAGATGGTCTATCAAACCAGATCAGCTGCAAAAGAAAAGATCACTTCAGGGGAGCTGTAGTGAAGGCTGGATGCATAACCATGTCATCGGATATAGTTATGGTTTAATTCTAGTAGAATTTTATGATGTTGGCTCATTTATGTAGTTTTTAAACTTGTAAATGTTGCTTAGTTCAGCAACAAAATGACACTATGCTGCTTGATACAAATCATCAGCAAGTATGTGGATCTGACTTTGTACATGCCAAACTGTATCAATGTCATCTTATTCTGAATTTTCAGAAACTATACTATTATCCCGGCCTGTGTGGATTGATTGGTCATTTATTGGTGGTGTGTTCTTGTAGTCAGTTAAAGGATCATGAGCAGCAGATCTTGATTGTGTTTGCTGCAATTTCACTGTAATGCATGTTTCTTAATGGAAGAAGGCACGATCATTTGGCTTAGTGTTCAAGATAAACTATACGTTCTAATGTAGACCCACCTATTTTATTATTATTATAAAATGCTCTACATGTTTTCAATTTGGTACTGTCAACGCAGTAGATGTTACGTCATGTCCTACACCTAGGAAGGCCACACCCATGCTCTACTGGTGAAATATATATTACTGCATTGAGTGTAGACGGTTTAACATGTTCTACTGCTTTGCATATGGAACATGAATGTTTTTTCTGCAGTTCCGGTCAAGCCCCGGCCCTTTCTCCTCCACGTACGTAGATCTCTGATCCAGTAGAATGACCCCGATAACTGCCCAAGCGTGATCCTCGAGGAAGAGTTGAGTAAGGCCAGTAAATCACTTGACCTGCAACCTATGGTCGGCGCCCAGCCTGAAGCAACGGCGTGACAGATCATGGAGTAATCAGCGCCTCCAGATTGTCTACCAGCTCTATCCGAACCCCTGCAACTTCTCCTTGCCGTTGCCAGGATCTCAATATCTCAGGGAGTTCGAAGACCACCAGATCTTCCTCCTTATTGCATCACACTCGCCCACTACCGAAGACTCATCTCCTGGTAACCCCAACACTGTCTCATCTTCTCTACCGTGTCAGGTTTTAAACCTGCAAGTGATATATATATATATATATATATATATATATATATATATATATATATATATATATATCTTCGCTCCCCGTGCATCAGTTTTGTAATAGGAATGTATGTATTTGTAATGAGACGGTAATATATATTTATGATTGTAACATCGCTGTAATACAAAACGAGTCTTTGTATTACAATTTTGATCGTCTCATTACAAATGTATGCCTTCCTATTACAAAACGGATGCACGGGTAGCGAATCTTAGTTACCCGCATGGGTAGTGAATATATACCCTATATGGGTATGTGTGTATATATATATATATATATATACATATATATATATACATATATATATGTATATGTATATATAAATATGTATACATACGTATATGTATATGTGTATATATATATATATATATATATATATATATATATATATATATATATATATATATATATATATATATGGCGTTCATTCAATACCTGTGTGGATTGCCCAGAATTCGCTACCCGTCAGCCAAAAAAGTCTCCAGAAAGGTAACTATATGAACAAAAAAGTAATTGTACAACTAAAAAAGTAAATTTGGGAAAAATACACAACAAATATATATATATATATATATATATATATATATATATATATATATCCAATCACCACATACTATAGTATGTATGATATACGTTCTATATCCCACAAATGTAAATATGCAATAAATCATAAGTGATGGTTATGGCCATACTATTGTAATTCCTTGGAGCCACAAGGAATTACCACCACCTAAGGTCCACATCACATTCAACAACCTGTTATTGATGAATATCTCTACTCAAACCAGTTTGGATTGATCGGTTCAACCCTTGAACTAATTGGCTCGCCTCCTGGTTGGTCATCTCCCCGGTTGTCTGGTCTCCAGTCTAACATCTTCTAGATCCTCTATTCGATCCATTGGGCCACCGACCGATTGGTTTATCTTGTCTTGTCATCAATCTTCCTCGGTCCTCCAATCGAATAGGCTCATCTTCAAAAACGGGCAACTTGTTTGGGATGAACGTCTTCTTCATCGTAATAAGAATTTAAAACTATCCTAATGCTATTTAACATATTACTAAATAATAAGGAATCTTTGAATAACATTTGAGGAGCACATAGGAAGGAGAGAATAAAACTTTTACATTCAGAAAAGAAGAAAAGGCTCAGTATGTAAGCCAAGATATAAATAAGAATACACAACCACAATCACATGCATAGAAAACTAAGGTTATTGGCCAGAACCATGCTTCACATCCACCATCAAAACCAACATTTATACTGACATGTGTAAATTTATATATATATATATATATATATATATATATATATATAGAGAGAGAGAGAGAGAGAGAGAGAGAGTCAGGCTAGTATACACTCGAGTGTATGGATCGCACGAATACACTCAAGTGTGTTTGCATATCAAGACTATTTTTTGCAAAATGTAAACCGTTGATCTTCACCGTCATACTATAACTAGGCTACGTACAAATTTTGAGCCCACTTGGATGAGTGTAAGTCACTCATCTGAGGGCAACAAAATTGACGCGTGAAACTAATTTGAAATGCATAATTTTTGTGGTATTCATAACATGAGCTATACATATCCAAATGTGCTCAAATTTTGCATATGAGTCATTCACGAGATGTTTAAGAAGATCAACTGATTAGATTTTCAAAAAAAATATTGCATCATGAAAAACTACTTGAGCGTATTCTAGCCTGACTATATATATATATACTTATATATATGTATATATATACATATATATTTATATATATGTGTATATATACATATATATGTATATATATGTATATATATATATTTATATATATATATATATGTGTGTGTGTGTGTGTGATTAAGAGAGAAAGATTTCTTCCCCCCATCTCCCATAACCCGTGGTGGAGGCCGGACTTCCGGGAGGGTGATAAACCAAGAGATGTTTCTCCTGTGGTTTCGAACCCGGGTCCCTTCATTGGGTACCAACAAAATTCACCAACCGGGCTATTCCCTTGCCGGTTGTGTATATATATATATATATATATATATATATATATATATATATATATATATATATATCTATATGTATGTATATATATGTATGTATATATATGTATGTATCTACATGTATGTATATATATGTATATATGTATATATATGTATGTATATATATGTATATATATATGTATATATATGTGTGTGTATATATATGTATATATATCTATATATGTTTATATATGTATATATATAAATATATATATGTATTTTTATATATGTATATATATGTATATGTATATGTGTATATATATAAATTAATATTATATCTTAATCTATCTATCTTAATTTTTTTTATGTCCAATATATATATATATATATATATATATATATGTATACATGTAAATGTATATATGTATATATCTATATGTATATATATGTATATATGTATATATGTATATGTACACACACACACACACACACACACATATATATATATATATGTATATATATATATATATATATATATATATATATATATATATATATATATATATATATATATATATATATATATATATATATATATATATATATATATGGGCGTTCATTCATTGCACGCACGGGTAGCCTGGATTTTCACTACCCGGCAGCCAAAAAAGTAACAATCCTGGCAAAAAAAGTAACTCTGATGTCAAAAAAGTAACTATGGTGGCAAAAAAAGTAACTCTGCTGACTAAAAAAGTAACTCTATACAAAATATACAGCATATATATATAAGGACGGGTTTTTTAATTTTGGAGTGGCAAATGATATTATTTTTGGCTAAATTTTTTTGGAGAGCTAGACAAAATAGTCCTCTACAATTGCAATTTTTTTTAAAAAAAAAGTGGTCGGAAGGGTGGGCGGGTAGCTACCCGCACGGGCAATAAATATGGGCCCTATATATGTATATATATGCATATATATATATATATATATATATATATATATATATATGGGATCGTATGTGGTGTTTAATAGAATATGCACATTAGCCATTTTAAGGATTCACATCCTATGCAATAAATAAACAATGAAAATCAAAATCCAATCATATTGATTAATCATATAGCATAATAACTTGACATGTCTCTGATACCACTGTAGGGACATATGGAGATAGAGCAGGCAGTAAAAACAAAAATTTAACTACCATATTCCCCTTAAGATAGTAGATCTTATCAATAACTATGCAATAGGGAAGATGGTTAGAAGATATAGTTGGTCCTAGATCAAGTCTAGCAATAATCTCCTCAATGTAGTATGCGCTTTTCTTCAAGTCACACCTGGACAACATCTGCAACAGCTCTTAGTTTATCACCCTGGAGAAAAACTCAACCTTGTCCTCCTAGTGACAGACAATGACCTCCTCACCTCTATAGTAGTCCATACAGAGCATCGGGAACTCCTTTCATTCTAGATGAACAGACAGGAAGGAGTTGTCCCCTTCTAGTAGGTGTACACACACTAACTTGCTCTCCCACAATTGTTCTCCCTTGCTATCTCTCACTTTATCAAGTAGAACAATTGCTCGGGTTCTCTTGGTTACCACAACTAGAGAAGACAACAATTATCACAACAATTGATGTTATGTCTAGGAAGCCCCCAATACACCTATATTTATAGGAGGGTCAGGGTCACGGTTCCCAGTCAATGTGGGATTCGAAGGGTATATGATTTCATAAATTTTCACATCCTACCAGTGATAAAACAATCGTTCAACGAGTGAACCAATTAGTTGGAATGTAAGCCGATCGGTTCAACCCGTAAACTAGTCATTTCATCATGTTTTCTAATCGCAATTGTATTAGAAATTCATATCCCATTAAGGCACAACATGCGTCAACACTAATCCTTGATCCAATTGAATTGATCTGTAAATCAGGAAGTTCATCACATGAACCGTTCATTTGGGACCTTGAATGGATTGATTCACTCAGTGAACCGATCAGTTCATGCCACACTCCGACCAATATTTAGCCAATGCAATTTCAATCAACCTAACACTCCAACCGACTGGCTCAACACTTGAACCGGTCGGTTTAGAGTCCAATATGTCAATTGTTGTTTAAATAGAATACCTAAACACTTTACTAATCATGTTAAACATCATTCATGAACAAACTCCTATTCCAAGTGTATCCTATGTGTGTGACCCTATAGGTTCCAAGTTACGTTGGAAGTGAATGTCCATAACTAGTTTATGACATCACAAGCAATGAGCAGTCTCTAACAACACATCATTCCTACCCAAGTAAATTGAAAGTTGGAGAACAACTTAAACCTACAATATGTGATTGGTGTTATAGTGTTTGTATAGTTCCTTTGTCACTGATATCTATATTGAGCCTGAGGCATGTAATTGTCATCCTCTTCAACGTTCAATCTTTGTTCCTTGAACTAGAGAAGACTGTCTGAGATATATGTAAGCTCAATATCACATATTGACTCACATGAGCATGGCCATGCATTTCCCAGTCTCACTTATCAAGTGGCCAAGATATCATACTCATGTGGGAGGGACAAATTCCATCTACATCACTCGCAACCATCCCCATGTGTCATAGTATAGTGAATAATCATCTTTATGGCAATGCTTATTCAAGGTCACAATGGATGATGTCAAAGTACACCGAACGACATGTGATGAGTGTAGTGACTTCAGATCTAAGAACCACAATCACCACCAACACTATCAGAGATGATCGTGACTACCAATCATGGTTTTTATGTATCACTCTTATGGTGGGTCTATCTAATACATTCTTCTCTAACAAGTATGTATGTGTTTGGTTTGATATCATGTGTCATGACTAATGAGATTTTTTCCATCAACCAACACACACTCTAGTCATATGTGTTATTATCGTCTATTAACCTTCCACAATAAAATCTGAATAGGGAAATATACTCTTAACATCTGTATGATCTCATTGTTCAGGTCCTTAACTTGAAGACATAAGTTATTGAGAAATATCATTCTTTAGACATTTATTATGTTGCATCATTATCTCATAACTGAATAAAATAGAATAAATTTGAAGATTGCCTTTATTATTAATCAAATCATTTACAAGTTATGCCAATACAATCATTATATGGTTGTCTCTCTGAGCATACACACCAACAATATGAATAGGTAACTATGTCGTCACATACTCCTTGAATGTTCTATCTACATTGGCCTAATTGAATAAAGACGATATGTGTTCTTACCCCAATCCCAAATCCATTGCCTAGACTATGGTAGAGGGATTGAACCTCCCCCCTAGGTGGCCCAAAGGAAATAATACACTGATATATACAATAAGAAATAATATTCTAATTTTACCTTTTTAACTGTAAAGAGCTTACAAGGGAGGCTCGAAGGCAACGAGATATTAAAGGCACATAAATTGAAACAAAATCTAGATATTAGATCTTGATTGTTTTACCATATCCGATGAAAGTTGTTTTTGAAGCTTGATCAATTTTTCTTGAGTTATTTCATGTCAATAGAAATGTATCTAGGCAATTATCCATCACAAACCTAAAATCAATGAAATTGGACACAATTAATGCAAATACATTGGTACACTTTTAAATCAAGATGAAACTTGCTGCATTAAAGAATATAATGCTTGGCAGAAAGTAGTATAAACCACAAGCAACAAAACAACAAGTCCAAGAAGTCAAATGCTAAAAAAATGTGCATCTTTTATTTATAATTCCCATTATACTCGAGAAGACATTGTCACTATGGACAATGCTATAACCAACATTTCACATTATGGTCCCAGGTAAGGAAAATACCACAATGCCCTCCATAATTGTGTCCTTACCCTAACAATATAACAAGGAGCAATGATGCTTGTACCCTTACCCAAAGGTAGGTACACTATGGTAAGAGGAGGCTTGCACCCTTACCCCAAGATGCGATAGGTACAATAAGACAAAGCAAGTTTGTATCATGGAAATTTAATTTGTGTCTTGAGTTTAATAAAACTAAATATACGAAAAATGGAAGTGTTTTCATAGGGAACAATATCCAAACAAGTAGAGTAGGATAAGAATATAACTAGTACTTATAATATGAGGACAAATTGTATCTTCTAAGATTAGAGAAAGATCTTGAGTAAATCACATCAAGATTATAAGTCATGGCATGTTAAACACATACACATGCATCAAAAATATGAATTTTAGCATAAAGCGGTCACAATGATCATGTAGGGTTTTTAACTTTATGTGTGGTATTCCTCATGGTCAAGATTGCATGTTTTGAGGTTATCAAGATTAGAATCAAGATGCATACTAAGTTCATAATAGAACCTTACCCAAAATCAGGGTCATTGGATAAATTCTAGATCAAGATTAAGATAGAGATTACATAAAAGAGTATATCAAAATCTTAGAAAGATTAGGTCACAATATTTGATTTTTCAAAAGATTTTGATTAGATAACAACAACATGATTTCATTGATTTTTATGAGTACAAGCATCAAGAGTGATAATAGTGAGTCTGGATTTAAATATTACTAGATCTAAGTTTCAAATAATCAAAAGTTATTGAATAGGGTATATCAAGTGATGTGAAATCATATTCTCAATGTTAAATCATTCAAACATTGTCAAAAGTGGAACAAGGTAACATTTAGAATTATAAAGAGTTAAGATGGATTTTCAAAATGGCCCCATTAGATTCCTCTTGATATTTCATGAAAATTGATTACTAATTTGTCTCAATTAGATCATTCTATCAATAACTATGATCAAAATAAGATAGCTTATTTACCTTTGAAAGATAGTCTGTTAGTTTGACGACTCACTATTATTATCTTGGCCCAATCAGGTGGTTGGTTGGGTAGAAAGAACCTAGCATGCCTTGAATGTTTTGCTCGCGATTGTTCATTGCATGGGCTTGACAAGAGCTTAGTCATTCGAGCAGCTCACGAGCAACCTCATGGTGGAAAATTGCATGCACCCTTCTATGCGTTGGCTCTTGGCCCATGATGCTTCAACACCTCTGTGCGGATATGCAAGTCACTAGAGAGGAAGGGAAGGAGGAGTAAGGAGTGAGGATCAAGGCCCAAGAGAATTCCAATTACCCTTGCCTTGATCTTGCAAGGTTAGAGATGCTCTAGTTCAGGACTAGAGTAGCCCCAGGGTGAGGCTTCTTCACAACAACACCACATAATAGCATAGGGGAACGACAACAAGAAAGGGTAGGTTGAGGTGTTTTGGGCACGAAAAAAGGGTGGTATAGATCAAGGGTGAAGTTCTGGAGTCATTGGTTTGGTTTATAGAAGGTGAGAGGGGTAGATCTAAAATTATCAAGGTTGGGAGTTTTCACTGTGGGGAACAATGGAGGCGACTCCATACCAATTCGAGATTTTAGCACAAAAATTTCCCATTAAGGGCATGTTTGGTTCCCTACAGTCATTGGGATTAAGGTGATTCATGCATTTAGTAAATACAAAATTAAGATTGAATGGGATTTCAAAAATCTAGAATATATGAAGTTTATTTTTGGTGTACATATCTTATACAGTCTGAACGAAATGGATGAAGAAGGAATATAAGGTTATGACAGTCACCTTTAGGTGGAATGGCTAGTAGCTTTTTTAGAGCGGCAAACAATTTTCTATGGAACTGCACACACATTTTGTAGAAAGTAGACACCCTCACATTGTAACCTGAATAAGATAAGGCAGAGAATGAGGAATGGACTGGTGCCGATAGGTTGAACTGGTAACTTGGAAGGAGGTGACAGCTAGATGATGGCGTTCGACTAGTTTAAAATGGAGGCCTTCATCCAACAATCACATTATATGCAAAAATGCAAGATGAATTGACTTTTTTTATCTCCAAAAAGAAACAAACATAATTATTTCACTGCTTCATGTATAATTGCAATCCAATACAGGGACTTCCATGGAAGAAAATTTTCCCTAAAGGTATGAAAACATTTGTATTGATGAGACAAATTTACTAGAAGAAGAATTAAGAAAAACGAACGAGAGATGTGGTGTGGAGGGAGGGATAAAGAAATAGACAACAAATCTTATTTCCATCTTTGGCATAAGGTTCAAGACAACCTAGTGGTCACTAGATCATGATCCAATGGCCGTTTTACGCTCTGTAAATAAAAGGGGAGCCCAAAATAGAAAGTAGGGTCTTAGAGAAATAAATTTCTTATATTAAACGAATCAATCATTTAATTAGGAAACTATAGATTAAATTTGAATAATTAATATTATAAGAACCCATTAAACTAAATGAGATTACTCAAAACATAAAGCACGATCGATCACTAATTAATCACATACCCAAAAATATGGGTAAATTAAAACCAATTTCAACATCAACACCAACTCAGAAATATTTGCATAATAGCCCAACATATTTCTTATATCCATACTATGCCAAGAATTTGATACAAATTGTTCTATATCCTTAGCCACAACATATATACACAGGAGAACAATATTCATATATGCCATACAAACAAGCATTAACATGCTAACAAAAGTTCAATTTGTTTGAAACACCATATACAAACTTTTCCTGCCCGGACCTGAGAGTACATGGATGACTCTAGGACACACTAGACATCTAATCAAGTTTCTCAAAGATTCAATACTATAGCTCCTCTTTGCTACAACATGTTTGTTTTCATCACTTCCGATTACCTAAAAAAATGTGGCAAACCATAAGGGTGAGACCCATGTCCCAGTAAGAGATATAACCTCCAACAATGTTTATTGATTACAAAATTTTTAAATAGTAGATAACTAAGCAGTTGGAGTATTTAATAATCAATTGAACAGATTGAACAGTTCAAGTATACTGAATAGATTAAGCAAATCATCTTAGCAACAAGTATGATCATCAATGCATATATAGATAACAAATAATCCACTTCTTTGGATAGATATCTACTCAAATATCATCAAATTCCATCTAATTACAATCATTATCATTAATCTGACTAGTATCATATTTCTTGCTAACAGAACAAGCAATGTAGTAGCATAAGCATCCCTGACATCATGAATATATCTAGCAACATAACATGTCTATCAATATTGGAATTTCAAATAAAGGGAACAGATCTATATCATAAGTAGAACTAACATAATAGAACAATTAACTACATAGGCATGATTAGTAGTTTAACCATTTCTAATTGCATAGGCATGGCTAGAAATATTAAACATAGCTAGGAACATCATATTAACCATCATTTTCAGTATATTTGACAACATAAGCATGCTTACAACATGAGCATAACTACAACATAAGCATATCTATTATCTCTTATCATACTATACATGATCTCAGTGAAAAGAAAGCAAACAAGGGTTATCATCCAATATCAAGCATTATGTATAACCCTAAACAGATATGCTAGATGGTTGTATTACATCTTTTATTATTCCCTGAGGAAATTGAGGATACCACTAAAAATCCAACTGACCACTGCTAAGTCGAAATTAGTGCCATACAAGATCTAGGAAGAGCCGAACTCCTAAGATCTTCTCCACCACCAGTCAGTACGGGTCTGCCACAATGACACATAAGGTCAAGATGCTAACAACCTAGTCCATCCTACTTGTGAGAACCCGTTACACTAAACAAGACTACTCAAAACATAAAACACAATCAATCACTAATTAATCACATACCAAAAAATATGGGTAAATTAAAACTGATTTCAACATTAGCACCCGCTCATAAATATTTGCATAAGAGCCCAAAATCTTTCTTATATCCATACAATGCCTAGAATTTGATACAAATTGTTCTATCATCTTAGCCACCACATATATACATAGGAGAACAATATTCATATATGCCACACAAACACGCATTAATATGCTAACAAAAGTTTGATTCGTTTGAAACACATATACAAACTTTTTCTCGCCTGGACCTGAGAGTACAAGGACGACTCTAGTGAAAGGAGGTGGGTATCCATACCCTACCATCTGAGGTACAACCACAGTTGTCCTCCAATCTTGTCATATATATAATCACCAAAACATGACCGTAGCTGTTCTCAATCACATCAGATGTATGAGGCATGACCATAGCCAACCTCTACAATTTGAATTGTGGATGACAAAGATATATCCTCAACTTGCCACCCCCACATACTCAACAGTATGCGCTCCGAGTTTCCCTTAGGAATACTCATTTCACCATCTGCAAAATCCTAACACTCAGATGGATATATGGCACATGGCACTACATGATTAGAGTTTCACTTGATTAGTTATTCCAATTAGGTGAATTAAGGCTGCATCAAACAAGTGGACATACAACCTCTAATTCACTTATAACAAGCACATATATATCAAAACTTCAAAAAATATAAAATGTGTGAAACATAATTTCTCATCTCATCATCACATGGTAATATTCACTTGCCATTCATGAGACCACACTGGTCATCATACTATCACAAGATATAAATCCTTTTCACAATATCATATGGTATCAACCCTTATCAACACAAGAGGATTACACCTCATTCAGGGCTCAACCATGCCCAAAGGTCATTAAGACCATCATACTATCACATGATATAAATCATTTTCACAATATCACAGGGTATAAACCCTTATCAACACAAGAGGATCACACCTCATTCAGGGCTCAACCATGCCCAAAGGTCATTAAGACCATCATACTATTCCCTGCAAGATCATAATTATCTTTCCATGCCTTATAACAAGGCTCAACAACATAACATACATATAATGCACCAGATCAACACAATATTGCATTAATGAGCCAGGAGATATTCATAAACAATCATAGCAGGGTTATATTAACATTAAAAACATTCCTTTATTAAATCAACATCCAAGGAATCTAGAAATGATTAACACTCATCATATTCATAATGCACATGTTTAACATAAGAAAGTATCAACCAAGTGGATATGATAACCACCAATTAACACATTAAGGTCTTGATCATGTTAAGGAGGTTATTCCACCATAATTCCATCATATAAGAATGTTAATCATGAATACTCATATTTATCCATTTGCATTAGAGTTAGGTTTAACATGATAAATTATATCAACGTTACTAATTAGCACTTATACCCAAACCCTAATTCACGACATCCCCATTGGATCATGGATGCATAAGGTGAAGCATCACCATCACATTCCATACTATTCTCAAGTATGAACCCACACATAAATCAAGGTGTAACCATCGGGTTATAGCATACTAGGGTTTCAACAACAGTAATAGAGTACTCCCTGATTGTATTAGTCATTCAAGGACTATTCATACCCAATTACCATCATTTAGTTATATTAAAGCTAGGTATAACAAGATATACCTCATTAGGGTTACATATCAACACAATATGATTATCATACCTTCTATTCATATGAGTGAATAGGTAAGACTACCTTATTAAGGGTAACCCTCCATTTGTTCCATCATCATTCAACCCATATCACCATATCACAATGTCACCCTGAACAATTGGATGTTTAAAAGGTAAGACCATTAGTTGTTTACATAAGTAAACACCTTGGATAAACCATCTATGAATTCCTTGATTTGTGCTCTAGAAAGAGTCACCATTTAACCCTAGACATCCCTTTATTAACAACATAAAAATTTCCATTGAGAGTAGGGTAAAACCCATAATCGACTGTTCATTGAAAACAAGCCATCCATTATCAACAAGTAAGATCCTTAAGTTGATCAAGTAAAGGAAACCATCTAACTCACATTATTAGGACCCAAATATTATATTAGCCATCATTCCACTTTATTGGAGGAATAAATAGTAGATCTTGACCATTGGATCAAGTTCATATGTTGAAACCATCAATTACAGTATAGATCCGACCATTGCATCAACTGACCCAAGAAACCATTGGTCTAAGGCTAAATTGATGCTACAACTACAATGATTAACTCAACATAGGTTGTAGAGACCTGATCCACCATCCTTAGTGACCATTAAATCACCATAGGTTGTTAGATCAACACTATATTCATTAGTCAACATCAAATATTAAGCTAATGTCATCATTGATTGATAACATCAGTAGGATACTTAATGGTTGACCATTAAAATTCTAATTGATCCAAAACCTGACCTAAGGGGGTGACCATAGGTTGTCACCATCATATGACACCTTTGATCTCAACTCATGAAGACAACACCATAGGGTTGTTGCAATGGTACCGTCATCGGGTCATGGGATTATAGAAGAAATCAGCTTAAAACCCTAAAACTGACCATTGGTTGATAGGTGCTTAGCAGCATAGGTGATCAAAACAACCTAATACAAGCCATATTATACCTTAGTAATAACATAAAAATTATCAAAGGTTCATCTAGAATTGAAATCAGAACATGGAACATAATAAAAATCGAAATCCAAGTCAAGCATAGCTTTTTAGTGCATGAATCATCATTTTCAAGAAAGAACATGATCTAGAAAGCTTATGATAAGCAATAAATGTGGAGCAAGTTATAAAAATTGACTCTAATGAGAATATGAAATACCAAACCGAAGACAAATTGAGCATAAGTTGTAAACTCATCCATCTAACACCTTTCTTCATCAAATGAGCAAACTCTAAGTATAAGGAGCAAGAAAGGTAGGGTTGTAGAGCTTTAAAGAAATTTCTACCATGGAACAACAATGTTACAACCTATATAAAGGTAGGAGAAAGGATAAAAAAGAAATAAATTGAGGAAAGAAGGGGATTCTTACTCTTTTAGGTCAAGATCACTAGAAGGAAAATTTTTAAACCCAAAAAGGAAGTCAATTGCAACCCTAGATCCTTTTTCCAAGAAGGTCCCCACTTTCTTCTTTGGACAGGAAAATTTGTAGAAGCACAGAGGGAGAATGAGGTTGGGATATGGAGGGAAGTTGTTAAGAGAAAATGTCTCGTTTTGGTGCTTAGGGATAAGTACATGAAACTTTAAGATAAAGAAAAAGAAAAAGTTGAAGTTCTAGTATCTATCCAAGTGTCCATGGCCTTAATTTATTAAGATTATACAAGCACACACAAAAGCAGCTCCCCCACCATCTGTATAGACCTTCTTATCTTTCCTTTGTTGAATTTCCCAGCCAATCAAATAATTCATTAGTTGATAGCTACTAAAGGTAGCTCATCCATGAAGGGTTAAACCCTAAAATACCCTTGGAGAACACCTTCAAACCAAGGATTAAATAGGTGCTCCATGGCTCAAAAAGCTCAAGAATAATGAGAGAATATCCAAGGAACACAGTGCAAGTGATAAATTGCAAATAAAACCTCTCAATTGGGTAAATTGTAGAAAAGTCCAAAATGTGCATAAAATTGCATAACTTGCTCAAAAAGTGTCCAAATTGGACCAAATTTGAAGCTTAAGCTTGTATTATGATTTCAAAGCATATAACAAGGTTATATTAGGGTTATAAGAATTCAATTATGATAATTAATCTTGTTCAACTCATTAAGCAAGTTTAGGGGCCTTACAACTATAAACCCCTAACAGGGATTTCACCCCCGAAATCCAAAGTAAACAAAGATGGGTACTTCCTTTGCACCTCATACTATTACCTTCACATGGTTACTTACATATCATGGTGATGTCACATCATTCATACATATCTCATCTTGGTTCAGCACAAACCCCCCCACCTAAGAAGACATTCTCAATATGGAATGTAGAAACTTGTTGTGTCATCTGCACAACTCTAGTAGTAATGTTTAACTTTAAATTCTAGCTATCATCCTAAAATTATATCTATTGTATCAACACATTACTCAAAAGTCATACTTGCTAAATTTTTACCATTCATGGCATGTGTCCCACACCATTCCTTGAAGCATAAAAAAAGCAATGTATC
This sequence comes from Alisma plantago-aquatica, assembly GCA_963693085.1. Taxonomy (NCBI): domain Eukaryota; kingdom Viridiplantae; phylum Streptophyta; class Magnoliopsida; order Alismatales; family Alismataceae; genus Alisma; species Alisma plantago-aquatica. The sequence continues at coordinate 501,833,115 of OY856411.1, forward strand.
CATCCTTTTTTATATACACTGACACTAGAACTCTTGTCAGTTCTTTTTCAGCATCAAAAGAAATGCTGACACTGGCAGCTATCGTTCCATACAAGGAAACATCATTCCTATTCAACCTTGTTAGGGGTGAAACAACAACACTATCTTCACCTTACTAGGATTTACACAACCTACTTAGAAGACATATCATGATCCCATAAAGAAATTTAATCAACCCATCTCACTCTTGTTCAGCTTGTCTCATAGCTATTGCTTCTTCGGCAACCCTAAGGTTTTTGAAGAAATATTGATCATATTTTTGACCATATTTTAAATACTTCAATATTTCATCATTCAAAGTTTGATATAACTTGTATGACATGACTGGAACACTCTGTTCCTCCTATTCATAAATTCTATTTGTATATTGGTTAGTCTATAGGACATAACTCTAAACTTATCATGGTCATGTGAATTATGTCATCCAATCTAACTCTTATGAATTGATATTTGATCATAGGTTTATCTTAAAGGAACACGGTATCACATATCTATTGACCAACAAACCATCTATCCTTGATAGTGGTCTTGCCCAGATATCATTGAACCATACACACCATTATAGAATCAATTTTTTCTTTTCTTTCCAAACAACATTTAGAGGGTCATCATCAACTCTCTTTCTATCTCTAAGGGAACGTAACACTTGGAATGTTCATTTAATAAACATCTCCAACCTTCACATATTTCTCATACTATTGATACATCTTGGATACTAGGATTCATTACCTAGGTATCCACCTCATGTGCTATAAGGAACTCACATCATTATCTCATCTACTTTTACCAACATAACAAATATCAAGAAATATAAGAGGAGTCTTCCTAATTATTGGAAGGCTCAAAAGAAAACTCATCACAAACTTTATGATCTTGGAACCATAGTCCAAGCAACCTTATGCTATAATAAGCTATCCACCCTCATGTTTACAACGAATCCACACATACCAAGTGGCAATGATCCACTTGAAAGTTGTTCCCCAGAAAGGAAAGACACAAAGGGAAACGTACTTCCCACATCATAGCAACATTATTTAGGGGTCACTAGCAAAAAGGTAACCAATTCTATTTTCATTATGCATATTTAAACTTCTTATGTATTATTTTACCTTTTTCATTTTTGGTTCCTGGCCATTAGCATAGGAATCATCATGATTAACATATCTCATTACTCCTTCCTTGATGACTATTTATCACATTTGGGTATGTTCTATTATTTTATTATATTTTTCAACCACTTATCAACATGTAAATACTCATATTCTACATTTACTTCATTAAATCGGGATCATCTCCCTTAATTTCTTTCACATGCCATGCTGATTTTTCATTAACAATTTCATACACACATAGGTCAATTAACTCAGGTTCCACCTTATTTCTTTGCCATTGTTCCCATTCATCTTCTCATTTTGTACTTGTTATAGGAGTTCTCTCTACCTTATGTGGATTTCATACATTGATTCACTTTATAAGCATAGACTTATCTATCTTTTACTTTATTATCTTCTTGAATCACATCTTCAAGAACTCTTCTTTTCCTTATTTGTATTTATATTTAGATTTCATGGTGTTGTATCTCTCTGTTATTCTTATCAAACATTCAAGTTTTGATAGATAATGATCCAATTCTCATCTTCTTTAAGGTAGGATTGAGATATTCATACGATGATTTCTTATTCATTATGCTCTTTAGATTATCTCAAAATGACTACTTGATCAGAGTAATCAGAAAGATAACAATCTAAGAGTTCCATACTTACCTTTTCTTCAATAATTGAATACCTGGTCAGGGCATCCAAGTACTTAGATTAGACAGTATGCACCATGTTTTTGTGTCATGTTCCTAACTTAGACATCATCCTAGTCTTAAGTCCTAGTGTCCCTATAGACTCAGTGAACCTAAATCTCTAATACCAACTTGTGAGAACCTATTACACTAAACATAAAACACAATCAATCACTAATTAATCACATACCAAAAAATATGGGTAAATTAAATCTGATTTCAACGTCAGCACCCGCTCATAAACATTTGCATAAGAGCCCAAAATCTTTCTTATATCCATACTATGCCAATAATTTGATACAAAATGTTCTATCATCTTAGCCACCACATATATACACAGGAGAACAATATTTATATATGCCACGCAAACAAGCATTAATATGCTAACAAAAGTCTGATTCATTTGAAACACATATACAAACTTTTTCTCGCCCAGGCCTGAGGGTACAGGGATGACTCTAGTGAAAGGAGGTGGGTACGCATACCCTACCATCTGAGGTACAACCGCAGTTGTTGTGGCGAAGCATTCGAAACAAATGTTATTAACTAAGAGGAAGCGTTCATTAACAATGAATTAATGAAAAATCACTAAAAATTAAAATCATTTACAAAGAGATCCAAACACAAAAAAACTCTTTTATCAAGAACCACTGTAATTCATTTACGTCCTGGTTCATAAGTACATATCTTGTACCATTCCTTCTCGAGGATTACAAGCATCAACTGCTCTGTTAAAAATATACACAAGCAACATAAGAACCTCGAGGCATCAAGCCAAAATATCAGATTGATTCATTCAAAGTACTAACTACTAACTCTGAGGACCTGAGAGTACAAAGACGACACATAGGACTTTCTATACAAAATATGACATCCAAAGCCTCCACCTGGAGAATTACAGTTGTTCCTGTTGTTGTTGCTTCTCTCCCCCTGCTATAGGGTTTCTGCCTCTTCTTCTGTGTCTACATAAAAAGTTGGATCCCACGGGGGTGAGACAATAGAAAATTGTCCTAGTGAGAGATATAACTCTCTGTCATAAATATTATTATTGCAGATAAATAGTAATAAACTGAGCAGGGGTTCTTTTATATTAACAGTAGTATTAATCATTGTATGAACAAAATATAATAATCTCCTTTTTTAAGGAGAACATTACATCTACCCATGGTAGAATTATACATCATCTATCTACTTTGCAAGAAATGCAAGGAATCATAAATATATCATCTATCAACTAAGGATGCTTAAAGAAATGTAACATCAACCAATGATTTTCATATTCAATCCTTAAGCAAACATGCTATATGGTTGATTAAATTTTACAATCACACTTATGCCCTAAGGAGATGAGGTATACCGCTCATACTCCAACCGACCATTACGAAATCAAAATCAGTGCCATATAAGGTCAATCGAAGAGTCGGCTGCCATGACCTCCCTTATCTCGGTCAGTATGAGATTCAATGTAGGACATCTTATGTCTCTGCTAAATAGCTTTCCAGGGTATACTGGCAACATCGCTATAGAGTTACAGCGTCAACTGCAGTCCTTCAGCATCGAGACTTTTAATGTTTATCTCACATCGACCCGACATTAAAATTATTGGGAGATTAGTGATACATCCATCCTGACATTCGGGGGATTAATGGTACATCCACCCCGACATATATAATGATAGGGTTGAAATATTTAATGTTTATCTCACATCAATTCCTCCATTAGGGCATAAGGATATTTTCGCCCATCACCCCCGCATACTCCAAAATATGCATTCTGGGTTATGTCGCGGAGCAACCTGTTTCACCATCCAGCAAATTCTGACACTGATGGTTATATGGCCAGAGCACTACATGATAAGATTCCACTCGATTAATTAAGTGCATTACTGTATTCTTTTAGCATCAGTCAAGTTCTCAAACATTATTATGACAAATACTATAAAGAAAAGTATAATTCATCTATCAAGTACTTTTCAAAACTTTATAAAACATTGGGATCTTAATCCCTTATCACATCATGGGCATTCTCATCCCTTAACATCTCATCATAATGATTATGGAATATGGGTATTCAAACCCTCAATATATCAAGAACACTTGTTACCACTTATCAGGTAACTAATACCTTTAGGTCATCTGACCAAGGTAAACATGATACTTGCTACACAAGCATCTCACATGGTTCTCAAAGCCCATTTAGTCTCTTGTTACCTCTTACTAGGCAACAAAGCATATAATGTCTCACAAGGCCATTAATGCATTTAAATAATTAACACATCATAGCTCATACGTGGGTATGCTCATTATCTCATGATTACCTTCATGATCATTTCATGATAACAATTATATCAATTATATATCAGCACTATGCAATGTAAGAGTAGCATCACTATTCCCTTATTTAGGGTATGGATTTCTCTTACATATCATCTCCCTTCATTAGGGTTAGGGTTTTCCATTATTAACCATTTAGGTTCTCAAGATCATATTATTAATGATCAAACCCTAATTCATTGCTCCACACATCTAGGAGCCAACATAATAACATAAGTATTCAATCATGCTTGTTTATTCTCATCACTTATCATTAAATGAAATATCAACACAAGATATGAGTTCCTCTCTCAACTTTTACCAAAATATGGTTACATCATACTTTATTAACTTGGCTTAACCTTTTATTAAGGTATGTTGGCCTACACTTATGAAAGTGCATTATATCTCAATGTCACAATTGACATGACACACTTCATGTGTTAATCATCCAAGTATATTGGATTTAGAATACATCAAGGTGTATTAAACTTGAGGTGTTGAATGTGATATCTATCATCTCTTGATGTATCACTTCCCTCATCACCTTTATCTTAAGTTCATCAACTTATATTGTATTAGGGTATCTCCCATCCTGATACTACATGCACCAATTCATCACATTTATCATGTAATGTATAGATCACAAGTCACTTGTTTAAAATATGCAACCACTGTCAATGATATGGACTCATCTCGAGTAAAGACATTATTAATATAAGGTCATCCATTAACAACCATCTTAGGTGTTTCACTTATCAATATATTAATCACTATTCCATTATTAGCTATAGAATTTCCCATCTTTATCCATTAGGGTTTACATAACATCACCCTATATTAGGGTTTCACATAACATCACCCTACATTAGGATTTCACATAACATCATCCTATATCAGGGTTCCACATACCTTCACTCTTTATTAGGTTTTCATATAGCATTACATAACATCACCCTGGATTAGGGTCTCACATCACATTACTGCATTAGGGTTCCACATACCGTCAGCCTAGGATAGGGTTTCACATAACATCACCCTAGGTTTGGGTTTCACATAACATCACCCTAGGTTAGGGTTTCATTATCTTGAATTAAGGTTTCTTATAACTTTTCCCCCAAATTAGGGTTTCATATAGCTTTACCCAAAATTAGGGTTTCTCAACTCATAGGCCAAAATTAGGGTTATGGTTTATCATCATATTTCCCAAGATTAGGGTTTCATGCACTATAACCCAAAATTAGGGCTTCACATGCCTTTACCCTATATTAGGGTTAGGATTTCATATTAGGGTTTCATATAGCATTATATAGCATCACCCTGGGATTAGAATTCACATCATATCTTTGTATTGGGGTTTCACTTGACATCACCCTTGATTAGGATTTCACGTGACTTCATCCTTAATTAGGGTTTCACATGACATCACCCTTAATTAGGGTTTCACATGACTTCACCCTTAATTAGGGTTTCACATGACTTCACCCGTAATTAGGGTTTCATCATTACCCTAGATTAGGGTTACACCTATCATTGCCCTAAATTAGGTTTAGGGTTCATGAACCTTCTTAATTAGGGATTCATGATCTCTTTATCAAGGATCATACCCTAATTACATATTATTTTCATGTTGAGAGTGTAGGGGCGTAACCACTTACTTGATCATTATACATGTATGAATTCCTCTCTCTCTCTCATCCCCTCTAGTATGTTGATCACTTCAAACTTGAATAGATTAGATCAACCCTTCATTTAAGTATACACACTTAGGGTTAGCTTAGTGTGTTCAGATGTTGCTTCCATAAGCATCAAAGGTTAACCACTCAAAAGGTACTAATCACTTAAGTACCTTGAGGGTACAACCATTGTAATTACCTTTGATAAACATCATCAACAATCATGGGGTTGATTGTACTTACATGATTTGTATCAATTAAACCTTCAAATGATTTTTAGGTATTAGACCTACAAACGATCTTAAGACCGTTAGACCAAACTGTCATTGAAACCGAATAAACATCAAACAGTTTGAGATTGTTTTCCCTCCAAACGGTCTGAGGACCGTTTGATCCCAAATGGTGTCAAGACCGTTTGGACTCAAATGGTCTCAAGACCGTTTGGTCCAAAACATCTTGAAACTGATTGGATCAACTAGGGTTTCCTCCAACCAATCAATTGATTTAAGGGTTTGCTTTATTAAATCGATCATCAATTGAACCATTGAGAGTACATCCAATTACATCCCTTGGATCTTTAACCATCCATCATAGACCTTGAACTCCAAATGGTCTTGAGACCATTTGCCTCCAAACGGTCTTGAAACTGTTTGGACCATCAACCAAAAAATTGATCCAATTCAATTAGGATTTCTTCAATCAATCGATTAGGGTTTGTAATCAATGGATCATTCATTCTGGAATCCATCATAACTAAATCAATTTTAGCCATTGGATTCTCATCATTCACATCAGCAATTAACCACAAATGGTTTTGAAGTTCAATTTACCCATTCGATCTTGAGATCCATTACCCATTCGATTTTGAACTCAATTACTAATTCAATCTTTTAGTTAATTACCCATTCAGTCTTGAACTTAATTAACCATTCGGTTTGAAGTAGATTACCCATTCAGTCTTAAGTAATTTACCCATTCAGTCTTGGGTTCAACTACCCATTCGGTCTTGGGTTCAACTACCCATTCGGTCTTGGAACCGAATTAGCTCAATCGGTTTTGAAACTGAATCAACACAATCGGTTTTGAAAACCATTTGCCCATTCCTTTGTTGAGGTGTGTGCTTAAGATGACATCATAATATTCAAGCTTCAAACCTTTGAAATCAGTTGTGATTCTTATGGTGCTTTCAACAACTCATTAAAAGGAAATCGAGAAAGAAGAAAGGTTCAACACATGATGAATAAATTGCAAGCAATAATGACATTTAAGGGTTCAAGTTATATAACCCACCTTCAAAATTAAATCCAAGCTTCAATTTCCACGTATTCAATGGTGAATGAAGCTCTTTCAACTTTCCAAGGTTCGTTCTCAAGTCTTGGAGTGAAATGAATGGCTAAGGTTGAAGATTGAATGAAGAAAAGAATAAATTAAGCATTGAATTTCGATTTCCACCATGAAATCAAGGTTGAAGATGACTATGGAGCTTACTTGCAGGTTGGGGCACGTCCTCCTGCTGCTCCTAAGCTCCCTTGTGTTCAACCAAAGCAAGGAATGAAAAAGGAATAAAAAAAGCCTTTCATGTGGGTTGAAAATGGGATGTATATAAGGGAATTTGAATGAGAGAGAAAGTGATAAATAATTCCTTCATCTCCCAAAATTGGTGCCACATACTCCCCTACATCCCTTGCATACGAATCCATATCCCCCAACTTATAATTCCTCTTCATTATCCATGAATTAAAGAAAACAAATTAAGCACCTTAATCAATATAATAATAATATCCAAAATTGAGTGGATATTACTTTTCCTTTAACTAATGTGAGTGGGCTCTCCACTCACATTAGATATTTCGTGGCCTTTCAAGGCACAAGGACGTTAACACTTATGCAAATTCAACCATATCATTTTTGGTTGAAGGGTACTTCTATTAATATATTTATTTTTGCATTAAATTGAATTAGGGTTTCAATTATGCTTAAATCTTGATTATTTTAATATCAAGATTCTCTCTCCTCCAAAGAGATTCAAATGAGATTACCCTATGATTTTATTGTATATATTTAATACCAAGAAACATTAGGGAGTCTCTAGAATTGGTAATTTGCATATTGAACCCTAGGTTTTGGGTAAATTGCACATTACACCAAAACTACGTTTTAATGCACAAACATTGCTTAATAAGCTCTTTCTTGGTGCTCAAGCTTTCACAAGCCATACCTCTGCATCATTCTCATTCTTATGATGCTTCAACACTTGAGGAACATTTTATCATGTAAAATTTTCAAGTTAACCCCTCAACTTGGGTAATTTGCACTTTAATCCAAAACAAGTAAAACATTGTTTCAACATTATTAAAAAAGGACTAAAATTGAAACATAAGTTCCTCTTGAGCCTTAATTATTTTTCAAAAGATAAATACAAGAATAGAAATGACTTATTTAAGCAAAACCTATAGGTTTAAGACTTAACCAAGGTCAGGGATGTTACAATTATAAACCCCTAACAAGGATTTTGTCGCCGAAATCCCAGGTAAAGGGAGACAAATATTATTTATTCATCATATAATCAAGTCTCCACATAACATCTTATTGTCATGGAGATGTCATAGAACTTTTGTCAAGACAAAGTTCTTCCATTCAGGGTTATCATAGGACTTGTCACATAGGACACATACTCCATAGTCCTTTTCATTATTGACTATAGAGTCAACTCTGTGTCAGATAGCATTTTTCTTTGTCAGGGATACATTATACGTGCCTCATTCTATTCAAGTGTCAAACCTCACTAATTTATCACCTTTCTCAACTTATAACTTTATATGACATGATTCTTGGTTCTGGGGAGTCTCCCATACTCCTTATTTAGTTTAGCATTTCACTTCTAAGAAAAGACCAGAGTTACATTTTGTCACCCACTTCTGACTACAAGTATTATCATACATCTGTTGTGCCATCCAATCTGTTGACACAACACTAAACTCTCACACTGCTTGTACCAACTATCTTATTAGTTGTACATACTTTTTTCATAAGGGGAGGTTACCTATCAATTAAGAACTTATCTTAGAGGTATATTAAAGAATTATTTTTAGTTTGATAAGATTCTCCCACAATAATTTTACAATTGTTCCTTAAATTAATACATCCTTATCAATGTTATGTTTATGTGGAGCATAAACCCCTAACAAGTGATGTCCATACTATTTTATGTAATTAAACTGATTTCACAGTTAGCCATTCCAAGTAACCAACATATATCCTCTAATTAGAGGTTATGCTTTTACTTTCCCATACCACCTGATATTTCTTAGATACCAGAATCCCTTACTTTGATATCCATCACATGTGTCAAAAACACATCACCTCCTCATCATTTCCATTTCTCTATCGTTATTTCTAAAGTTACGCATATAAGAAAATCTTTCTTTCATCATTGGAACATTATTTGTTACATATATCTTTATCTTGGAACCAAAGTCCAAGATGAACTGATACTTTTCTAAGTATCCATCATTAGATTATTTCTAATCCATGCACATCAAGTGTCACAGTATTCACTTGATTTCTATGCCCCTAAAAGGAGAGATCACAAAGAAACATATTTCTCTTATCACCCCATCATTACCCAGGGTTGTTTATCAAAGAGAAAGGATTATCATCTCCTCTCATCATTGTATGAACTTTCAACTATTCATGAGTCATATACTCTTGTTTCAACCTAGGTTCTTTGCCATTAGCATGGGAATTATAAGGATGATTACCTGTCATTACTCATTCCTTTGTTATTGTCTAATATATTTATGAACATTTTATGATTTTATCACATTTCCCATTTCCACATCATGGGAAAAGATCTTTACCATTCACATAGGCTTTATCAGACAAGGATCATCTCCCTTATCTCATTTTCTTTATCATGAGGATTATGCTTTTACTTCCTCATACACATAAATTGATCTGAGATCATTTCAAATTCCATTTTATTGTACTAAGGATGTGATAAAAATATCCATGCCATATTTCTAGTTTCTTTACGCTCACTAGATTGTTTCAGAATGACTACTTGATCAAAGTAATAATAAAGATAACAATCTAAGAGTTCCATACTTTCCCTATTGCCAATAATTATATACCTATCCAGGGTATACAAGTATTGAGATTAGGTAGTATGCACTTTATTTACTATCATGTTCCTCACTTTTCATATCATTATAAACACATGATTTAACATCCCTGGATTTTCTTCAGGCATTACGTCTATATCTCATCCCTTATCACCCAGATAAAAGAAATTATAAAGCATTTAAAGGAATACTGAGTAAAATATGAGTCCTCATCTTCCTTGTGTCCGCATATGACTAGTCAAAGAAAGATAAAAAACAATTTCTTTCTTATATTTAACACATGAAATCATGAAATAATATATATATCAGAATAAAACTATTTCATCTGACCTGTCTCATATCGTAGTTTGTTTACTACCTCAGGCTGATTCTTTTCATAGAATCTTACCGTTACCTGATGTTGACTTTGTGCTTTGTTATTTAATGCAGTTAATCCTACCTGGAACGTCTGTCCACGTCCTCGAGTGCTACTAGAAAATTGTTTCCTTTGATGACCTTGATGTCTCTGCCTCGGTGATGGGGTTACCATTGTGTTTCCAACTAGACAATCCTTTACTAGATGTCCTACCTGTCTACACTGGTGACAGGTTCTAATCTCTTGATATGGTCTACATGGTCCTTTACCCTTTTTGGGTAGCCCTTTCCTTAGTGCACTAGACCTAAGTTATACCGATGGTACCAAAAACTTCCCCTTTTTGGAACTACTAGGCCTCTGATCCTGATTTTGGATAGGCCTTTTCTTATTTCTTTTCTCATTATCCTTTTTTGGACAGTCTTTTCTGATATGTCCAGGCTGCCTACACCTATGGAAAACCCTGGTTTCAGGTTGTAACCTATTCCTTTCATCAAAATTCATTGCTCCATCATGCTGATGGTGAGCAAGAATCCTATTGGATTCCAAAAATTCATCATTGGGGGTGGGTAACCTAGGTTGTAATGCTAATACATGATCCACTATATGCATTATTTCAATCCTAACCTACCCAACAGTGATATTAAAAGAAGGATTCCTTATCATAGTTGGATCATCTTGGGGGTTCTCAGGCAATCGTTCTTCTCTCACCTGGTCCCTTGCACCTTCTGTTGGTGCCACATTGCTACTCTCAGCAGCATGTTCTTTGTGTGATCCAGACATCTTTAAGTTCTTCTTCTCCTATATGAGTAGAAGACACTATCAGATAAACTGGAAGACACTAGAACAGACTCAACAACCTTAATCCTATGTCTCTATAGACTTGGTGAACCTAGAGCTCTGATACCACTAATTGTGGTGAAGCGTTCAAAACAAACGTTATTAACTAAGCAGAAGAGATCATTAAAAACGGATTATTGAAAAATCACTAAAAATTAAAACCATTTACAAAGAGATCCAAACACAAGAAAACTCTTTTATCAAGAACCACTGTAATTCATTTACATCCTAGTTCATAAGTACATATCTTGTACCATTCCTTCTCGAGGATTACAAGCATCAACTACTCTGTTAAAACTATACACAAGTAGCATAAGACCCTCGAGGCATCAATCCAAAATCTCTGATTGATTCATTCAAAGTACTAAATACTAACTCTGAGGACCTGAGAGTACAGAGATGACACATAGGACTTTCTATACAAAATATGACATCCAGAGCCTCCACTTGGAGTATTACAGTTGTTCCTATTGTTGCTGCTGCTCTCCCCCTGCTATAGGGTTTCTGCCTCTTCTTCTGTGTCTACCTAAAAAGTTGGATCCCACATGGGTGAGACAATAGAAAATTGTCCCAGCGTGAGATATAACTCTCCGCCTGAAACATTATTATTGTAGACAAACATTAATAAACTAAGAAGGGGTTCTTTTATATTAACAACAATATTAATCATTGTATGAACATAATAGGATAATCTCCTTTCTTAAGGAGAACATTGCATCTACCCATGGTAGACTTATACATCATCTATCTACTTTGCAAGGAATGCAAGGAATCATAAATATATCATCTATCAACTAAGGATGCTTAAAGAAATGTAACATTAGCCGATGATTTTTGTATTCAATCCTTAAGAAAACATGCTATATGGCTGATTACATTTTACAATCACACTTATTCCCTGAGGAGATGAGGTCTACCGCTCATACTCTAATCGACCATTGTGAAGTCAAAATCGGTGCCATACAAGGTCAATGGCAGAGCCGAATGCCATGACCTCCCTTATCTCAGTCAGTACGAGATTCAATGCAGGACATCATGTGTCTCTGCTAAATTGGTTTCCAGGGTATACTGGCAACTTCTCTATAGAGTTACAACATCAATTGCACTCCTTCGCCATCGAGAGATTTAATGTTTATCTCACATCGACCTGGCATTAAAATTATTGGGAGATTAGTGATACATCCATCCTGACATTCGGAGGATTAATGATACATACACCCCGACATATATAATGGAGGGTTGAGAGATTTAATGTTTATCTCGCATCAATTACTCCATTAGGGTGTAAGGATATTTTCTCCCATCACCCCTGCATACTCAAAAATATGCATTCCGAGTTATGCCGCGAAGCAACCCGTTTCACCATCCAACAAATTCTGATACTAATGGTTATATGGCCAGGGTACTACATGATAAGATTCCACTTGATTAATTAAGTGCATTACTGTATTCTTTTAGCATCATTCAAGTTCTCAAACATTATTATGACAAATGCTACAAAGAAAAGTATTATTCATCTATCAAGTACTTTTCAAAACTTTATAAAACATTGGGATCTTAATCCCTTATCACATCATGGGCATTCTCATCCCTTAACATCTCATCATCATGATTATGGAATATGGGTATTCAAACCCTCAATTTATCAAGAACACTTGTTACCACTTATCAGGTAACTAATACCTTCAGGTCATCTGACCAAGGTAAACATGATACTTGCTACACAAGCATCTCACATGGCTCTCAAAGCCCATTTAGTCTCTTGTTACCTCTTACTAGGCAACAAAGCATATAATGGCTCACAAGGCCCTTAATGCATTTAAATAATTAACACATCATAGCTCATACCTGGCTATGCTCATCATCTCATGATTACCTGCATGATCATTTCATGCTAACAATTATATCAATTAGATATCAGCACTATGAAATGTAAGAGTAGCATCACTATTCCCTTATTTAGGGTTAGGATTTCTCTTACATATCATCTCCCTTCATTAGGGTTAGGGTTTTCCATTATTAACCATTTAGGTTTTCAAGATCATATTATTAATGATCAAGCCCTAATTCATTGCTCCACACAGCTAGGAGCCAACATTAATAACATAACTATTCAATCATGCTTATTTATTATCATCACTTATCATTAAATGAAATATCAACACAAGATATGAGTTCCTCTCTCAAATTTACCAGAATATGGTTACATCATACTTTATTAACTTGGCTTAACCTTTTATTAAGGTATGTTGGCCTACACTTATCAAAGTGCATTATATCTCAATGTCACAATTGACATGACACACTTCATGTGTTACTCATCCATGTATATTGGATTTATAATACATCAAGGTGTATTATACTTGAGGTGTTGTATGTGATATCTATCATGTCTTGATGTATCACTTCCCTCATCACCTTTATCTTAAGTTCATCAACTTATCTTGTATTAGGGTATCTCCCATCCTAATACTACATGCACCAGTTCATCACATTTATCATGTAATGTATTGATCACAAGTCACTTGTTTAAAATATGGAACCACTTTCAATGACATGGACTCATCTCGAGTTAAGGCAATATTAATATAAGGTCATCCATTAACAACCACCTTAGGTGTTTCACTTATCAATATATTAATCACTATTCCATTATTAGGGATAGGATTTCCCATCTTTATCCATTAGGGTTTACATAACATCACCCTATATTAGGGTTTCATATAACATCACCCTGCATTAGGATTTCACATAACATCATCCTATATCAGGGTTCCACATACCTTCACTCTTTATTAGGTTTTCATATAGCATTACATAACATCACCCTGGATAAGGGTCTCACATCACATTACTGCATTAGGGTTCCACATACCTTCACCATAGGATAGGGTTTCACATAACATCACCCTAGGTTAAGGTTTCACATAACATCACCCTAGGTTAGGGTTTCATTATCTTGAATTAAGGTTTCTTATAACTTTTCCCCCAAATTAGGGTTTCATATAGCTTTACCCAAAATTAGGGTTTCTTAACTCATAGGCCAAAATTAGGGTTATGGTTTATCATCATATTGCCCAAGATTAGGGTTTCATGCACTATAACCCAAAATTAGGGCTTCACATACCTTTACCCTATATCAGGGTTAGGATTTCATATTAGGGTTACATATAGCATTATATAGCATCACCTTGGGATTAGAATTCACATCATATATCTGTATTAGGGTTTCACTTGACATCACCCTTGATTAGGGTTTCACATGACTTCATCCTTAATTAGGGTTTCACATGACATCACCCTTAATTAGGGTTTCACATGACTTCACCTTAATTAGGGTTTCACATGACTTCTCCCTTAATTAGGGTTTCATCATTACCCTAGATTAGGGTTACACCAAGCATTTCCCTAAATTAGGGTTAGGGTTCATCAACCTTCTTAATTAGGGGTTCATGATTTCTTTATCAAGGATCATACCCTAATTACATATTATTTTCATGTTGAGAGTGTAGGGGCTTAACCACTTACTTGATCATTATACATGTATGAATTCCTCTCTCTCCAAACGGTCTCAAGACCATTTGGAATAAAATGGTCTCAAGACCATTTGGTCCAAAACATCTTGAAACCAATTGGATCAACTAGGGTTTCCTCTAACCAATCAATTGATTTTTGGGTTTGCTTTATTGAATCGATCATCAATTGAACCATTGAGAGTACATCCAATTACAACCCTTGGATATTTAACCATCCATCACATCCCTTGAACTCCAAATAGTCTTGAGACCGTTTGCCTCCAAACGGTCTTGAGACTGTTCGCCTCCAAACGGTCTTGAGACCGTTTGGACCATCAACCAAGAAATTGACCCAATTCAATTAGGATTTCTTCAATCAATCGATTAGGGTTTGTAATCAATGGATCATTCATTCTGGAATCCATCATAATGAAATCAATTTGAGCCATTGGATTCTCATCATTCACATCAGCTATTAACCCCAAACAGTTTTGAACTTCAATTTACCCATTCGATCTTGAGATCCATTACCCATTCAATTTTGAACTCAATTACCCATTCGATCTTGTAGCTAATTACCCATTCAGTGTTGAATTTAATTACCCATTCAGTTTTAGGTAGATTACCCATTTGGTCTGAAGTAATTTACCCATTCAGTCTTGGGTTCAACTACCCATTCGGTCTTGGGTTCAACTACCCATTCGGTCTTGGAACCGAATTAGCTCAATCGGTTTTGAAACCGAATCAACACAATTGGTTTTGAAAACCATTTGCCCATTCCTTTGTTGAGGTGTGTGCTTAAGATGACATCATCATCTTCAAGCTTCAAACCTTCGATATCAGTTGTGATTCTTATGGTGATTTCAACAACTAATCAAAAGGAAACCGAGAAAGAAGAAAGGTTCAACACATGATGAATAAATTGTAAGAAATATTGACATTTAAGGGTTCAAGTTATATAACCCACATTCAAAATTGAATCCAAGCTTCAAGATCCATGCCTTCAATGGTGAATGAAGTTCTTTCAACTGTCCAAGGTCCGTTCTCAAGTTTTGGAGTGAAATGAATGGCTAAGGTTGAAGATTGAATGAAGAAAAGACGAAATTAAGCATTGAATTTCGATTTCCACCATGATATCTAGGTTGACGATGACTATGGAGCTTACTTACAGGTTGGGGCACGTCCTCCTGCTGCTCCTAAGCTCCCTTGTGTTCAACCAAAGCAAGGAATGAAAAAGGAATCCAAAAAGCTTTCATGTGGGTTGAAAATGGGATGTATATAAGGGAATTTCAATGAGAGAGAAAGTGATAAAATTGAAACATAAGTTCCTCTTGAGCCTTAATTATTTTTCAAAAGATAAAGACAAGAATATAAATGACTTATTTAAGACAAACCTCTAGGTTTAAGCCTTAACCCAGGTCAGGGATGTTACAGTTGTCCTCCAATCTTGTCACATATATAATCACCGAGACATGACCGTAGTCGTTCACAATCACATCAGATGTATGAGGCATGGCCATATCCAACCTCTACAATCTGCATTGTTGATGAAAAGGATATATCCTCAACTTTCCACCCCCACATACTCAACAATATGTGCTCTGAGTTTCCCTTATGAATACTCATTTCACTATCTACCAAATTCTGACACTCAAATGGATCTATAGCACATGGCACTACATAATTAGAGTTTCACTTGATTAGTAATACCAATTGGGTGAATTAAGGCTGCATCAAACAAATGGACATACAAACCCTAATTCACTTCTAAAAAGCACATAAATATCACAACAAAAGATATAAAATGTGTGAAACATAATTTCTCATCTCATCATCACATGGTACTATTCACTTGCCATTCATGAGACCACACTAGTCATCACACTATCATAAGATATAAATCCTTTTCACAATATCATAGGGTATCAACCCTTATCAACACACTAGGATTACACCTCATTTAGGGCTCAACCATGCCCAAAGATCATTAATTCCATCATACTATCATAGGATATAAATCCTTTTCACAATATCATAGGGTATCAACCCTTATCAACACAAGAGGATTACACATCATTTAGGGCTCAACCATGCCCAAAGGTCATTAAGACCATCATATTATTCCCTTCAAGATCATCATTATCTTTCCATGCCTTATAACAAGGTTCAACAACATCACTTACATATAATACACTAGAACAACACAATATTGCATTAATGAGCTAGGAGATATTCACAAACAATCATAGCAAGGTTATATTAACATTAAAAACATTCCTTTATTACATCAACATGCAAGGAATGTAGATATGATTAAGACTCATCATATTCATAATGCACATGTTTAGCATAAGAAAGTATCAACCATGTGGCTATGATAACCACCATTTAACACATTAAGGTTATGATCATGTTAAGGAAGTTATTCCACCATCATTCCATCATATAATAATGTTAATCATGAATACTCATATTTATCTATTTGTATTAGAGTTAGGTTCAACATGATTATATCAACATTACTAATCAACACTTATACCCAAATCCTAACTCATGGCATCCCCATTGGATCATGGATGCATAAGGTGAAGCATCACCATCACATTCCATACTATTATCAAGTATAAATCCACACATAAATCATGTGTAACCATCTAGTTATTTCATACTAGGGTTTCTAGTAACAGAGTACTCCCTGATTGTATTACTCATTCAAGGACTATTCATACCCAATTACCATCATTTAGTTATATTAAAGCTAGGTATAACAAGATATACCTCATTAGGGTTACATATCAACACAATATGATTATCATTCCTTCTATTTATATGAGTGAATATGTAAGACTACCTTATTAAGGGTAACCCTCCATTTGTTCCATCATTATTCAACCCATATCACCATACCACAATGTCACCCAGAACCATTGGATGTTTAAAAGGTAAGACCATTGGTTGTTTACATAAGTAAACACCTTGGATAAGCCACCTATGAAGTCCTTGATTTGTTCTCTAGAAAGAGTCACAATTTAACCCTAGACATCCCTTAATTAACAACACAAAAAGTTTCCATTGAGAGTAGGGTAAAACCCACAATCGACTATTCATTTAAAACAAGCCATCCATTGTCAACAAGTAAGCTCCTTAATTTGATCATGTAAAGGAAACCATATAAATCACATTATTAGGACCAAAATATTACATTATCCATCATTCCAATTTATTGGAGGAATAAGAAATAGATCTTGACCATTGGGTCAAGTTCATATGTTAAAACCATCAATTATAGTATAGGTCTGACTATTGCATCAAGTGACCCAAGAAACCATTGGTCTATGGATAAATTGATGCTACAACTACAATGATTAACTCAACATAGGTTGTAGATACCTAATCCACCATCATTAGTGACCATTAAATCACCATAGGTTGTTAGATTAACACTATATTCATTAATCAACATCAAATATTAAGCTAATGTCATTATTGATTGATAACATCAGTAGGGTACTTAACGGTTGATCATTAAACTTCTAATTGATCAAAAATCTTACCTAAGGGAGTGACCATAGGTAGTCACCATCATCTGACACCTTTGATCTCGACCATCAGTTGTCATGAAGATAACACCATAGGGTTGTTGCAATGGTACCATCATCGGGTCATGGGTTTATAGAAGAAATCAGCTTTAAACCTTAAAATTGACCATTGGTTGATAGGTTCTTAGCACCATAGGTGGTGAAACCAACCTGATCCAAGTCATATTATACCTTAGGAATAACATACACATGATCATAGGTTCATCTAGAATTGAAATAAGTTTAGGGAACATTATAAAAATTGAAATCCAAGTCAAGCATAGCTTTTTAGTGCATGAATCATAATTTTCAAGCAAGAACATGATATAGAAAGCTTATGATAAGTAATAAACGTGGATCAAGTTATAAAACTTGCCTCTAATGAGAAGATGAAATCCAAAATATAAGAAAACTCGAGCAGGTAGGGTAGGAAATCCAATCATAAGTTGTAAACTCGTCCATCTAGCACCTTTCTTCATCAAATGAGCAAACCCTAAGCATAAGGAGCAAGAAAGGTAGGGTTTTATAGCTTTAGAGAAATTTCTACCATGTAACAGTAAGGTTCCAACTTGGATAAAGGTAGTAGAAAGGATAACAAAGAAATAAATGGAGGAAAGAAGGGGATTCTTACTCTTTTAGGTCAAGATCAGTAGAAGGAAGCTTTTTTAACCCAAAAAGGAAGTCAATTGCAACCCTAGATCCTTTTTCCAAGAAGGTCCCCACTTTATTCTTCCTTGGATAGGAAAATGCGCAGAAGCACAAAGGGAGAATGAGGTTGGGAGGAGGGAAGTGGTGAAGAGAAAATGGCTCGTTTTGGTACTTAGGGATAAGTATATGAAACTTTAAGATAAAGAAAAAGAAAAAGTTGAAGTTCTAGTATCTATCCAAGTGTCCATGGCCTTAATTTATTAAGAATATAAAAGCACACACACAATTATCTCCCCCACCATCTATATAGACCTACTTAGCTTTCCTTTGTCGAATTTTCCCAGTCAATCAAATAATTCATTAGTTGATAGCTACTATAGGTAGCTCATCCATGAACAAATTGTCCCCTATTAAAAAGTAGATAAGACTTATGAATATTCTTAATTTATAGTCCTATTTGTAAACTTTCATGACTCTGATGGAAAGCATGACTGTAAAAAAATGGTTATATATTTCGATACAATTTTGTAAGAATTTGATCATAAAGATAGGGTCTTTTCATCAATCATAGGAGTGTTGGCTGACGCTTGTGGGATACCATGGTAGTGAGGGTTGGTATGAATGTTGGAGTTGTTGGTGGGTTGGTTGGGGTGGCTGTGAACAGAAAGGATGATAGATGTTGGGGGAAGAAGGAGTTTGGAGGATGAGAAAGAAGTAGTTTAGAGATATGTGGATGGGAAAGGGAATTTTTTTGAGAGTACAAAGGAGTGTAATTAGAAGGAGATGGGGGTGATCAGGATAGGGAATATAGACTAGCAATAAAAGGTAATTAGGTAGCTATTGGATTATCTAAAGGACAAGGCATAAAAAGTAGATGATTGCTAAGAATGCCAAGGAGCAATCATCATCTTTCTTTTAATGCTACGTGGTAGGATATAATCATATTAGATTAGGGTTAGTCTCTAATACCACTTAATGGGGATCTAATAATTAAACTAATACCTAGTAACTAGTATTTCAATTAATGATATGATTTTATTCATCTGCACTAGGGTGTTTTAACAAGGCTAAACTACAACCTATATATTGGTCTGCAAATCAAAATAAGTTCAATGGTAGTCTATGTGGGAGTAAACTCTATCAATTTATAAGAGAGCCCAATGTAAAGGAAATAACTTGATAAGAAAATGTTAAATAAATTAAATAAGCACTAGAATTATAAGTTATGTAGAATTGTCTGTTCTTTGAAGTATGTAGAGGGGATCACATGTTGCATCAAGTTTACATATCCAAACTTCAAATTTTCAATGTTAAAAATTTAAAATCACATTACATAAGATTTTGTAGTAAAGTGTGTTTCGAGATGTGATTTTGTTCATTTTAACCATGTTGAGGGTAGTTAAGTAGAATCATTATGCATTCTATAATACAATGATGGTGCTTATCTTTAATATTGATGAGAATGAAATTACATGGAAACAATGTGATAAACCCTAATAAGTGAGTACATCTTATAAGCATACAATTTCTATTTCATGATATCATAATATTTAAGTGTGTGATTTCCCATGCCATGTTATGTTTTGATTACAATCTTATAAATAGTAGTTAAATAATGACAAGACACAAGGTTCTTATTATGCATACTTTTTTGCTAAAGCATTCTATATAAATAAAATCCATGCATTTTTATTAAAATGATATACAAAGTATGAATCTCACTATATATCTTCTTTGATGTAAGTTTGCATGGCCTTACTTAGAGGAAATTAAGGGAAGTATGTAAAGTATGAAAAAGCATGTGTGTCAATCATTTAATTCTAATTTTTCATGTCAATGTCAATATTTTTATTGTGTGGTTTTGATGGATGACCTATGGAAGATTCATACAAGATTGAATTCATGTCATGTAATACAATTTATTTTTCATCATTTATAAACATGCATTAAAAAAATCATGTGGTGACATTGCATATCCTGAGATATTTTTCCACAACATGATATTCATTTAGAATATCTTTTTTTGGTAAGATTAAATACAAACTTTGCCTTTTGGATTATAAGTGAATTTATTCAAAATAAGGTGTAGGAGTTTCTTCATAAATGACCCCAAGACGCATGCATTCTCTTATAATAATTTTTTTTACAAAAATGCCTTAACAAAAGTGTGGGCAACAAACTATGTCGCAATTCCTTTCTGAATGGCAAAACCTAAATTGATTCATTTATTTGACCTTGTATATAGGGAATTTCCAATAGAAAGAGTTTTGAAAAGTTAAGTTTGATCCCTATTTATCTAGATATATTAGTAAATCTATTATGTGTCTAAGAAGTAAACCCTCATTCATGATTTATGTTTTATAAGAAATAATAATTCTCTTTAACAATATTCCATGGTAGAGATATGTTTTAGTTTGACTCCTCTAACTCTGTTGTTCAGAACAAATTGAAATGTAACGTAGCACAAGGTTACTACAAGGTGATTGATATGTGGAAGCAAAGGAAGGTATGTGATATCTTCAATTTTCACTCAAAATTCATCATACTTGTATTGACAATTTGTAAACATATAATACGCATTTCATTGGAAATTATATATATTTATAGTTGGTTTTAAATTTATGGATCTAATAAATGTATTCATGTATATAATTCCAATTATATATTTCTATTGTTGCATCATGTATATAAATAAAATACTTGTAAAACCCCTCGTCATGATATATAATACAACTAAGCGAAAACTTTCATATTGAAGGGGGATGCCACACTTATGAAATCATGCAAATAAACACATAACTCACCATAGAGATTCATACATTGTTCTTTGAATAGGAAACTATAATTGAGTTATATAATATGCTAAAAATTCCTAAACATGAAAAACTATTAACAAAAGTAAACATGATTGGATCACCTAGTATGGATGGCACCCCACCGATTTTATCTTGTAGGTCTTCTAGTCCTTATTTTCTCCTCTTGAGTCCTTACTTGCTCCAATTCCTGGGGACATCACATCCCCATCCATGCAAAGGGGAAAAACAACACATCAGTAAATGGTAATGGAACTTTACAATATGAGAAAAGTAAATATACTTGACATGTAAGAAAACTTGACATGAATTAACTATATAATTCTTGAATCATTTTTAACATGAAGAATTGAATAGTAAATGTATGCATCCCACTATGATTCCACCTTAGAAGCACATGATTTCTAGGAAAGCCCTTGATGCTAGGAAAGCCCTTGACGACCCCTTAAGGTCCATGATTCGGGACCATGTAAAGACTATTTCAATTCCAATTAACTTGATCATTAACATGATCCTTGAACTTAGCATGATGGGATATATCCATCTTAACATGATCTCTTAGCATGATAAGATTTCTCTGTGTTGATTATTAACATGAATTTCATGATTCATTAATCATAAAATTTAATCATAATGAACATTTTAACAATAGGACATATGTAGCAATCATCAAGCAATAATATAGAGTGATCATGATCAAAACATTAAGCTTGCAATGATAATGTCTAATTTGTACTTAACATTCAGACAATCATAGTTACTTGTGCTCAGTAGCATGACCCATTTACCTTGGAGAAAATGTGAGTCTAAGATGGTCTCTCCTGATCCTTGAGTCAAATATAGGTCAAATATCCCCTTGACTGGATTAGGATCTAATTAGGATCTAAGTACTTGTTCATAAACATCATTAATCAATACATTGTGTTGATCTTAGGTTGAATTAGGGCATGAGTGGATTAAGGATAGGCTCACTCATCAACATCATTAACTTAGGAAAAAATGGGTTGGATTCGATCACATTTATCATATGTGGTATATAAATAGAGTTTCATTGATCAAATTAGTGTTTCTAATAAAACATCAAAATGGGAATGAAAATCATGGATTCAAAACCTTAAAATTAGGTTACTCTTGAAGAACCCATTCTAATGACTATTTATTTGCATTTTTTTGAGTATTCTATGATTTACTATGGATATTATGAAATAGATCAATCAAAATCAAGAAAATTGTAGTGTGGCATCATTGAAACCTCAATTAAAGCCTATGTAAATAAAATGTGAAATGAAGGGAATGACCAAAGCATGTGTTACACATGAATTAGAATCATAGGGGTAGTCTGGTCATTTAAACCCAATTATAAATCATGCGTGAGAATCAAAATCTAAAGCTAAATTATTAATGTTTCCCTTGCAACATTAATTGGATGATCAAAATTATGGGATTACTGGGGTCATTAACTGATCGAGGATCTTCCCCTATGAGCCATGTCTCTCACACAATAGCCTAGATCTTTGAGTTGTAGCTCTAGCGGCTAGAGAGAAACAACTCCTGGAGAACGGTAGGTTCCATTCAGCTCCTTGTGTTAGGACGAATCCTTTGAGATAAAACTCGGAGTTCACAACA
Organism: Alisma plantago-aquatica; assembly: GCA_963693085.1. NCBI lineage: Eukaryota > Viridiplantae > Streptophyta > Magnoliopsida > Alismatales > Alismataceae > Alisma > Alisma plantago-aquatica. Next base: position 501,856,427 of record OY856411.1, read on the forward strand.
TAAGGAACCACCTAGGTTCAAAGCACCTTCACGGTTGGCTACTGTCAAGGAAAACAAAGCCTCAAATTGAAGGAACCAGGTAAACCAATCAAGTAGGAGACTTGGTTGGAGATAGTCAAAACCATAGGAGCAGACACAAGGTGGGAGTATCTTGGTGTCATGGTGCACACCTACGAAGCAGCAAGAAATAGGGGAGAGAGGAGCTAGGCCGATGTAAAACCACCTAGAGATCAGAAAATAATTATCAAGATCTAAGGAACCTAGAGGAACAATTTCCATGGACAAAGAACTAAGGTTCCATGGCGTGAAGTGTTGGCAAGATCCTCAAGGCTAGCCTATAGGGTACCAAATTTGGGGGAAAGCTCATGGAAAATGGTTGTAGGAAATGCAAAACTAGGATCCATAAATGTCTATCAAGTGTTCAATTGCAAAGAAAGTGAAGGAGAGGTCTATGGAGCAGTGATGGCAACTTGAGGTGAATGATGAGTAGGTGGTGACGTACTAGGACACCAGATGCACAATTTACTATGGAGGAGGATTCCTATGATTGCTATGATGCTCTGAAGGGGTTTTAGGATAGAAGAGGGAGGTTGGAGGGAGGTCTGCAACTTGAGTCTGGGGTGAAGATGATGATAGAAAGAGGTGTTTTATGAATAGATGCTCCTAGGGTTTATGCAAGAGGAATGGATGCAGTTTCATCTCCCAAAGATGATGGAAGAGTCGGTTTCCAAAATGGACGCGTGGGTTGTGAGAATTTTGCAATCAAATGGGAAAGAGAAAATTTTTAAGGTAGGAGAAGATGGTCGACAGTTCGGATTTACCCTGTTCTAATGAGGATCTAATCCAATGACTTATATAGTGTGCATGATGAAGGAAAATTATTGAGAAGGGTGAGACAGTGAGATAAAACCAGACTTTGGTTTAATACATCACATTAATGAAATTGGATTCAAAACATTGGTCAAACCATACTCAAATATTTCAAATTTAATTGGGAGGGTCAAACATGGGTAAAATGAGTTCAAGCATGAACCATGGGAAAATTACAAGGTCTATAATATTCCTACAAATTTAGATTTTTTTGTACACATTATGGCCCATAACATCTATATTGGCTATTAACCTTAATTAAAAGGCATTAAAAGTAATATACATTTGAAAAGGCTCCTAATATTGAATCATTGGGTCACCATTTCAAGTTTTTCTCATTCAATAACTACATAGTCACCTCTTTAACCTCTTCCTATGTTTCATGGTCATTTTGTAGGAGAGATAAAATGAAAGAGGATTAATATGAGTCAATGGGCATACATAATTCATATTTGAAAGTGAAATATGAATTTGAGTCATATTTTCAATTTTCTCATCCCATTTTCATATAAGGACAACCATTATTAGCATTGTGAATTAAAACCCCTCAACTATTATTATTTAGAAAAACTCCATTCTAAGTTTTAAATTGGCTATGAAAATTGGGATGTGACAATTCTACCCACCATAAAACAAATTTTGTCCTCGAAATTTTCTAAGGTACTACCCACCTTAGGGTTTATCTTAGTTCTTCACTTAATGATATCTGACACACTAAAATTTGCATGATAGAAATGTATTTCATAAAAGGTTCATGTATGTTCAATATTTTACATGAAAGGGTTATGACATTTAAAATTTGCAAAATATCTATGTGGAGCATGAACTAACTATAACTTTAATCCTCATCTTCTCATCTTATACTTAGGGTTTATGAAACCATATTTACTTTTCCACTTAGGGCATATACCTCAAACTTGTCATAACTATCGATCACTAGGTGTAGATGACTTTCTAATCTTAGGTCCCTTTAGAAACTTCTGCATTGCTAGATATGTGGTGATTAGGCACATACCCAGAGATGTGGGATCTTGTCATGCTACTTCTCACTAACCTACTAGTGTAGATGTGCCATACCACATGCGTTAGGTAGAAAGGAGAATATCATTATAAGGTCTCATTCTTATGACATCCCTCTTCAATTCTCAATTAGTTGTTCATGACCATTGAGAATGGAGAGGCTTTATCATTAGCTAGGGTTAGGTTAATAATTGAGATCTAACTAAGTAAACATCTGTCTTGACATCTATATCTTCTTCTAGGGCAAAAACCCTAATCATTCTAGTGCATAGTATCCTTCCATTAGGAATATATCCTTAACCTTAAATTGATAAATTCACTCTAGGGTTAGATCATATGAATCATGTTGCGTTCTAGTGGCCATCCATTTATTGACTTTTCTACCATTAATGTAACACCCCTCATTATGATATGTAATACAACTAAGCGAAGGATTTCATCTTGAAGGGGGGTGTCACATTTATGAAATCATAGCAAATAAACACATAATTCACCATTGAGAGTCATACATTGTTCTTTGAATAGGAAACTATAATTGAGTTCTATGATATGCTTAAACAATACCTAACATGGGAAACTATTCACAAAGGTAAACATGATTGGATCGCCTAGTATGGATGTCACCCCACCAGTTAGCTCTTGTAGGTCTTCTATTCCTTGCTTGCTCCTCTTGAGTCTTAAATTTCTCTAATTCATGGGGACATCGCGTCCCCATCCATGCAAAGAAAAAAAATTTAGTAAATGGTAATGACACTTTATAATATGATCAAAGTTAATATACTTGACATGTAAGAAAACTTGACATGAATTAACTATAGCATTCTTGAATCATTTTTAACATGAAGAATTGAATAGTAAATGTATGCATCCCTCTATAACACCTCCTTAAGAGCACATGATTGCTAGGAAATCCTTTGACGACCCCTTGAGGTCCATGATTTGGGAGCATATAAAAACTTTTTCAATTCCAATTAACATGATCATTAACATGACATTGACATTATCATTAACATAATCCTTAAACTTAGAATGATGGTATTTATCCCTCTTAACATGATGGTATTTTTCCCTCTTGATCAATAACATGAATTCCATGAGTAATTAATCATAACCTTTAATCATAATGAACATTTTAACCATAGGACATATGCAACAATCATCAAGTAATAATATAGAGTGATCATGTTCAAAACATTAAACTTGCAATGATAATGTCTACTTTGTACTTAACATGCACAAAATCGTAGTTACTTGTGCTCATCATCATGACCCATTTACCTTGGAGAAAATTTGAGTCTAAGATGGTCTCTCTTGATCCTTTAGTCAAATCTCCCCTTGACTTGATTAGGCTCTAAGAACCTATTCATAAACATCATTAATAAATACCTTGTATTTATCTTAGGTTGAATTAGGGTGAATTAGGGTTTGAGTAGAATAGGGTTAGGCTCACTCATCAACGTCATTAACTTAGGAAAAAGTGGATTTGGATAGATCACATTAATCATATGTGGTATATAAATAGGGTTTCATGGGTCAAATTAGGGTTTCTAATTAAACATCAAAATGGGAATGCAAATCTTGGCTTGAAAACCATAAAAATCAGGTTACTATCAAAAAACCCTTTCCAATGACTATTTTTTTACATTTTTCTAAGAATCCTATGATTTACTATGAATATTATCAAACCGACCAATCAGAATAAAGAAAACTATAGTGTGACATTATTTAAATCTCGATTAAATCTGATGTAAATAAAATGTGAAATGTTAGAAATGAACAAAGCATGCGTGACACATGAACTAAAATCATGGGGGTAGTCTGGTCATTTAGACCCAATTATAAATCATGCGTCAGAATCAAAATCAAAAGTTGATATACCAACATTGACCTTGCAACATTAATCAGTTGATCAAAATCATGGGGGTCTCTGGGTCATTGACTGACTGGGGATCTTCCCCTATGAGCCATGGCTCTCACACAGTAGCTTAGAGCTTCGAGTTCTAGCTCTAGTAGCCAGAGAGTAGCAACTCCTGGAGAACGGTAGGTTCCATTGAGATCCTTGTGTTAAGCTGAAGCCTTTGAGATAAATCTAAGGCTTCACGACATAGGGAACTGTCTGGCTTTACATTTAGATACGGCCAGGAACAACAAAGCCTCAAACTGAAGGAACTAGGTAAACTAATAAAGTAGGAGACTTGGTTGGAGTCCATCAAAACCAGAGGGGCAGACCCAAGGTAGGAGTATCTTGGTGTCGTGATGCACACCTATGAAGCAACAAGAAAAGGGGAGGGAGGTCAGAAGGTGAAACCATCATGCTAGGACGAAGTAAAACCACCTGGAGATTGGGAAACAATTCTCAAGATCTAAGGAACCTAGACGAATTGTTTCTATGGAAAAAGAACAACTGAGGTTCCCTGGCATTAAGCGCCAACAAGATCCTCAAGGCTAGCCTATAGGCTACTGAGGTTGGGGGAAAGCTCATGGAAAATGGCAGTGGGAAAAGCAAAACTAGGGTCATAGATGGTTACTGAGCTTTCAATTACTGAGAAGTTGAACTTGAGGTATATGGAGATGAGACGGCGGCCCGAGGTGAACGACGAGTAGGTGGTGATGTCTTAGGACACCGAAGGTGAAATTGACTGTGGAGGAGGATTCTTGGGATTGCTATGATGCTCTGAAGGAGCTTCAAGATAGAAGAGTGAGGCTAGAGGGAGGTCTGCAACTCGAGTCTAGGTTGAAGATGATAGTAGAAAGAGGAGTTTTGTGAATAGGTGTTTCTAGGGTTTATGAAAGAGGTCACTTGATGTAGTTTCATCTCCCAAAGATGTGCAAGATTCAATTTCTAAAACGAGCGAGTGGCTTGCGAGATTTTTCCAATTGAATTAGAAACAACCGTTTCCAAAGGTAGGAGAAGATGATCAATGGTTAGGATTTACCCTATTATAATGTAGATTTGATCCAACGGCTTGTATCATGAACATGATCAAGTGAAATAATCAAGAAGGGCCTGACAATGAAATAAAACTAGACTTTGGTTTAATACATGACATTAATGAAATTGGATTCAAAACCATTGTCAAACCATACTCAAATCTTTCAAATTCGATTTGGAGGGTCAAGCATGGGTCCAATAAGTTCAAATGTGAACTATGGGAAAATTAGAAGGTCTAGAATATTCCTATGAAATTAGATTTCATTTATGTATAGATTTTGGTCCATAATTTCTACATTGGCTATTAACCTTAATTAAAAGGCATTAAAAGTAATATAATTTTGAAAAGGATCCTAATATTGAATACTTGAGTCACCATTTCGACTTTTACTCATTCAATAACCACATGGCCACCTCTTTAACCTATTCCTATGTTTTATGGTCATTTTGTAGGAGAGAGAAAAAGAAAGAGGATTAATATGAGTTAATGGGTGTACATAATGCATATTTCAAAGTGAAATATGAATTTGAGTCTTATTTCAAGTGTTCCCATCCCATTTTCATATAAGGACAACCATTATTGGTATTTTGCATTAAAACCCCTCAACTATTACTATTTATAAAAACTCCATTCTAAGTTTTAAATTGGCTATGAAAATTGGGATGTGACAATACTAGTTTCTTTTGTATCCTCCCCATCACTTTGACATAATATTCATTACATTTGAATGCTTTATTATATTTTTTAAGATGTGCACACGTACTTTACACAATGGGTGATAATACATGTACACTATTAAGTACCATTCTAAGTTCCTATATGGATTCTCACATACTTGATCAACAAAATGCCTACATGTGCATTGTATCACACTTTGTACAAAACAAGCAATCATTTTCTCACACATTGACAAAGAGTACACAAAGATCAATAAAAGGATTGAGGATTAAGAATATTGATGTTAGTAGTACATGTATTTATTTTGCAAATATTGAAATTTTTTTATTTTAGATGCAAAGATGAAAGTGTCATCACATTGTATGGTTAATGAAATTTTATATAAAATGAAAAATGAGATCACATAAAACTAGTGATAATTTTTAATGAATCCCCCATAGTGCATCCAACGCTAAAAAGGTTGGCATTCACATGGAAAAAATAGAATCAAGTGATTTGAGATTTATGTATTTGAACCAAAATGAGCCACATATCACCTTCATCAAAGTAGATAGTAGGACAATATGCATTTAACAGTTGAATTCCCATAGTTATCAATGTGAAATGAATGATTGGGATGTACTAAATATTCAATATAAAGATAAGCTAACAAAGTTATTTATGATTTTCTTTTTGTAGAAGTTCTAAATATTATGTATAGAAATTTTGCAATTCAGATGCTAGGCATGATTTGTGTGGTAATTGGATTCTAGGGCCCATCACCCCAGACAACCATACATGGTGTGTTTTCTGGTATTCCACATACAAAACATCAAGTCCTCAAGTCATCCAGGAATATTTCTTCTTAAACACTTTCAAAAGTACCAAGTATTTGAAATTGCAGGTGTCACACCAACACTTCTTAGTTTCATGCATCTTGAAGTTGTTCATTCAGAAAGTGAAGGACCCCAATGATCTAACTAGTATGTGAACATTTTTTACTTCAAACATATACATTACCACTAATTTGATGATAACTTTACCATTACATTCATATGTTTCTCACATTTCTATTGAGATCATTTTAGTTTCATAAACAGTCTAAAGGATCAAATGTGAAAACCCCTTCATTGGTGAAAATCAAGTCATAAGCTATAAGTTTGAAGTTTGACTAATAGATAGATTTTCTTTAGAACTTTGTTATAAATCATTTGTAGAAATTGTTTGAAAATTCATTAAGACCACTTGTGTTAGTAGAGTTATTTAGAATAGGTAACTACCGCATGTAGAATTAATTATAAAATCAACAAACATAATTTTCCATAAGATCAATTTCCCTCTAAATCATCGGCCGATGAAATTGTGATAGATTTCCAATTAATATGCATCAATTGAGTTTTACTAACACAAAACTCACCTGATGATCAATATGCCAAAATCTAATATGGTCTTTCATCAATATTTTGGATATAAAACCTGATTAAATGACCTAGAGGATTTTTGTCTACTAGTGTCAACCAACCAAGATTTGGCACTGTAAACTCAATCGGTGGAACTATAGTTGTAGATTTTTGTAAAATGTAATTTAGTTGTTATAAGGTGGTAAACATTTAAAATAGATTCATTAGACATCCCATCCATCCCACAAAAATGACTAGGGATTATTTCTAACTATTTATACTATCTAGTATGCCCCCTCAACTACAAACATGATCAATTATATTCCTAGGTTACCTGCTAGGATCATATGTTGAAGTTTAGAGTATGCCTATAGGAAACTTGATCACTCTTTTAGCTTGATCTCTTTCTATAATCATTATAGTGAACTTTTATTCTTGTAATAGAACTAGACCTTCTTTTAGCATGTTAAGTTATCCAACATTCATCTAATATCTCTCTTCCTAAGATGATGATTTTAAGATCTTCCTTGCATAAGGTGAAGGTAAAGGGAACTTTGCCCAAGGTAAGAAAGGTTAGTCCCCTATGAGTTTGTTGGAACCCTATCTTGAAAAAAGGGAATCTAGTCTTTCTTGAAAAGGAATATATGTTGGTGTAACTCTTATTCTTGAATCTAAGGAGTGACTCAAGATTCCAATTCTAGAGGTTGAACTCTCTAGGAAAATTTACATCCTTTGTAGATAGAACTATACATCTTATCCTTCACTTGTGGTTGCTTCAATCTCTCTCTCCCTTGTTTTCAATACCTGCAATATTCATCTTATAAAGCTCAGCCAAATTTTGTTTAAGAATTTGATAGCTCTATACACCCCTCAGTGCTTAGGTGTTGGTATGTATGCCCAGAGAGACAATCATATGATGATTGCATTGTGTCATCATGTACTTCGTTTGGTTAATAATAAAGGCAATTTTATCTATTATGTTTGTTCATTATGAGATGATTATATAATATGATAGATGTATAAAGAATGATGTTACTCGACGACATATGCTTTCAGGTTGAAGACTAAACAATGAGATCATATGTATGCTAAGAGTATACACATTCTTATTGTTTCCCTGGTCTGATATTATTGTGAAAGAAAAATAGACAACAATAATACATAAGACTAGAATGTGTGTTGACTGATGATAGAGTGTCATTAGTCATGATATTGGATATAAAGCCAAAGACATATGTACTTGTTGGATAATAGTGTACCGGAAATACCCACCTTGGGAGTGATACATGGAACCATTGATGGTAGTCAGAATCAACTCTCAGAGAGATACTAGTGATTGTGTTTCTTAGACTTGAATTTGCTACACTCATCACATGTCATTCAATGAGCTTTTGACACCATTCAATGTGACCTTGAATAAGGGTTTCCATACATGTGGTTCTTAGGTACGTTATGACACATGGGGATGGACTGTGAATGGTGTAGATGGGATTTTTCACGCCTACCAGAGTTGATATCCTAGCAAATTCAAAAGCGAGCCTGAAAAATGGAATGTGAGTTGATATGTGATATTGAGCTCACATGCATCTCAACATTATGCTTTAGTTCAAGAAACATAGATCAAATATTAATATGATGACAATTCCATGCCTCACATTCAATTTAGATATCTGAGACAAAGGAACTATACGATCACAGTAACAATGATCATAGATGTAGGTTGAAGTTGTTCTCCAATTTTCTGATTACTTGGGTAGTAATGATGTGTTGCTAGATATCGCTCATTGATTGGGATGTCATAATCTGGTTAAGTACATTCATTACCAATTTAGTTTGGGACCTATAGAGTCACACACATAAGATGCACTTGTAAGAGGAGTTATAATCATGTATAAGATTCAATGTGGTTACTAAAGTGTTATGGTAATCAAAATGAATAATATTGGTCGTCATTTGACTTATTGGAGTGTCTATTCGATTGACTGGTGTGCCAATCAACCGACTGTAGTGTCCAATTGACCAACTGGACTATGCTAACTTTGATCGATGGAACCATCCAGTTGAGCAATTGAAATGTTCAATCGACTGAATGAAAGTTGCCAAGTGATGATCAGAGTAGCCAGTCAACCGATTAGAGTGTCCAATCTATCAAATGGGTCAAACTGGAAATTTTGAACGAGTCAAACAATTTAATCTTGGCTGAATCAACTTGGACTGATTGTTGCAATAAAACCAGTGTTATTGTGATGTTGACAACAAGCTAGTCAATTGACTGGATTGTCTAGTCGATCGACTAGAGGTGTGATGTTGCCACCGTGATAACCTGGAACTTAGAGCTTTGAACGCGACTTCTAATGTTGACCTCTCTCTTTTCCTTACCTCTAATTTCATATTTGAATATGATGTGATGTGTGATCGATAACTTTTGAGTACAATTGATACCTTAATGACCCTCAACTTGACTCCAATTTAGTTTTAAAACATAACACTCATCTCATCCTCTCCTTATATTGTGATTGTATATTTGAATATATATATATATATATATATATTCCTTGTTCTTTTCCTCATTTTATAGAGCACTCTCATACGGTTCCAGTGCATCTTGTTTCACTCAATTTAGAGTTAAGATGACAAAGTTATGCTTGTTTGAACACCCTAAACTTATAACCTTTTTTCTAGCTAATTTAACTCTTTATTTTGATTCATGAGCCGACCGTGTTGGGCCCATGAGTGTGCCTGTGGCCTGCTCAACCCGCCTTCTTTTTCCTTGAGAATCCTTGGTTGTCTTTCTCAACCAATCGCTGGCCTATATTTCAGCGTGTTTACTTTTGGGCCCTTGGATGTTGCTAGCTAGGATTCACATCTTGATCCAATGGCTTGGAGATCATCTTCCTCGCCCATACAATGCTAGTGCCAATGGCACAAAGGCATCCTCACCTACTCCCATTGGTGCCAACCAAGGTCCCTTTTCACACTAATCGACACCTCCCATGCCTATAAAACTCCTCTCCCGACTCTTTGCACCCTTATTCCTCTGGTTTTCGCAACCCTAGCATCCCTTTTTCCTCTCTTGTTTTCCTCCTCAACCTGGGCGGCGCCACCACACCCCAAGATGGGTTTTCTTCCTTCAGTAGCTTTTAGCAATAGTTGAGCCTTCCACCGAGTCTATGCGGTCACAAGGAAGCTGGGAGGCCACCTCATGAGAACTCATGTGCCTTGGAAGTTGTAGCTCTGACGAGCCACTCCACCTCGCGCCATCGTCCGTAGATATCAGTGAGACCAACCACAGTGGAGGGTGGTTGTGAACCACTATGATGCTCCTCGAGCGGTCTGTCGTGGTGAGTAGCGGACGACATAGGAAAAATCACCCCAACCTGGCCAGATCTTGGAGCCCACATTGTAGGCCCAAGAGCACATGGAAATGGCTGATGTACACCCATCAGCCGCTTATAGCCTTTTGATGGAAATTTGAGGGCTCAAGTCAACCTATATGAGGTATCTTCTTACAAAAATGATATCTAATCATCCCTTGACCTTCTTCGTACATGCTTTATATGATTTTTGATCTATGGAACATGTTCTATGCAATAAAGATACTTTCAAAGCCTAATTTCTCTCATATCTTCACTGTTTATTCAAAATGGTTTACTTTGAAGCTTATAAAGATGATTAGTACTTGTAAATGCCCAATTTTGATCCTACATGTCTCAAGATAGGATGATCTTTACAAACCAGTAACTTTAGTTCACTTCAAACTTGTTTAAAGCCTTGGATCATCTTGGTTTAATCCTAATCACTACTTTGAACATAAAGATGTCTCTTACATGTACTTGCATGAGGTAGATTAACTAAAATGCCATCTTTGGCATATTTTGCTATTTTATGATCACCTAACCTTGAAATCAGTAATACTTATGATTCTATATGCCATGTTTGACTAATATGTTATGCCTCTTTGCATTAAATATTTCTTGTGACCTAAAAGGGACCATGTTTTTACACTTTTATGCCCTAACTTAAGATGTTTAATACTTATGTGGATGGATCCTTAATGTTGTTGATAAAATGAATCCTTAATATTCAAATCCCTATGCTCACTTCTGAATCAATCCTTAAATGACTTGCTTCTTGAAATTCCTTGTAACATACTTATACGCAGCCATGACATACATGTGGCATTTAATGTGATGTTATTGCATATGTTAATTGTTGGACTCTAATATTTCATATGATGCTCTAATGTCATCCATACTATCTTAATGAATTCAAATCATTAGAATCATCATGCTATATCTCTATATCCTAACTTGATCTACTAAATGCTTATATGACTTGGGAATATAACTCAATTGCATGTGATGGATCTAATATGATCAAAATGATCTTGCATGAATGGATTACGATGTAATCTAAATATAATGATACCCCTATTTCTAAATCATACCTTATACCTTTTTTGTAGTACTCATAACGTGGATGGTTCACCTAGACCTAAGGCTTAGTGTTAATGCTTATACCTATGTTGAATCAATTTATGCATGTTTGACAAGATGGGACACCACTCGAACTATTTGTTACCTAGGTTTAGGAGAACATCCACATGACATGTTTCATGTTTGCATTAACTAAACCTCGTTGAACTAAGACACCATGCTATATCTTTTCCTTGTGAGGTTCCCTTAGATTGGATCATCTCTAGGAATCTTACACGAGAAACATACTTGTTTTTTCTTAAAAGGTATGTTTTCCTCTTAACCTTACTATGATATTGGCTTGCTTGTATGTATGCTCGTATGTGTGCTTGTCTACTTATTTGTTGGGCTATTTTTCCTATGATTGCTACCTTCATGTTTGAGTATTCTATATAGACAAACCTTGAATATAATGTACATAAAGGAACCTAATGTTGACACAATGGATAAAGAAACCTAAAACATGCTTTGTATAAAATGATATCATTAAGTGTTCTCACTTGTTTCTCCTTGTTGACTATGATCATGTTTCTAGCCAAGCAAGTTTGTATTATTCTTAAACTATTTTCATGCCTTTTCGTAGCATACTTACTGCTTTAGCATTAATATATTATGTTTATCAAATTTTTAATTGCCAAATGAAGACATGATGCACTCTAGGTTATATGATCTCAAAACGAATCACCAATGGGTACACTTGAACATAGAAATGGGTACATATGTCTTATATACATGTTTAATATCTTGTTATCTCTTGTTGTTTTACTTTTACATATATATTGCCTGTGTGAAATATTGTGCCATTCTACGGACGAGCGCCCTAGTCCACTCTCCTTGGACTATGTAGCCATTAGGAGCGTGGACTTAGGGTAAAAAATAGCTCTGTGACAGCCACCTACCATGAGATCCGATCCTTTCATCTACCATGGGTTTTGGAAACCCTATCCCATCCACTCCTATATAAGAGGGGGTGGCCAAGTCTCTCAAGACACAATTTGACACAAGTGATAGACTTGACCTCTCACCATTATGGTAATGTGAGAGCCCAAGTCATATTACCTATGAAAGAGAGAGATAGAAAGAGAGAAGGAAGTTGATGCTAGCATATTGACATATGTAAGGGAAACTCCTTCTTATGACTTAGGAAGCACAATGTGCAGTTTCTAGTGGTCTGCTTGGACTATGTAGAGGGATAGAAGCTTTTTTTGCTACACTAGGAGGATGCCATCAACCATCATCTGGTGCTATAAACTACTATTTCTGTGTTGTTTTTTGAAGGAAGCACATCTCTATGCAAGGATAGCTGCTGAACTTGCTCCAGGATGAGGTATATCTTGCACCCTCTTTCCTACTACATCTTTGTTGATGCAATTTGATAGTTAGGAAATATGGATAGAATTTTTTGTTTCTGTTGCCTACCATATCTCCAAATTTCCCAATAGTGGTATTAGAGCCACATCAGTTTATGGTGTATCAGGATTTAAATTAATGTGATCAGATTCTATTTTATCATTTGTTTTGTTGCACAAGATGATAATAAGAAACATTTAATGTGCATATCTGATTAAATACCACATACACTAGGTAATGTCCCATAAGATCCTTTGTATAACTGTATGATATGATATATATGCAACTCATGCATGTTGCCCTAGAATGAGTTTTTACTATGGATGTTATCTATGGCTATGGCCAATACCCCTTGTATGCCTGTGTGGTTTGATGGTCTATTTCCTACATTGTAGATTTAGTTTGCATACTGAGCCTTTCTATTTCTTCTCCAAATGAAATAATTCCTTTTGGGTAAAAGAAGCATTCTAACTAGGAGAGTCGACTGAATGGAGTAAAATTCGATAGACTGAAGGAGCCAGAAAATTGGATATGCTAACTAGCTAAAGGATGTAATCGACCGAATAGATATCCAACCAATTGAACGGAGCAGGAGTCAACTATTCAACTGGAGGCCCAACTAACTGTCTAAAAAAGTCCAACCATTCACTGGAGTCGTGACCCAGTCGACCAACCAATAATGACCAACCGACTCACAAGTAGACCAACTGATCGACTGGAAGAGTCCATTCGACCGCTCGGTCTATTTCCATCACACATTTGTCTAATACAAGTTGCACATTTGATGTTTGACCTTAGGTGAATGTCTATTCTTTATGGCTCTAAAGAATTACATTAGAATGACCATAACCATTACTCATACTTTGTGATTGCATGCTTTGTTTGTGGATAGTATGCTATATGATACATATTATAAGTATGTGGTGATTGGATATGTATATGTATATATATAAACCCTCAATCAAACATTAAGTGTTAGATGTTTTCCATAAGCAGAACACAAGGAAAGCTTGATCAACTAAGCATAAGTAATGCTAAAGTGTGGTTTGATGTCTATCTCGTGGAAATGTGATGGAAGATATGTGGGTCTATCAAAATAGGATGCATATACTATCGTGTTGGATTTTTGATTAGGATTAACTAGGCGTCCTTAATGGGAGTAAGTGTCTAGAAGCATTACATATGGAATATGACACATATTTTTGCATACCATCTATCCAAAAATTTCTTGGATGCAATTGGAAAATGTTGCCTACCTTAATAATTGGTTATGGACACCGACATTGTTTGGGTAATAACTTAATGTGTTTTAGATATTAGCCCACTAAACGATTGTACGCTGTAGTCTTTGCAAATCAATCTTAAGGACTACTTATTTGAAGAAAAATAGTGGGAGCAATAATTCACTAAAGGTCTAATTAATTTTTTCAATCTTTTACAAATGAAATGAAATCAAAAGAGTTTAGACAAATGCAAATTTTATTTTGTAGAAATAAATGGCAAAAAACAACTTTTCATTGTGATTGATACTTGAGAAGGATAAACTAAAAGGGAACATCTCCCATGACTAGTTCAATACTTTGAGAATCCTTCTCACTCATGAGCATAATCTTATGTCTTGGATATACCAGTGCTAGAGGAACCTGGTCCCAATGCACCTAGGACTAAAGTGGATGCTTATTGGAAGCATGCCAATGATGTTGCAAACATCAAAACCCTCATGATATGTTATATGAATTTTGAGTTGTAGAAGAAAAATGCAAACATGGACATTCTTGAGAAAGTAACACATCTTAAGAACATGTGCTAGAATCATGCAAAGCAAAAAAGGTATGATGTATCTCTTTGAGTGTACAATGACCGACAAAGATCTAGTATGGCCCCATGTGGATAATTGAGCATGTGGAAAATTTAGATAGACTAGGATTTCTTTTAATCCTAGAGTTGGCCATAGATATGATTATGCAATTGTTGACTAAATCATATATCCAGGTTCATCAAGTTTTATTACATGAAGAACTTGGTTAGATTGTTGTCTGAATTTCTTATCATGTTGATAAATGACAAAGCATGAATGAAGAATCACAAACAAGAATTTGTGATAGTAATCCACAAAGGTGAGTCCAAGGGTAAGGGAAAAGCCAAGAAAAGTTCATAGCCTAACATGATGCCCAAATCTTCTGCACTCAAGACGAGGAGAAGGGTAAGTGTAAAAGGAATTTATCCATTTCACTTAAAAGAACTCAAGAAGATGAAGATCTCCCTTCAGGTATATATGTTACTGAGATAAATTTGTCTACTTCTTGATCTAGGACACTGGATATCAGATGTGGATATATGCTTGAATTTGTAGGATTTGAAAAAAGTAAATCCTTAAGGGTGAGGTGGAACTACAATTTGCAAATGGAGTAAGAGTTTTTGCCACTACAGTTGGATCCTACAACTTATCTATTCCCATTGGGCTTGTAATAGAGTTAGAGAACTGCTATTTTATACCTAGCATTAATAGAAACGTTGTTTATGTATCTTGTTTGTACAAGAGCGGATTCAAATGTCATATAAATAATGGTCGATGTTCTATTTCTAAAGATGAGATTTTGTATGACGGTGTCGCTATGTCTTATGGTCTATACTTATTAGATCTAGAGAAAAGTGTATATAATGTAAATACCAAAAGGCTAAATAACTCAAATAAAATATACCTTTGGAATTGTCACCTAGGGCACATACATGAGACACACATTTCTAGACTTCATAAAGATGGCTATCTAGACTATTTTGATTTCTAATGAATAAAGACCCATGAGTCTTGCTTATTGGGAAAAATGACAAAATCTCCTTTCACTAGAAATAATGAGAGAGCAAGTGATTTATGGGACTCGTACATACTGGTTTATGTGATCCTTTTAGAATAAATGCTATATGTGGTTATCTGTGACAAAGTGGTTTTCTGGCATAATTTTGAAGACGAAATATCTTTTAAGGTGTGTAGGATGTGATGGAGTGCACTCTTGGAATCCTAAATGTCAAATGACATAAGTGAAATCATATGGTTGAAGTTTCATAAAGTTTGAATGATCCTAGATATTGTTACTAAGGTTTGAAAATAATGGTACTTGGGACCAATGTTTCATATTAGTAGCCTAGGCTTTTGATCATATGTGTCACGGTTATGTTTTGCACCTTCCCTATCATTTGAGGAGTGCCACGGATTAGCTTTTTGGTACTATGATCCATGATGATGGAGTGGGCAGTTCAGCCAAGGTAAAAGATCACGTTCATCCACGATCTGCGATCGTGTGATTGGAGCGAGAGGTTGGGGGCAGTTACTTTTGACAGTGCAGAGACTCTATGACCCCCATCAAATGTATAATATGAATCTAGGTTCATGAGTTTGAGTGCTCAGTCTCCCTCATCTCTCCACCACAAACTATAGGTGGCGTAGGACAAGAGAGGTGGAATCGTAGGGGAGAACAGGAGGAGGAACCTCCTTCAGCAACCCATGGCGGTGAGCCAACCCAGATGGAGATCCATGGACATGGAAGCGGCACCCACGCATGCCAGAACGGACGATGCACACCTGCATCAGGCTCCAACAGTGGCCTGGATCGGGAAGGCGACCACAAGGCGTCAGGCCTTGAGCGTGACTACGAGAACGTGAAGGAGGAGAGTGCTTAGCGGCAGCACGGGTGGGCATTTCGTTGAGAATGATAGACCTGAAAGGACGCCATGGCAGAACTCTTGCCCGTGTTCCGGTCCAGTGGAGGTGCTAACATAGATGACACCCCACATACGCAAGCTTAACGGTGGGCAGCGGCTGTGATGCGTGAGAACACAGAGGAAAGGGAGTTCAGAGGAGATCAGCTGCCGCTAGCCTCGCCAGAGTTCTGGCTCACGGCGTCAACCACCACCTGTGTAGGTTTGTCTGTATGCGCCAAAGGTTTTGGCGGCAGACTGCACACCAGAGCTAGGATTGATGACGGTGACAAGCACGGAAGCACGGAGATTTCGAGCAGAGAGGTGGTGCATCAGTGTAGTTATAGAGGAGGAGACGCAGGTGCAACACTACAGATGCGAGAAACTCGAGGCAAGTGAGAAGATCTGGAAGTCGTCGACCTGTCATCGGAGTTTGGAGATGCAACGCCACTCACGAAGTGGATCACGTGCTCTGTTTGTTCCTCGGTGGAGCTAGTCCAGGCGGCGGCGCTATGTGGAAAATAGAGTTCTCGCACTGGGCACTTTGTGCAGATCGTGAGGAAGAGAGGCCAGTCACTGCCTTGCTTTGCAGAGGCGGCCGTTTTCCAGGCGGCTCGTGCACGGAACAGTAGGGCGTCGAGATGAGAAAGAAAGAAAGAGAGGAGAGCGGGTGAACCACTAGGATAAACCATGAACCGTACGGCCCAAGGCAGGAGCTGCGCCAGCCCTTAGTGCCACGTGTCGATGTCTGAGTGGTCCGAAAAGGTAAAATCGTAGTAATTATTCAGATCTTCTATAAATCGCAATAAATAGCCTGCTTATCAGAAAAATACAAATAAGGTACAGAAATTCTCAGAAAAATGTGTAGAATAATATAAAAGTGTAATATCATGATTTTTATGCACTAATATCACTGATATCATGTGAGATGTAAAATGGTCTTTTCATGTCTAATAAATAATTATAAATGAAGACCCAAAGTTATGAGAATATGTATGTAAGTCCATAATTATGTATAGAATCCATATTATGTCCGATATGGTCATGTTGATGTACAAAATCATGTAATTTGCTTAATATGTCTAATTAGGGCTAATAACCCTAATAAAATGCAATAAATGCATACTTAGTCAATAAATGATGAAATTTACAGAGGAAGCTCATATTAGTATATTTAAACTCAATTTTAATTATGAGATCATAATGATGAACAAAATCCATGTTATATGAAGATGGCCATTAATACATGTTATGAAACCATAATCTTGGTTAATGATGCAACCTAGGGCTAATATGTGCACATTAAGAATATGGAACCTAATGTTCAGATGATGAACTTTGATAATGAGATTTAATCTAGAAAATGACATCAGTGAGATAATCATAAGATAAGAATACAAGTAATCATGAGATTATCATAATGAGATAAGCAAACCCTAATATGAACACGATTAGGGTTAAGATGAGATATAATAGGATGAGAACCTGATGATAGTTTATGGTCTTGTCTTGGTCAGGTTTGACTAAGCTTATAGTTGACATCAGTGATGTGTGATTAGTATGATTTATCTCTTTGGAAGGTATGCCATTACCTCTTACTTGGCTTATTATATATTATGCTTGCGTTATATGGTAGTACAAACTTGGCATATGATATTGATTGAAATGATTGCTCTTGTATGATATGTTGCATGATTTTCTATACTTATTGCTATGAACACATGAAACATAAGATATATGGTCCATTATATGATAGAACTAAATCTCTTTGGTAGAATAGTGCATTGATGAAAGTACTAAATCTCTTTGGCAAAATAGTACATGTGAGCACTAAATCTCTTTGGCAGAATAGTGCATTTATGAAGTACTAAATCTCTTTGGCAGAATAGTACATGTGAGCACTAAATCTCTTTGGTAGAATAGTGCCTGTGGTTGATCAAGTTTACATATAATGGAAATGTGCCTAAAATATGTGTTCTCTTCTGGTAACAAATATCTTTGTGCAACTATACGCCTTTTCTTATATTCTTTTGTTACTGCCAAGTATATTAGTTTTATCTTATTGCCAAGATATGATGAGAGGTAAATAAAATGCACGTAGGCGTACTCAGTACAATATTATTGAATATTGTACTGACGTGTACCGCATGTAATCTTTTTTTTAGGTTGTGGTTATGCTCTTGAAGATCTAGGGTAGTTGAGAGTTGTATGGCGAGATGATGTACAGGTGGACCTGTTGTCTTAAGATCCTGTTGTTTAGATGTAGTTCATGTATATGTTTAGTAGTTTGCTATTCAATATGTAATATCAAATGTTGTAACAATTCATGTTGTAATTATATGTTGAATGGTGAACATGTGTTGTGGTTTTATTATTGTTCATGTGCATGTGCTACTGATTATTTCCTTCTGACTCCCTTGATTTTCTCTTTCTTAGCCTAGTGTGGGCGTTTAAATTGGAGTTCTCGCTGAGGTGAGGGTTTCAATTTGGACGTCCCACATCAGATTAAGTTTTAGAAAATCTGGGGACGTCACAGGTGGTATCAGAGCATGAACAATAGAAAAGCATGACATTTGCTCATTATGCAACTCAAAACTAAAGAACCTTGAACTTAATAATCTTTAGGGTTAGATTAGTCGTCTTTTAGAGACTAGATCTGACCTAGCCTCTAGGTTAGCACCTAGATGTCAGAGAACTAGGTCTAGACTGGTGCTTGTTGAGTAGCAAGTCCTTAGATGTCATTCTTTCCGGGTAGTGTAGCGGTATGGGACGTTGCACTATTTGGAAATGATGTGCATCAAGGGAAGAGAAATCCTAGACATATAGTGCTCGTTGTCTAGGATAGCTACACGAGTCTACACCATGTTCTCACCCTTTTCCTTAGTTTTCATGACACTAGATTCTCTACTATGTGTGGGACACTCGTTTTCTGGATTTGGTTTTTTATTCCAAACAAATCGAACCTCGATAGTTTTTCTCTGACGCTTGTTTTATCAGAGAAAAACTATATAATATTTTAATATGTATATGTATTACAAAAATGTGTCCCCACACATGTACGAGTAGGAGGTGGTCATGCAACCTAAGTGAAAGTGATGACATCAATCTAGAAGAGAGATTAGTCTAGATTAGATGTCTAGAGCCTTGTTGGTATATATGATAGATGGAATAGATGGATAAGTTGATGATATGATGTAAGTCTTACATAGATGACATAAGATGATTATGATGACCTAAGTTTTTCTTTGAGGACCTGAGTTTAGTTTTGAGGTTTTGAGATAAGTTTTGATGATGCAAGTAAATAGGCTTTTATGAGATAAGATATGTTAAGTTAAGACAAGGTTGTGAGTCAGCATGAGCCTCAATCTCTTTTACAAAGGAGGACCTCTAGTGTTAGGACCAGTTTTAGGGTTAACTCCAGAGAGAGTGAGACCCATTGGGAGAAGGTTAGAGAACCTAAACTCCAAGATATAAGAAATTTTAAGATATGTGATATGATATGTCCTAAACTAGACTAATCCTGTGTGAATGAGTTGTGTTGCCTAATGCATGATTCCTATAGTCTTGTTGAACCCTAGATGTCCTTGGGAGGACCAAACCCTAGAGATAGAGAGAGGCTGGTTATATATGTGCATATGTGAATAAGAATATGAGTGCCTACCATCTGGGTGAGGGAGCGAGCCCAAGACCCTGGAGGAGGTAGTATGTTAGTTTCTGTGAAGCCTCATGCTTGGGTTGGTGGTTTCCCACATAGGAATCTAGTGGTGTTTATAAGAGAGTTTTGGGTAAGCATGTTTCATAGATAGAGATCTATGATGAGAATATCATAGCATGTTTTGGTTTGTTCTTCTGTGGCTAGAGTTTGTATGGCTATCTCTAGTGCCAATGAGGTAATCTGAGAACCCTAGATCGAGACGAAAGATAAATTGTATGTGATTTTGAGATACTCATAGAGTTGAGTGAGCTCAAAGAGTTGAGCATGACACCACACTCAGGGTAAGGGTTGAGATAACCTCAGTCGGACTAGATAAAGTTTCTATACATCTTTGTCAAGCCACTTGTATAAGTGTATTAGCACAACCATGATATAATATATGTAAGGATATGATTAATCTCGAGACGTGATATATATAGACATGATAAGATGGAAACCTAGAGATGGTTTAATAGATCTCAATATATAAATGGTTAACCGTGTATATGAATAATGATGATTAATGTGAACTTTTATTTAATATTGTGATGAAATCACATGTAAATGTGGTAATTTATTATGAGAAATGAAATAAGATCATATGAATGAAAACGGTTACCAGAAGTGTTAAGCTTAGTGCTTAATAATGATGAAAATATAGTTTGAAAGTTAGCACAACATAATGATTATGACACCTTGATATGATATAGATGGATAAAGTGAGTTAATGATAATTAACTCCCTCCTAAAAGGCATATGTGAATGTTGAACATGACCTAATAATTATCTCAATAAAATGTGTATGAAACCTTGATTATGAGTTATTCTTATTAACTCCTTTAAAACATGGGAATATGTTGAGGGAACCCTAATGCACGGCTAAAGATAAGGAAGCAACCCTAACATATGAGATATGTAATAACTTAACCCGAGTTTCTAAGCCCTTGTTTGAGCTTCCTTGGAGTGAGGTTTCACCCTTGATGCTTTCAAAACCTCCTAATAGTGCTTTGGATACATGGTTCTAGGTAACCTTTGCGGATATGTTACACATAGAATAGTGCCTACAAGTGGATGCAGACATGGTAGTTTTCCTTGGAGTGCGAGTATGGTTAACTTTCGAGGATGAAAGTTCTTTTAAGATGTATATGATGTGACAAAGTGGTTTTCTGGCATAATTTTGAGGACGAAATATCTTTTAAGGTGTGTTGGATGTGATGGAGTCCACTCTTGGAATCCTAAATGTCCAATGACATAAGTGAAATCATATGGTTGAAGTTTCATAAAGTTTGAATGATCCTAGATATTGTTACTAAGGTTTGAAAATAATGGTACTTGGGACCAATGTTTCATATTAGTAGCCTAGGATTTTGATCATATGTGTCACAGTTATGTTTTGCACCTTCCCTATCATTTGAGGAGTGCCACAGATTAGCTTTTTGGTACTATGATCCATGACAATGGAGTGGGCAGTTCAGCCAAGGCAAAAGATCACGTTCATCCATGATCTGTGATTGTGTGATTGGAGCGAGAGGTTGGGGCAGTTACTTTTGACAGTACAGAGACTCTATGACCCCCCTCGACTGTATAATATGAATCTAGGTTCATGAGTTTGAGTGCTCAGTCTCCCTCATCTCTCCACCGCAAACTGTAGGTGGCATAGGACAAGAGAGGTGGAATCGTAGGGGAGAACAGGAGGAGGAACCTCCACCAGGAACCCATGGCGGCGAGCCAACCTAGACGAAGATCCATGGACATGGAAGCGGCACCCATGCATGCCAGAACGGATGATGCACACCGGCATCAGGCTCCGGAGGCGGCCTGGATCGAGAAGGCGAACACCAGGCGTCAGGCCTTGAGCGTGACTGCGAGAACATGAAGGAGGAGAGTGCTCAGCGGCAGCACGGGTGGGCGTTTTGTTGAGAATGATAGACCTGAAAGGACTCCATGGCAGAACTCTTGCCTGTGTTCTGGTCCAGTGGAGGTGCTAACACAGACGACATCCCACAGACTGAAGCTTAACGGTGGGCAGCGACTGTGATGCGTGAGAACACAGAGGAAAGGGAGTTCGGAGGATATCAGCTGCCGCTAGCCTCGCCGGAGTTCTGGCTCACGACGTCAACCACCACCTGTGTAGGTTTGTCTGTATGCGCCAAAGGTTTTGGCGGTGGACTGCACACTAGAGCTAGGATCGACGATGGTGCCAAGCACGAACGCACAAAGATGTCGAGCAGAGAGGTGGTGCATCGGTGTAGTTATAGAGGAGGAGACACAGGTGCAACACTACTGATGTGAGAAACTCGAGGCGAGTGAGAAGATCTGGAAGTAGTCGACCTGTCGTCGGAGTTTGGAGATGCAGCGCCACTCACGAAGTGGAGCACGTGCTCTATTTGTTCCTCAGCGGAGCTAGTCCAGGCGGCGACGCTATGTGGAAAATAGAGTTCTCGCACTGGGCACTTTGTGCAGATCGTGAGGAAGAGAGGCCAGTCACTGCCTTACTTTGCGGAGGCGGCCGTTTTCCAGGCGGCTCGTGCACGAAACAGTAGGGCGTCAAGATGAGAAAGAAAGAAAGAGAGGAGAGCGGGTGAACCGCTAGGATAAACCATGAACCGGACGGCCCAAGGCAGGAGCTGCCCTTAGAGCCACATGTCGATGTCTGAGTGGTCCGAAAAGGTAAAATCTTAGTAATTGTCCAGATCTTCTATAAATCACAATAAATAGCCTTCTTATCAGAAAAATACAAATAAGGTACAAAATTCTTAGAAAAATGTGTAGAATAATATAAAAGTGTAATATCAGGCTTTTTATGCACTAATATCAGTGATATCATGTGAGATGTAAAATGGTCTTTTCATTTCTAATAAATAATAAACGAAGACCCAAAGTTATGAGAATATGTCTGTAAGTCCATAATTATGTATAGAATCCATATTATGTCAGATATGGTCATGTTGATGTACAAAATCATGTAATTTTCTTAATATGTCTAATTAGGGCTAATAACCCTAATAAAATGCAATAAATGCATACTTGGTCAATAAATGATGAAATTTACAGAGGAAGCTCATATCAGTATATTTAAACTCAGTTTTAATTATGAGATCATAATGATGAACAAAATCCATGTTATATGAAGATGGCCATTAATACATGTTATGAAACCATAATCTTGGTTAATGATGCAACCTAGGGCTAATATGTGCACATTAAGAATATGGAACCTAATGTTCAGATGATGAACTTTGATAATGAGATGTAATCTAGAAAATGACATCAGTGAGATAATCATAAGATAAGAATACAAGTAATCATGAGATTATCATAATGAGATAAGCAAACCCTAATATGAACACGATTAGGGTTAAGATGAGATATAATAGGATGAGAACCTGATGATAGTTTATGGTCTTGTCTTGATCAGGTTTGACTAAGCTTATAGTTGACATCAGTGATGTGTGATTAGTATGATCTATCTCTTTGGAAGGTACGCCATTACCTCTTACTTGGCTTATTATATATTATTCTTGCGTTATATGGTAGTACAAACTTCGCATATGATATTGATTGAAATGATTGTTCTTGTATGATATGTTGCATGAT
The DNA here is from genome assembly GCA_963693085.1 of Alisma plantago-aquatica. NCBI lineage: Eukaryota > Viridiplantae > Streptophyta > Magnoliopsida > Alismatales > Alismataceae > Alisma > Alisma plantago-aquatica. Next base: position 501,880,119 of record OY856411.1, read on the forward strand.
TTTCAATACTTATTGCTATGAACACATGAAACATAAGATATATGGTCCATTATATGATAGCACTAAATCTCTTTGGTAGAATAGTGCATTTATGAAAGTACTAAATCTCTTTGGCCGAATAGTACATGTGAGCACTAAATCTCTTTGGCAGAATAGTGCATTTATGAAGTACTAAATCTCTTTGGTAGAATAGTACATGTGAGCACTAAATCTCTTTGGTAGAATAGTTCCTGTGGTTGATCAAGTTTACATATAATGGAAATGTGCCTAAAATATGTGTTCTCTTCTGGTAACAAATATCTTTGTGCAACTATACACCTTTTCTTATATTCTTTTGTTACTTCCAAGTATATTAGTTTTATCTTATTGCCAAGATATGATGAGAGGTAAATAAAAGACACGTAGGCGTACTCAGTACAATATTCTTGAATATTGTGCTGACGTGTACCGCATGTAATCTTTTGTTTAGGTTGTTGTTATGCTCTTGAAGATCCAGGGTAGTTGAGAGTTGTATGGCGAGCTGATGTACAGGTGGACATGTTGTCTTAAGATCCTGTTGTTTAGATGTAGTACATGTATATGTTTAGTAGTTTATTGTTCAATATGTAATATCAAATGTTGTAACAATTCATGTTGTAATTATATGTTGAATGGTGAACATGTGTTGTGGTTTTATTATTGTTCATGTGCATGTGCTATTGATTGTTTCCTTCTGACTCCCTTGATTTTCTCTTTCTTAGCCTAGTGTGGGCGTTTAAATTGGAGTTCTCGCTGAGGTGAGGGTTTCAATTTGGACGTCCCACATCAGATTAAGTTTTAGAAAATTCTGGGACGTCACAGGTGTGTTGAATATGTCCTAATAATTATCTCAATAAAATGTCTATGAAACCTTGATTATGAGTTATTCTTAATGAACTCCTTTAAAACATGGTAATATGTTGAGGGAACCCTAATGCATGGCTAAAGATAAGGAAGCAACCATAACATATGAGATATGTAATAACTTAACCCGAGTTTCTAAACCCTTGTTTGAGCTTCCTTGGAGTGAGGTTTCACCCTTGATGCTTTCGAAACCTCCTAATAGTGCTTTGGATACATGGTTCTAGGTAACCTTTGCGGATGTGTTACACATCGAATAGTGCCTACAAGTGGATGAAGACATAGTAGTTTTCCTTGGAGTGCGAGTATGGTTAACTTTCGAGGATGAAAGTTCTTTTAAGATGTATATGATGTGACAAAGTGGTTTTCTGGCATAATTTTGAGGACGAAATATCTTTTAAGGTGTGTAGGATGTGATGGAGTGCACTCTTGGAATCCTAAATGTCCAATGACATAAGTGAAATCATATGGTTGAAGTTTCATAAAGTTTGAATGATCCTAGATATTGTTACTAAGGTTTGAAAATAATGGTACTTGGGACCAATGTTTCATATTAGTAGCCTAGGATTTTGATCATATGTGTCACAGTTATGTTTTGCACCTTCCCTATCATTTGAGGAGTGCCACAGATTAGCTTTTTGGTACTATGATCCATGACAATGGAGTGGGCAGTTCATCCAAGGCAAAAGATCACGTTCATCCATGATCTGTGATTGTGTGATTGGAGCGAGAGGTTGGGGCAGTTACTTTTGACAGTACAGAGACTCTATGACCCCCCTCGACTGTATAATATGAATCTAGGTTCATGAGTTTGAGTGCTCAGTCTCCCTCATCTCTCCACCGCAAACTGTAGGTGGCATAGGACAAGAGAGGTGGAATCGTAGGGGAGAACAGGAGGAGGAACCTCCACCAGGAACCCATGGCGGCGAGCCAACCTAGACGAAGATCCATGGACATGGAAGCGGCACCCATGCATGCCAGAACGGACGATGCACACCGGCATCAGGCTCCGGCGGCGGCCTGGATCGGGAAGGTAGCCACCAGGCGTCAGGCCTTGAGCGTGACTGCGAGAACGTGAAGCAGGAGAGTGCTCAGCGACAACACGGGTGGGCGTTTCATTGAGAATGATAGACCTGAAAGGACGCCATGGAAGAACTCTTGCCCGTGTTCCGGTCCAGTGGAGGTGCTAACACAGACGACACCCCACGGACGCAAGCTTAACGGTGGGCAGCGGATGTGATGCGTGAGAACACAGGGGAAAGGGAGTTCGGAGGAGATCAGTTGCCGCTAGCCTCGCCGGAGTTCTGGCTCACGACGTCAACCACCACCTGTGTAGGTTTGTCTGTATGCACCAAAGGTTTTGGTGGCGGATCGCACACCAGATCTAGGATTGACGATGGTGCCAAGCACGGACGCACGAAGATGTCGAGCAGAGAGGTGGTGCATCGGTGTAGTTATAGAGGAGGAGACGCAGGTGCAACACTACAGATGCGAGAAAGTCGAGGCGAGTGAGAAGATCTGGAAGTAGTCGACCTGTCGTCGGAGTTTGGAGATGCAGCGCCACTCACGAAGTGGAGCACGTGCTCTGTTTGTTCCTCGACGGAGCTAGTCCAGGCGGAGGCACTATGTGGAAAACAGATTTCTCGCACTGGGCACTTTGTGCAGATCGTGAGGAAGAGAGGCCAGTCACTGCCTTGCTTTGCGGAGGCGGTCGTTTTCCAGGCGGCTCGTGCACGGAACAGTAGGGCGTCGAGATGAGAAAGAAAGAAAGAGAGGAGAGCGGGTGAACCACTAGGATAAACCATGAACCAGACGGCCCAAGTCAGGAGCTGCGCCAGCCCTTAGTGCCACGTGTCGATGTCTGAGTGGTCTGAAAAGGTAAAATCTTAGTAATTGTTCAGATCTTCTATAAATCGCAATAAATAGCCTGCTTATCAGAAAAATACAAACAAGGTACAGAAATTCTCAGAAAAATGTGTAGAATAATATAAATGTGTAATATCAGGCTTTTTATGCACTAATATTAGTGATATCATGTGAGATGTAAAATGGTCTTTTCATGTCTAATAAATAATAAACGAAGACCCAAAGTTATGAGAATATGTTTGTAAGTCCATAATTATGTATAGAATCCATATTATGTCAGATATGGTCATGTTGATGTACAAAATCATGTATTTTGCTTAATATGTCTAATTAGGGCTAATAACCCTAATAAAATGCAATAAATGCATACATGGTCAATAAATGATGAAATTTACAGAGGAAGCTCATATCAGTATATTTAAACTCAGTTTTAATTATGAGATCATAATGATGAACAAAATCCATGTTATATGAAGATGGCCATTAATACATGTTATGAAACCATAATCTTGGTTAATGATGCAACCTAGGGCTAATATGTGCACATTAAGAATATGGAACCTAATGTTCATATGATGAACTTTGATAATGAGATGTAATCTAGAAAATGACATCAGTGAGATAATCATAAGATAAGAATACAAGTAATCATGAGATTATCATAATGAGATAAGCAAACCCTAATATGAACATGATTAGGGTTAAGATGAGATACAATAGGATGAGAACCTGATGATAGTTTATGGTCTTGTCTTGATCATGTTTGACTAAGCTTATAGTTGACATCAGTGATGTGTGATTAGTATGATCTATCTCTTTGGAAGGTACGCCATTACCTCTTACTTGGCTTATTATATATTATGCTTGTGTTATATGGTAGTACAAACTTGGCATATGATATTGATTGAAATGATTGTTCTTGTATGATATGTTGCATGATTTTCTATACTTATTGCTATGAACACATGAAACATAAGATATATGGTCCATTATATGATAGAACTAAATCTCTTTGGTAGAATAGTGCATTGATGAAAGTACTAAATCTCTTTGGCAGAATAGTACATGTGAGCACTAAATCTCTTTGGCAGAATAGTGCATTTATGAAGTACTAAATCTCTTTGGCAGAATAGTACATGTGAGCACTAAATCTCTTTGGTAGAATAGTGCTTGTGGTTGATCAAGTTTACATATAATGGAAATGTGCCTAAAATATGTTTTCTCTTCTGGTAACAAATATCTTTGTGCAACTATACACCTTTTCTTATATTCTTTTATTACTGCCAAGTATATTAGTTTTATCTTATTGCCAAGATCTGATGAGAGGTAAATAAAAGACACGTAGGCGTACTCAGTACAATATTCTTGAATATTGTTCTGAGGTGTACCACATGTAATCTTTTATTTAGGTTGTGGTTATGCTCTTGAAGATCCAGGGTAGTTGAGAGTTGCATGGCGAGCTGATGTACATGTGGACCTGTTGTCTTAAGATCCTATTGTTTAGATGTAGTACATGTATATGTTTAGTAGTTTGATGTTCAATATGTAATATCAAATGTTATAACAATTCATGTTGTAATTATATGTTGAATGGTGAACATGTGTTGTGGTTTTATTATTGTTCATGTGCATGTGCTACTGATTGTTTCCTTCTGACTCCCTTGATTTTCTCTTTCTTAGCCTAGTGTGGGCGTTTAAATTGGAGTTCTAGCTGAGGTGAGGGTTTCAATTTGGACGTCCCACATCAGATTAAGTTTTAGAAAATTCGGGGACGTCACATTATCAATACTTCATCACATTTACTAATGTTCTCAGTACATGTGGCTATGAGTACTTAATGAAATGCAAGTCAGAATCCATTGAAAAGTTCAAGGATTTTATGAAAGAAGTATAGAACCAACTTGGAAAAAGTATCAAAGAACTTTGGTCCGATCAAGGTGGAGAATACTTAAGCCAAGAGTTTGAGGACTTTTTGTGGGACAATGGTACTGTATCACAATGGACTCCACCTGGAACACCACATTATAATGATGTATCAGAAAGAAGAAATTGCACCCTATTGTACGTGACATGATTGTTAATGAGTTTTTTTTTCTGATCTTCTGACTTCCTTCTAGGTACACTCTCTTGAAATCAAAGTGTTTACCCTTAACTGTGTACCTTCTAAATCAGTTCAAAATACACCATATGAGATATGGATTGGGAAATGTCCCAATGTGTGTTTTATGAATATTTGGGGATGTGAAGCTTATGTGAGAAAACAATTTCTCAAAATGCTTGGACCAAAATCAAATGAATGTTATTTTGTTGGGTATCCTAGGGAAACCAAAGGATACTACTTTTATATTCCATATGATAACAAAGTGTTCATTTACATGGATGTAGTATTCATAGAAAAGTACTTTAGTTCAAAAGGAATCAATGGGAGAAAAGTAGAACTCAAAGAAGTCAGAGACCAACAGGAAAACATTGAACCTATAGACGTATTGAAGGAATAAGGAGAATCACAAATAATTATGGAATCTTAAGTTCCTCATGTGACACATGAACCTATTAAAGCTAGTAACTCACTTTCAACCTAAAAGATTTGGATAAATTGTAACTCAAGAAGGTAATTATTTGGTCTTAGATGATGATCCAACAACCTACCTAGAAGCTATAGAGGGACCAAAGTCTTAGAAATGGCTTGAGGTCATGAGATATGAGATGGACTCCATGTACACCAACACGGTATGGACCTTGATGGATTCACCTGATGGGGTAAAACCCATAGGGTGCAAATGGGTCTTCAAAAAGAAGACCCATATGGATGGTAGTGTAAAAAGTTATAAAGATAGATTAGTTTGAAAGGGTTTTAGCAAGTTCAAGGTGTTGACTATGAAGAAACCTTTTCTCAAGTTTCCTTGGTTAAATCCATTAAGATCATGCTTGCCATGACAACTTATTATGGCTATGAACTTTGATATATGGATGTTAAAGCCACTTTCCTTAATGGAAATCTGCACGAGGATGTGTACATGACACAATCTGAAGGTTTTATAGTTCCAACAAAGTCAATAAAGTCTACAAACTAAAAATGTCAATCTATGGATTGAAGTAAGCATTTCATAGATTGAATCTTTGATTTGATGAGGTAGTCAAAAAGTTTGGTTTTAGTCAAAATGAAGATGCACCATGTTTTTACAAGAAGGTTAGTGGATCATAATTGTATTCTCATGTTTTATGTAGATGGCATTTTATTTATGGGGAATGAAATCACTACCCAATAAATGGTAAAGACCTAAATGGAAGGTACCTTCTCTATGAAGGACTTAGGAAAAGTATCCTATATCTTAGGACATATGATCTATATAAATAAATCTAGAAGGATTCTTGGCCTAAGCCAGAGTACATACATTTACAAGGTGTTGAAGTGGTACAACAAGAAAACTCAAAGAAAGCAAATTTTTCCCATGTCTCGTGGAATTAATCTCTATTGAACCCAATGTCACAGTTCTTGTGAAGAATGGCAACATTTGAGTAAGATTACATATGCATCTACTTTTGGATATGTCATGTATGCAATGTTATGCACTTGTCTTAATATCTCGTATGGTTTGAGCATGATGAGAAAATACCAATCAGATCCTGGTGAAAGTCACTGGACTTTGATAAAGAACATCCTCAAGTACTTAGAAAGAACTCAGGACCAATTTCTTGTTTATGGAAGTGAGATAGAGTTGGGTTCAAAGGGTTACAATGATGTAAGCTTCCATAATGACAAAGATGATTATCGATTGCAATCCAAATTTGTGTATTACCTTAATAAGATTTGTAAGTTGGAAAAGATTCAAGATAGAGACAGTTGTTGATTGTACAATAGAAGTTGAGTACGTTTCTGCCTCAATCACAACAAATGAAGCTGTTTGGATCAAGAAGTTCTTCAGTAAACTTGGACAGGTTCTAAGCATTAGCGATGCAATAGAGATTTATTGTGACAATAATGGAACTATTTCAAAAGGTAAGGAACCAAGATAAAATAATCATCCCAAACATACGCTTCAGCATTTCAATCTCACAGAGATCGTACATCAAGGAGATGTGAATATTTGCATAGTACCGATTGAAAGCAATGTTTTTGACCCACTGATAAAAGAACTTTTGTAGAAGGAACATGATGGTCATGCTAGATAACTTGAAATTAAATTCATGGGTGATTGGAACTAAGTGCAAGTGGAAGTGGAAGTATGTTGGTATGTATGCCCAGAGAGCCAATCATATGAGAGGGTAATGTGGCATCATGTACTTGGTTTGATTAGCAATAAAGGCAATTCCTTCTATTATGTGTGTTCATTAATGATATGATTATATAACATGATCAATGTATAAAGCATGATGTTACTCTATGCCATATGTTTTCAGGTTGAGGACATGAACAATGAGAAGAAATGTATGTTAAGAGTATATACATTCCTATTGTGTCCCTAGTCAGATATTATTGTGGAAGAAAAATAGAAAACAATAATACATAAGAGTAGAGTATGTGTTGACTGGTGATAGAGTGTCATTAGACTTGATATTGGATATAAATTCAAACACATAGGTACTTGTTAGAGAACAGTGTGCCAGACAAACCCATCTTGAAAGTGATAAATAGAACCATTGAATGTTAGTTAGAATCAGCTCTTAAAGTGATAGTCAATATTGTGGTTCTTAGATCCGGGGTCACTACACTCATCACATTTCATTCGATGGACTTTTGACACCATTCAATGTGACCTTGAATAAGTCTTTCCATATAGGTGGTGCTCAGGTATGTTGTCACACATGGGGATTGACTGTGAGTGATGTACATGGGATTTGTCCCTCCCAATGGAGTTGATATCCTGGCCACCTGATAAGCAAGATCGAGAAACACATGGCAATGCTCATGTGGGTCAATATGTGATTTTGAGCCCTACACATATCAATAGTCTTCTCTAGTTATTGAAACAAAAATCACATATTAAGAGAATAAAAATTTCATGCCTCACATTCAATCAGGATATCTGAGACAAAGGAACTATATAGTCACAGTAACATTGATTACAGATGTAGGATGAAGTTGTTCTCTAACTTTCCAATTACTTGAGTAGTAATGATTTGTTGCTAATTATCACTCACTGCCTGGGATGTCATAATCTAGTTATGGACATTCACTACCAATGTATTTTGGGACCTATAGGGTCACACACATAGGATGCACTTGGAAGAGGAGTTTTGATCATTGACAACATTTAATTTTTTTACTAAGGTGTTTAGGTAATGAAAATGAATACTAATGGTTGTAGTCAACCAACTTGTAACGACCCCGCCTCCCGATAACCCCCAATTAAGGGAGACCCGAAGGTCAGAGCCGTTATCCCATTAACAGGATCAAAGGTTCGACAAATAATCAGTAATAATTAATAAACTTTACCAACTAAACTGAAAACTGGTACAAAATAAAAATTTTCTTACCTTGGAAAAAACTGGGATTTCTAAACTTCTATCCGTGAAGATGATACTCTAACTAATCCTCCGGTGTACGTTACTTCTCATTTAATTCCACATATGCCTCTTTACTGTTTGTTCTTTTCATTTATACCTAAAACGCCGACAAACGAAACGTCGGTCAGTATATCGAAATATACTGGTATGTGGGGTCAACAAAAAGTTTGCACTTATGACTAACAATTTAAATATCACAATCAAATTATTTAACAAGCCAATTTACACTTTTCAGTATGACATTCTCCACCGCTTTTGCCCTAACCCTGGCATACCCACCTTAGGGTGCCCTTTGCCAATGACTTAAGGCCACCTTCTCATTCCCGAGCTTGGTGCCTGGGGGTCACCACTCATGGTGCCCACTTGTCATGCAATATCATAGGCCACCTTCTTGGTGCCTGGGGTCACCACTCAAGGTGTCCATTGGTCTACCCATCTGGGCCTGACCTTTGGTATCATCCATCAGGGTGGCATGTAGGTGCGAGAATCCATACTTCTATTATTAATGTGATAATCATAGTGACTTTATAATTTGCAAATATGAACATCCAAACTGATAATTTGCAGTCAATGCGATCAATCATCCGGCAACCATGCGGGAAACTAATGCGGTTATTCATAAGCGTAACCACATACCTGTACATGCAGATTTGAGACAGAATAGTCCAATCAACAATAGGCAAGCAAGCATTCAATAAGATCCTGAAACAAACATCCAATATTTCCTATCATGGATCATGGCATCCAAGTCTAATAGACCTATTCGAGCCCTAGGGTTACTATTTCATTTTTAGGGTTTCTATTGCAATTAGGGTTTCCTTTCATCTTTTACTATTTTAAACCCTAATTATTCACAAAAGATATTAAGGTTATCCCTTTACAACATTTAACCTTATTTTCGAATGAAAGGCATCATTGTCCATCAATTAAACCCATTAAACTTATCTTACATTAAAACTATCACTTTTATCCATTTAATCCATGACAAGATCATTATGCTTATTTATCATCAATGTGTAATTCATTATACTCTATTACTCATATGAACGTTATTAATCACCAATTCTACATTTTTCATGAGAAAACCCTAATTACTTTATTTAGGGTATTTATCCACAAACTAGGAACTTTAATACTCGAAATAGTCTTAGATTCAGAATATCCCATCTTTAATCATGAAATTAATCAATTAAAGCCATTAATAGTCAAATTAGTCAACATTAGGGTTTCAAGGCCCATTAAAGCATATTCACGCATATGAAACTACAAATTAACTAATTATATGCAAAGTTCATCCTTTTTCTTTTGAAAGTTCCTTTTTATCATTAACAGACTAATATCAACTTTAATCATTATTTAAACCCTACTAATCACATTAATCATATCAAAATAGGATTCTTTAGTCATCATTACATTAAAGTTAATAACTTCCCTTACTTTTCTAATTACAATCATAATTAGACTTCAAATATATTTTTATTGCATTCTACGCATTCTCCTGATCAATTTTCACATTTTGTTCATTTCCATCGGAGCTACGGTTAATGAGATATGATTTTTTATAAAATCTACTTACTTTGACCAATCAGGAGCTGCCACGTCACCTCTCCCCATGCAAGGAGGTCGCTGGTTGAAATTATAACCGAATTACCATCGTACCCCCGCGTAAGTTGTGGCTTCTTCAGCCCGCGGAGGGGCAAACGCGTCCAACTCCCTTTTGAGCGTCTTCAACCTTGGATTCCCGCGACCAGACCGCCGCAGCAGCCCTAACCGTGGCTTGCGCCGCCTACTCTCCCTCCTCTGGACCTAGAAGATCACCGGAGTCGGTTTCTCTTGCTCTGCCACCTCCCTCCGACCTTGGGGTGCCACTCAGAACTCGACCAGAGTGGCTGGTTCGAGTAGGGTTGTCGCACGACCTGCAGCAGGTGCTGCAGCCATGCGGCCATTGCTGCGCCTCGTCCAGGGCACGACCAGGATGACAATGCACCTCCAAAGCACCTTGGGGCATCAAGGTGACATTGCAAACCACCCTTGCCGCCTCATGTCCTACTGATCACGCAAATCCCATAGCTAGGGTTTAAGAATAGAAAGAACATGGAAGAAGGATGTGCGGGATTCCCTCTCCCTCTCTTGCACTCGAACTAGGGCCTTACCCTTTAAATAGGGTGAGTATCCATGCCCTAGGACGACCACCTATGAGTTAACTTAGCTCTATTCCCAATAGGAAACAAATTCCTTCATGGAAAAGAAAACCTTCTCTCTCTCCTTTATTCATTTTCTATTCCTTTCTCTTTAAATATTAAGATTTTCAAAAATTATTCCCTTCATTCTTTTAAAACTTGCCCTTTATTCCAATGGCACGAAATTCTATTTTCATTTAATAGGAAAATACTTTCTTTTTACCAAATTCACAAAATGCATTAATAATATACCACATTATGCTCTTATTTTTCTATCTTGGTATTTTCTCTTTCTTTCCCCTTTATTGGGGCTCCTTGGACCCCAAGAAACTCAAAGAATTCGAAATTCCTTTTTAAGGAATACCCATTATCCTTAAATGCATCAATATGCATAATTCTCATTATCTTGTTTTATTTCTTATTAAAATATTTCCTTTTGTGGATTTCTCTTTATTTCTATTTTATTTTCCTCATTGGCATTCCTTTTATCATTAGAAATCATTGGGATACGAAATCCCACTAAGGATAACTCAAAAATACCTCTTTTCACATATTTTCCCTTTTCATCAATGTTTTCAATTTCTTTATTAACAAGGCAATACTTAATTGCTATTTTCTTTTCTTATTGCCTTTTCTTTGCAACTTTGGACTCCTTGGAACCCAAGGAATCTAAGAGGCACGAAATCCTCTTTGGATTTGCCTTCTAGAGGTTTCCAAACCTTTCTTATCTCAAATTCTCATTTATTCATTAATAAATCAAATATCCTTGTTATTGGGCCCAATAGCCAATAAAGCCCGCAAATCAAACAACAAGGCTATTGTAAATGAAATCCATTTATTCAAAATAGATTATATCAATTATTTGTTCAAAAATATTTAATATGAGAAATTATATTTCTCAGCAAATGAACCCAAAATTAGGGTTGTAACATCCTTCCCCTCTTATAAGAATTTTGTCCTCAAAATTCCATCAAGCAAGCAAACAAACAGGATAATCCATTCTTATGTCCATCAGGGCTACTATGTGGCTTTACCCTATCCATGGTGCTTTCCAAGAACCTTCATCATCTCATATTCCTCCATCTGAGTTCTTTCTTACCTTGGTATATCGTACCCTCATAGGTGACTCATGACATTTCAGCCTCTCAAAAGCTGAATAGGTTTAGGGCTCAACACATGGCTTGGGTACCTCACATAGTGCTCTAGATCAGACTCATGGAACACATCACACATCATGTTATCCTGAGGGGTAAGACTAAACACAACCATCTCCACCAATCCATCTCAAATGGATCCCTATATCGGGGATTTAGCTCTCTTAGCTGTAGCTTAGAGGGGTCGGATTTTCACATTATTCCTCCACAGTGAACTGCATGTCAGTCTGCTTTGCATCAGCTCGTGACTCATGTCACCACTGGGCTCTCTCTCAGCCATTGCACGATCAAAGCTACATCATCTGCACACACCTGGGGTTCTTTTATGACCTTCGTGAGGCCTCCTTCACCAACATCGTCATAATGAAGTGGTGACCGACACTACCTCCTTATGGAACATCTTGCATCCCGATAAAGGCCATGGTGGTTAACATCACATCTTAGGAACTGTCTCTATGTATCACCCTAAATGAGCACACATGCTCTCATCAGACCCACTAGTCCGGATCATACTGTCCATTAGTATGGGGTGATAAACTGTACAAACACTGAGCTCTTCATGTATATACTTCCACCTCATGGAAGTGAACCTTTAGGTCACATCAAGAACTTTTGAATTCACATCATGGTGTAGTCGAACCATCTCTTTTCATATGTAGTTCAACCAGATCTGTCCCTTGACAGAACTCTTCCTTTCTCATGTCATCTAGGTAAGGCGATCTACCATAACCCATATTGTGTCTTGACCTTCTTGGTCTAGGAGAGACTCACAACATCCATAATGATGAACTCTCATTCCTTCTCGGGAACTCTTTATACTTTATATCCATGCACTGGGTTAATGGTGTTCGTCCTTCACCTCCTGGCTTGCATGGCCACATGCTACATGCAACTTTGTTTTAAGCATCCAGAATGCTACCATCACTTACTATCTTTGTAGTATCAAGGTGTATCATGATCTTAAAACCATGATCTTCTATAAATCATGATTCCTCGAGATCGATACCTCAGAAACCCTAAACTATTTTCATCAGGGCTTTATTACCTCCCTATCCAAAGAAGTGTATCTGAGGTCTTATTACCATCCTTTTATTACATCAAGGACTAAACTGGCTAACCAAATGACCATTAACTTGTTCAACGTATCAAAACACATCTTCTTTCCAAACTTAGGGTTAGCCAAACAACCTCAACCTCTTCTAGCCTCTAACTAAATTAGGCAGCTAGATCTCAACCAGAGCATTCATTACCATTTCACCTCTTTAGGTGTCAGGTAATGTGATGATATACATCTCCATGTATTATACTTATCATCTCATGTCAAATTCTAAGTTGGTCTTCATCAAGAAACTCTGAACTCATCCTCATGGTGATCCAACTCAACTTTGCATAACTTGCAATTTCCACGTAGCTCATGATAAGACATCCTTACAAGATGATTTCCTTAATACTCCTAGTGTTAGTAAACCATCCATGTACCATTCACTTCACAAGGGCATGTTATCATCTCTGTCCTCATACCTTGTAGCAATGTTTCAACTTGCATTATCTTTTATCCTTGGTGTATGGCATGCGTACTGTCCTATCTCTCACCCCCATAACAAGAGGAAATAAGCATTTGGCTGCAGTCCAAATACAGAGTTCTTCCTGTTCCAAGAGTAGAGATGGTACAACCCACCTCGCCAATACACTTTCAAATCTAAGTTGAAACGTGCCACATATCATCCTGATATCAAAATTTCTTCCATGGAAAACTGGTCCCGAACTTACTTGGTCCAAGCACAATCCTTAGTCATCTCCTCTAGGTCTATAGGGTGCCGACACTTTTGGGGTCATCCCTCTTCCCTTATGCACCAGAGAGTGCCCTACTCATCTGCCCTTTGGGTCCCATGAGTTCATGAAGGTGATCAATCTCCTAACCCATGGCCCTCGGACAATGATAGCTGTTACCTCCCGACCCTATGGTCATGCACAACTAGGGAATTAGGCAACTCCATCTTTCATCGGTCTTATCCCTACCTGACCCTAGGATAGACTTGGGATTATCTTATAGTACATGTCTGACTTAGAACCTTACCCAAGCCTTCATCATCTCTTTCTGCATTCATGACTGACTTTCATCCCTTCACAGGGGTCATGGCAACCTGCCTACCTTGGTCAGGCCCCATACCGGTTACCTCCATGGTAACTCATCCACCTGCACTTAGAGATGGTTATCTATGGGCCTATAGGTTCATTTTCATACCATGTACTCTTCACTTAGCTTCTCAAGATCCTATGAGACCTCTTTAGGTCATCTCAAAACCGACAGAACTGGTACACACCCTACCAAAGGGTCCTCTCCCAGGATGGGAGGAACTACAACCCGTGACAGCAATGTCACAACCATCCTTAGGGTTTACATCCGTATGAGCATGCTTAAACCAACAACTACTAAGGCACAAGCGTACCTACGAAACCATGCTAGGTCACACTCGTTCTCTTTCCTCATCATCAGATCAACTTGTTCGTGAGGGGTTCATCAAACATACCCTTACCTGAAGGGGTTTTCCTTTACCTCTACACATTAAGAGTACCATGCTCGAAACTATAGAGACTCAAATCTCAACATGAGCATTGGGTACAGCGCTTCCCCTCTTAGGCCTAGGAACCCTAGGTTCCCCTCCGGGTGTCCAACTGCATACTCATTCTCTTAACCAGGAATCCATCATGTCCAAGATATGTCATGTACTCCCATGATCTTTCTACTCAAGAAACACTTCAGAGTTGATTCCTCTTCCTGGACAACTACTAGGTATAAAGCCTCACAACTGGTGCCTTAACCTCCTCAGGGTCTAAAGCACTCTCTATCACATCTAGTAGGTAATCACTTATACCTTAGGTACCAGAAGCACCATCCTCCCTCTAGGGTTTGGTTACTCTCAAGCTAACCAAGACATCAACCTCCAGGGATCATGCATGAGGCAACCATTATCATCCGCTTAGGTCGCATCATTCTCGACTCCCACTGTTTCTCAAATTTCAGGGTTTTAGGCTTCCAACTTTCTGCTCCCTCTCCCTAGAGATAATCCTACAACCAACCTCTCTATAAGAGGTTCTGTCTTTATGAAGGATCAAGCTCCTAAGCATGCCGTTACCTGAATGAAGCCTATACTCAAACTTATGTTTACTAAAAGTTATCCATAACCCCTTATGCTTATCTCATAAGCCATCCATCATGATCCCTTGACTAGGGTTTCGTTTAATGTCACCACTACTGACGCACTCCGGGTTCAATTTATATCCTACTTGAAACAGCCCTATAGGTTCTTCTCTACCCTCATCCATGAAGGAGTTACCCTTCGTTCAAACATGCACGACCCTCTCCAGGGTTGGGTCGCAAAAGGTACTAGGTTATCCAACCTCTCATGGTTCGTATGACGATCCCAAGGCATGTCCAACCAAACACTCGGTCTAACTCATCATGTCATATCTATCTCTAACCTTCCCTTAGGGTTAGGGTTAACATCATCCTCAAAGGATGTGCCAGGTATCTACTTTTAATGAAGGTCTCCACCTCCCAAACTAACTCTCTCTACACTTCCTCCTGCAAAGGAGGTCTATCCTCAGGTCTCTCCTGAGGGCAATGACAACTCGTGTCAAACGACCTAAGCATGTATCTATTCTTTTACGCTTACTCTATTAAGCTTATGTCCATGACATCTTATTTACATGCTTTTTATTAATTGGGTGGAGGATTCCTTAATCCTTATCAATCTTACCCATACCTAAGAGGGTGAGGAAAAGAGAGAAAACCCTAATCCTTAAGGTCCTTAATAGAATTTGAGTCGAGAAGGGATGAACAAGATGAGAGAGTCCTAAAGGTATCTTATTTCAATTCATACCCTAAGACTTTGGCCAGGCAGTCACACAGATCCGGGAGTCCTCGTATTCCGACTAGCGGTGCGGAGGAAAATCTTGCTAGCCCCCGGTCGTGATCCTTTTCTAGACACCTCTGTCTTTCGGGTAATCCTCTAATAACTCCCTTAGGTTCTACGGAATTTGTAAAATTTAATAATTATTAAAGATTAAATGAGGAACCTATGCTCTGATACCAATTGTAACGACCCCGCCTCCCGGTAACCCCCAATTAAGGGAGACCCGAAGGTCAGAGCCGTTATCCCATTAACAGGATCAAAGGTTCGACAAATAATCAGTAATAATTGTTGGCTAAATGGACATCTATAAAATCCCTTTGTTTTGATTATGACAAACATTTCATTTTTATTTATCTAACGAGCTACTTGAGTGTGCAGGATGACACAACTATAAGGGAAATCCAACATGAAGTATTTATATTATCATGCAAATGTAATCATTGTAAAAACTTGTACAAAATTATAATGTACAAGTACTTAGAATCGCATGTAAATCAAGCATTGGATTTTCCCTAGCTAAACACCGTAGTCATCCATTCAATAGGACCACCTATGCACACATATGTATAACTAGTGCCTAACTTGAAACCTTAAAACTGGATCTCTCTCGGTCGACCAACTCCTCGACCGAGACACCTTCGGTCGACCATATTCTCGACCGAGAAAGATCCAAGTAGCCGTTAGACATATCTGCATATAACTTGAGAAAAGAGAAGCCTGTCGGTCGACAAGTCCTCGACCGAGAGGTGTCTCGGTCGACCTTCACTCGACCGAGATGATCTCTGCAATTAGCCGTTAGACTAAACTGACAAGTTAGTTGGCAGTTGGAAATAGACGTTGCATTCAGAGAGCCTGTCGGTCGACGACACTTCGACCGAGTAGGTGTCTCGGTCGACCGTTCTTCGACCGAGACGATCTCTGACAGAATCTGCAGAGTAAAAGCAATTAGCCGTTGCTAATGCCCCTAACTTATTCCTAACGGCTAATTAAGCACTAGGAACCCCCTAGAAGTTGTCTAGAATGTCCTTAAGCATACTTAGGCCATTCCTATAAATAGGACAAGCCATAGGACACTATGATACACTTCTTACACTTGATATACTTGAGAAAATACTTGAGCCCTCTTGTGCAATCTGTGTGAACTGAGCTTTGTGATCAATTGGCCATTTTCTCCTTAGCTCAAGCTCGTCCTATAGGCTAGATTTTCCTAACCCTAGCAATCACAAGTACATCATATTGGCTAGGAAAATCCAAACGCTTGATCTAGGGAAATCAAGCCTTGAGCTACAAGGATAAGTTGTATTTTCTTTTATTCCCTTCTTGTTTCTTGTATTACTTGTACTCTCCTTGCTACTCCAGGTAGGAGGCTGCGGATTGGAGAGGGTGAAGCTCTTCGTGGTGAAGAGGAAGACTTTGGACTACTTCAGAAGGCTGTCTTGACGGGAAGCTACTTCAGGAGGAAGGCTACTTCAAGGGGGAGCTTGAAGTTACTTCAAGGAAGGCTGCTTCGAGGTTGGCAAGACTACTTCAAAGTGAAGGCTGTCCAAAGGGTGTTTAGAAAGTATTGTAAATTTTATGTAACATCCTTGAGAGGTAATAAAATTTAGTACTTTCAAAATCCCGGTTGGGTAAGCAACCGGGTAGTGGACTGACTCCTTAGTATTTGCTAAGGTGGAACCACTCTAAACACCTGTGTTCCTCTTCTTAATCTTCAGTTTGGTTGTTTGAGTTTAAATTACTTTAAAATCTCTATAAAACTCTATTCACCCCCCCTCTAGAGGTTTTCAATTGGTATCAGAGCAGGCTTCAAGGAGCTCTAACAAAGTCTTGAAGAAAAGATGGGGGATGGAGTGCTCAACAACCTCAACATTGAAGGAACGCTCGTTGCTCGACCT
Organism: Alisma plantago-aquatica; assembly: GCA_963693085.1. Lineage (NCBI taxonomy): Eukaryota > Viridiplantae > Streptophyta > Magnoliopsida > Alismatales > Alismataceae > Alisma > Alisma plantago-aquatica. Next base: position 501,897,518 of record OY856411.1, read on the forward strand.
CCGGCATTTGACGGGACAAACTATCAATACTGGAAGAGAAGAATGCAATTTTACTTCCAAGGAATCAATTGGGATCTTTGGAGAATGGTATCTACACCATACACACTCCCACAAGATGAGTTCGAAGTATGGGATGCTAATACGGTAAAAATGGCACAAATGAATGCAAAGGCAGTAAGCATTTTATATTGTTCCATTTCAGTAGGAGAATTTAATAGAGTATCAAACTGTGATACCGCATATGACATTTGGCATAGATTATCTATAACATATGAGGGTACGGTTCAAGTTAAAAACTCTAAAGTTAGTTTGCTTAAAACCAAATTTGAACATTTTCGTATGGATCCAAACGAAACTATTAGTGAAATGTATTCAAAATTTTCTACTATTGTTAATGGTTTGAGTGCTTTAGGGAAACCTGTTCTTGAGGAAGATCAGGTATCAAAAATACTTCGATCTCTTCCTCCAAAGTACAAACCAAAGGTGACAGCTATTGCAGAAGCAAACGACCTCACTCGCCTCAAAATGGAACAGCTCATCGGAAACTTAGAAGCTCATGAGGCAGACCTAGAAGAGGAAGAGAGAAGAGAACATGAACATCAACGTGGGCCAAAGAAAGACGTGGCTCTCAAAGCATCAAAAGCTCTCTCACAAGAGAGTGAGGAATCTAGTGAAGAAGAAGGAGAAGAAGCATTGATAGTCAATGGTAAGAAATATAGAAGGTTTAAATCTAATAAAATTTCTAGTTCTTCTTCCACTCCCAGGTGCTTCGAATGTGGAAAGAAAGGACATTTCAAAAATGAATGTCCCAAAGCTAAAAAGGGAAAGAAAAGCTCACATAAGAAGAAAGAAAAAGCTTATAAAGCGGCATGGGATGAAACGAGTGAATGTGAAAGCGGAGAAGATAAGGTAGAATGTCTAATGACAAAAGAAGATGAAGAATCTCAAGAGGTAAGCCTAGTTGATCTTCCTAAAGAAGAGTTAGTAGCTAGCTTACAAGAAACTCATGATAAATATGTTGATGCCAAAAAGAAACTAAAAAGGACTATAAAATCAAACAATGAGCTCATTGCCAAAATAGATGAACTTTCTTCCGAAAAGAATAACATTGATCTTGAAAATGTATCTTTAAAAACATCTTTAGATGATTGCACTAGAAAGCTACTTACTTTGGAAACTAATGTTGATCTTCTATCAAAAGAAAAGACTGATTTGTTAGCTAAACTACAAGCTTTTCAAACTCAACCTATCTTGTGCAATCATTCGGACTATGACATTATTGTAAAAGAAAAGGATTCATTGCTTTCTGATTTAGACCAGGCAAGAAAAGATATACATAAGAAAATGAATAACATTGCTCAGTTGCAACAAGAACTTCATGAGTTAAGAAGAAAAGATATTCTTGATAACATATTAAGAAGTGGTACTACCTTCAATGGAAGAAAAGGTTTGGGATATGTTCCAAAGAGAAACCAAACCAAAAAGACCCAAACTATGTTTGTACCCAAAAACACAATGGCTAGAAAAAGAAACGAAATTGATTCTATTACTTGTCATTTCTGTTTACGTCTTGGACATTACTGTTTTTCATGCCCCTACAAGACTAAGAAGTCCAACTTAGTTTGGACCCCAAGACCTCAAACTTAGAAGAATGGAATGTAGTTGAGATATGACAAAATACTTAATTTGTACAATTTATATTGTCCTATCTCAACAAACGATGCTATGCTTATTGGTATTATTTTTCTGCATTGCTGTACTAAAACAGAAACTTCGTCGGTCGAAGTACTGTCGACCGAGCTCTGGGTCGGTCGAAGTAGTGTCGACCGAATGGATGTCTTTAACAAATCGAAAATCTTCCAGTACTCATTTCGGTCGAACATTGGTCAACCGAAAAATTTTCTGTTCTTTTTGATTGTGATACAGTAACCTGCTCGATCGATAAATTGTCGACCGAGAATTATATCGGTCGAACAATCGTCGACCGACTGGTTTTCTGTATCAGAACTTTTATACACATCAGCAAATTAAAAAGTTTCTAACCTTATCGGACCATCACATGGGTACCAAAATCTACATTCTAATGCAGGAATGGGTCGTTGACAGTGGTTGCTCCAAACATATGACCGGAAACAAGGATGCATTTTCAACTTTTGAAGAAAAGAAAAGTGGAACGGTCACCTTTGGAGACAATGGTAAGGGCAAAATCGTTGGAATAGGTAATGTTGGAACAAATCTTGAAATCAAAAATGTTCTACTAGTTGATGGATTGCATCATAACTTAATAAGTGTAAGTCAACTATGTGATAGCGGTTATGATGTGTTATTTAACAAAACCTGCTGCAAGTTATTGATAGAAAATACTACAACTGTTGTTTATGAAGGAAATAGAGTTGGAAATCTTTATATCCTTAAACCAAACTCTATGAAATCAGTAGTAGGTAAATGCTTACTTGCAAATGAAAACACCTTACAACTATGGCATAAAAAGCTTGGTCATGCTAGTTCACATGCTATTAAAAAGTTAGTAAAATATGATCTTGTTCGTGGATTACCTGTTTTGTCGTTTGATCACGTTGCAAATTGTGAACCTAGTACAATGGGAAAGCAAACCAAAACATCTTTTAAATCAAAACATGTACTTAGCACCAGTAGATCCTTAGAATTAATTCATATGGATTTATTTGGACCAATGAGAACACAATCTATTGGTGGTAAACGATACTGTTTTGTTATTGTTGATGATTATAGTAGATTTACATGGGTACATTTTATTGCAACAAAAGATGACACTATTCATGTCTTTATGCAATTTTGTTCTAAGATTGAAAATCTTTTACAACATAAAATATGTACCATTAGAAGTGATCACGGTGGCGAATTTGAAAATCATACTTTTGAAACTTTCTGTACATCTCAGGGATATACTCACAATTTCTCTGCTCCACGTACCCCACAACAAAATGGTATTGTAGAACGGAAAAATCGATCTCTACAAGAAATGGCTAGGACCATGATGCTTGAACACAACACACCTAAAACTTTTTGGGCTGAAGCTGTAAACACAGCTTGTTATGTGCTAAATAGAGTCACGGTTCACTCTCATTTGAAGAAAACTCCATATGAAATAATACACTCTAAGAAACCTAGAGTTGACTACTTTCATACTTTTGGCTCTACATGTTATATTTTAAACACCAAGGATGATAGAGACAAGTTTGATTCTAAATCACAAAAAGCATTCTTCTTGGGATATTCTACTTCTAGCAAAGCGTTTAGGGTATATAACACTATCTCTAGAAAAGTTGAGGAATCCATTCATGTGTCTTTTCATGAGGAATCAAAATCTACAAATTTAGATATCATTGATCTCACAAATCAATTTGAAACTATAACCATTCCCAATGATAATGAGAAAACTCCCACATCCGATCCTCCGGTCGAAACACAACCTACACCTAGGCTGATCAAGGATCATCCCCAAGAGCTAATTATTGGAGATCCAAATGATAAAGTCAAAACTAGGTCCTCTTTTCAAGATGTTGCAAACATGGCTTTTGTCTCCATCATTGAACCTAAGAAAATATCCGAAGCTCTTAAGGATGATTACTGGATAATAGCCATGCAAGAGGAATTAAATCAATTCACTAAAAATGATGTATGGGATTTAGTTCCTAAACCACAAGATAAAACTATCATAGGAACTAAATGGGTTTTTAGGAACAAGCTTAATGAGGCAGGAGAAGTCATACGGAATAAAGCACGGTTAGTTGCACAAGGATATAATCAACAAGAAGGAATTGACTTTGATGAAACATATGCACCTGTAGCTCGACTTGAAGCTATTAGGATGTTACTAGCTATTGCTGCCCATAAAAACATTCAGTTATATCAAATGGATGTCAAAAGTGCATTTCTAAATGGCATCATACAAGAAGAAGTTTATGTTGCTCAACCACCTGGCTTCGAAATCCCAGAAAAGGACGATCATGTTTATAAACTTAAAAAGGCACTTTATGGTCTAAAACAAGCCCCTAGGACTTGGTATGAACGGCTCAAGACATATCTTTTTGATAATGGTTTCTCTATTGGAAATTCAGATTCTACTCTATTTTTCAAAACATATGCATCTGATTTCTTAGTTGTGCAAATATATGTTGATGACATTATTTTTGGTGCCTCAAATGAATCATTATGCACACAATTTAGTGACATTATGCAAAAAGAATTTGAAATGAGCCTTATGGGTGAACTAACATTCTTTCTTGGTTTTCAAATTAAGCAAACACCTGCCGGAATTTTTATAAGCCAAGAAAAATACACTAAAGAACTGTTAAAACGTTTTGGGATGGATCAATGCAAACATGCTACTACTCCTATGGCTACTTCTATTAAAATTGATAAGGATGAAAATGGGGAACCTATTGATGATTCCTTATATAGAGCCATGATTGGTAGTTTGCTATATTTAACCGCTTCTCGACCAGACATTATGTTTTCCGTTGGTCTTTGTGCTCGATTTCAATCCCAGCCTATGCAATCTCATTTTCTTGCGGTTAAACGAATTCTTCGATATCTAGCCGGCACTACTCGTTTTGGTTTATGGTATCCAAAAGGACAATCCTTGGATTTTAAAGCATATACTGATGCGGATTATGCCGGTTGTCGACTTGATCGCAAAAGTACTAGTGGTGGATGTTTCTTATTAGGTAGAGCCTTAGTATCTTGGTTTAGCAAGAAACAAAACACGGTTGCCCTATCTACAACCGAAGCTGAATATATGGCAGCTGGGTCTTGCTGTGCTCAAGTGCTTTATATGCAACAGGTTTTAAGCGATTATGGTTTTCATCTTTCATCAACACCTATTTTGTGTGACAACACAAGCGCCATAAACTTAGCACACAATCCTATTCTACACAGCCGGGCCAAACATATTGAAATCCGTCATCACTTCTTAAGGGATCACATCTCAAAGAATCATGTTTCCCTTCATCATGTTGATACAGAAAATCAATTGGCTGATATCTTTACAAAACCGCTTCCATTAGATCAATTCAACAACATTAGGAAGCAACTACTTATTACTCCATTGGAGGATGTTTTCTTTGATATCTGCGGTTCTTAAAAACGACTACTTATGTTTAGTATCAATATTGATATGAACGTTTCAATTAGTAATTTGCAAATTGTTGCCTCTTGGCTAGAAACCGCATTGCTTTACATTTTGGCTATTCAATGGACATCTTTTTCGTTCATTTTTGATGGGATATCTAATTAAGGGGGAGTTTTTAATAAAACGGTTATCTTTTTGAGATGACAAAGGGGGAGAAATATATAAAACTATAACTTAATACTTATGACAAACTCAATCAATGAGTTTCATAAATATACTCTTGGCTTTACATTGAAAGTTGCTATATTCCCAAATGAACTGGATTTCATGTTCCATAATTCACTGGGGATACTAAGCACACATTTTATAAACAAGAGGAAAAGTTCCAAACGGCAATCTAAAGGTATGGCATTTATATGTTTTATATTTCCTTTATTTATATTTTGGAAATGTTTGTCATCTTCAAAAAGGGGGAGATTGTTGGCTAAATGGACATCTATAAAATCCCTTTGTTTTGATTATGACAAACATTTCATTTTTATTTATCTAACGAGCTACTTGAGTGTGCAGGATGACACAACTATAAGGGAAATCCAACATGAAGTATTTATATTTTCATGCAAATGTAATCATTGTAAAAACTTGTACAGAATTATAATGTACAAGTACTTAGAATCGCATGTAAATCAAGCATTGGATTTTCCCTAGCTAAACACCGTAGTCATCCATTCAATAGGACCACCTATGCACACATATGTATAACTAGTGCCTAACTTGAAACCTTAAAACTGGATCTCTCTCGGTCGACCAACTCCTTGACCGAGACACCTTCGGTCGACCATATTCTCGACCGAGAAAGATCCAAGTAGCCGTTAGACATATCTGCATATAACTTGAGAAAAGAGAAGCCTGTCGGTCGACAAGTCCTCGACCGAGAGGTGTCTCGGTCGACCTTCACTCGACCGAGACGATCTCTGCAATTAGCCGTTAGACTAAACTGACAAGTTAGTTGGCAGTTGGAAATAGACGTTGCATTCAGAGAGCCTGTCGGTCGACGACACTTCGACCGAGTAGGTGTCTCGGTCGACCGTTCTTCGACCGAGACGATCTCTGACAGAATCTGCAGAGTAAAAGCAATTAGCCGTTGCTAATGCCCCTAACTTATTCCTAACGGCTAGTTAAGCACTAGGAACCCCCTAGAAGTTGTCTAGAATGTCCTTAAGCATACTTAGGCCATTCCTATAAATAGGACAAGCCATAGGACACTATGATACACTTCTTACACTTGATATACTTGAGAAAATACTTGAGCCCTCTTGTGCAATCTGTGTGAACTGAGCTTTGTGATCAATTGGCCATTTTCTCCTTAGCTCAAGCTCGTCCTATAGGCTAGATTTTCCTAACCCTAGCAATCACAAGTACATCATATTGGCTAGGAAAATCCAAACGCTTGATCTAGGGAAATCAAGCCTTGAGCTACAAGGATAAGTTGTATTTTCTTTTATTCCCTTCTTGTTTCTTGTATTACTTGTACTCTCCTTGCTACTCCAGGTAGGAGGCTGCGGATTGGAGAGGGTGAAGCTCTTCGTGGTGAAGAGGAAGACTTTGGACTACTTCAGAAGGCTGTCTTGACGGGAAGCTACTTCAGGAGGAAGGCTACTTCAAGGGGGAGCTTGAAGTTACTTCAAGGAAGGCTGCTTCGAGGTTGGCAAGACTACTTCAAAGTGAAGGCTGTCCAAAGGGTGTTTAGAAAGTATTGTAAATTTTATGTAACATCCTTGAGAGGTAATAAAATTTAGTACTTTCAAAATCCCGGTTGGGTAAGCAACCGGGTAGTGGACTGACTCCTTAGTATTTGCTAAGGTGGAACCACTCTAAACACCTGTGTTCCTCTTCTTAATCTTCAGTTTGGTTGTTTGAGTTTAAATTACTTTAAAATCTCTATAAAACTCTATTCACCCCCCCTCTAGAGGTTTTCAATAATTAATAAACTTTACCAACTAAACTGAAAACTGGTACAAAATAAAACTTTTCTTACCTTGGAAAAAACTGGGATTTCTAAACTTCTATCCGTGAAGATGATACTCTAACTAATCCTCCGGTGTACGTTACTTCTCATTTAATTCCACATATGCCTCTTTAGTGTTTGTTCTTTTCATTTATACCTAAAACGCCGACAAACGAAACGTCGGTCAGTATATCGAAATATACTGGTATGTGGGGTCAATAAAAAGTTTGCACTTATGACTAACAATTTAAATATCACAATCAAATTATTTAACAAGCCAATTTACACTTTTCAGTATGACATTCTCCACCGCTTTTGCCCTAACCCTGGCATACCCACCTTAGGGTGCCCTTTGCCAATGACTTAAGGCCACCTTCTCATTCCCGAGCTTGGTGCCTGGGGGTCACCACTCATGGTGCCCACTTGTCATGCAATATCATAGGCCACCTTCTTGGTGCCTGGGGTCACCACTCAAGGTGTCCATTGGTCTACCCATCTGGGCCTGACCTTTGGTATCATCCATCAGGGTGGCATGTAGGTGCGAGAATCCATACTTCTATTATTAATGTGATAATCATAGTGACTTTATAATTTGCAAATATGAACATCCAAACTGATAATTTACAGTCAATGCGATCAATCATCCGGCAACCACGCGGGAAACTAATGCGGTTATTCATAAGCGTAACCACATACCTGTACATGCAGATTTGAGACAGAATAGTCCAATCAACAATAGGCAAGCAAGCATTCAATAAGATCCTGAAACAAACATCCAATATTTCCTATCATGGATCATGGCATCCAAGTCTAATAGACCTATTCGAGCCCTAAGGTTACTATTTCATTTTTAGGGTTTCTATTGCAATTAGGGTTTCCTTTCATCTTTTACTATTTTAAACCCTAATTATTCACAAAAGATATTAAGGTTATCCCTTTACAACATTTAACCTTATTTTCGAATTAAAGGCATCATTGTCCATCAATTAAACCCATTAAACTTATCTTACATTAAAACTATCACTTTTATCCATTTAATCCATGACAAGATCATTATGCTTATTTATCATCAATGCGTAATTCATTATACTCTATTACTCATATGAACGTTATTAATCACCAATTCTACATTTTTCATGAGAAAACCCTAATTACTTTATTTAGGGTATTTATCCACAAACTAGGAACTTTAATGCTCGAAATAGTCTTAGATTCAGAATATCCCATCTTTAATCATGAAATTAATCAATTAAAGCCATTAATAGTCAAATTAGTCAACATTAGGGTTTCAAGGCCCATTAAAGCATATTCACGCATATGAAACTCCAAATTAACTAATTATATGCAAAGTTCATCCTTTTTCTTTCGAAAGTTCCTTTTTATCATTAACAGACTAATATCAACTTTAATCATTATTTAAACCCTACTAATCACATTAATCATATCAAAATAGGATTCTTTAGTCATCATTACATTAAAGTTAATAACTTCCCTTACTTTTCTAATTACAATCATAATTAGACTTCAAAAATATTTTTATTTCATTCTACGCATTCTCCTGATCAATTTTCACATTTTGTTCATTTCCATCAGAGCTACGGTTAATGAGATATGATTTTTATAAAATCTACTTACTTTGACCAATCAGGAGCCGCCACGTCACCTCTCCCCATGCAAGGAGGTCGCTGGTTGAAATTATAACCGAATTACCATCGTACCCCCGCGTAAGTTGTGGCTTCTTCAGCCCGCGGAGGGGCAAACGCGTCCAACTCCCTTTTGAGCGTCTTCAACCTTGGATTCCCGCGACCAGACCGCCGCAGCAGCCCTAACCGCGGCTTGCGCCGCCTACTCTCCCTCCTCTGGACCCAGAAGATCACCGGAGTCGGTTTCTCTTGCTCCGCCACCTCCCTCCGACCTTGGGGCGCCACTCAGAACTCGACCAGAGTGGCTGGTTCGAGTAGGGTTGTCGCACGACCTGCAGCAGGTGCTGCAGCCATGCGGCCATTGCTGCGCCTCGTCCAGGGCACGACCAGGATGGCAATGCACCTCCAAAGCACCTTATGGCATCAAGGTGACATTGCAAACCACCCTTGCCGCCTCATGTCCTACTGATCACGCAAATCCCATAGCTAGGGTTTAAGAATAGAAAGAATATGGAAGAAGGATGTGCGGGATTCCCTCTCCCTCTCTTGCACTCGAACTAGGGCCTTACCCTTTAAATAGGGTGAGTATCCATGCCCTAGGACGACCACCTATGAGTTAACTTAGCTCTATTCCCAATAGGAAACAAATTCCTTCATGGAAAAGAAAACATTCTCTCTCTCCTTTATTCATTTTCTATTCCTTTCTCTTTAAATATTAAGATTTTCAAAAATTATTCCCTTCATTCTTTTAAAACTTGCCCTTTATTCCAATGACACGAAATTCTATTTTCATTTAATAGGAAAATACTTTCTTTTTACCAAATTCACAAAATTCATTAATAATATACCACATTATGCTCTTATTTTGCTATCTTGGTATTTTCTCTTTCTTTCCCCTTTATTGGGGCTCCTTGGACCCCAAGAAACTCAAAGAATTCGAAATTCCTTTTTAAGGAATACCCATTATCCTTAAATGCATCAATATGCATAATTCTCATTATCTTGTTTTATTTCTTATTAAAATATTTCCTTTTGTGGATTTCTCTTTATTTCTATTTTATTTTCCTCATTGGCATTCCTTTTATCATTAGAAATCATTGGGATACGAAATCCCACTAAGGATAACTCAAAAATACCTCTTTTCACATATTTTCCCTTTTCATCAATGTTTTCAATTTCTTTATTAACAAGGCAATACTTAATTGCTATTTTCTTTTCTTATTGCCTTTTCTTTGCAACTTTGGACTCCTTGGAACCCAAGGAATCTAAGAGGCACGAAATCCTCTTTGGATTTGCCTTCTAGAGGTTTCCAAACCTTTCTTATCTCAAATTTTCATTTATTCATTAATAAATCGAATATCCTTGTTATTGGGCCCAATAGCCAATAAAGCCCGCAAATCAAACAACAAGGCTATTCTAAATGAAATCCATTTATTCAAAATAGATTATATCAATTATTTGTTCAAAAATATTTAATATGAGAAATTATATTTCTCAGCAAATGAACCCAAAATTAGGGTTGTAACACAACTAGTGTGCCATTTAATGATCTAGAGTGTCCAGTTGACCAATTGGACTATGATGACTTTGTCTGATGGAGCCAGCCAGTCGACCGATTAAAATGTTAAATTGATTAATTGAATGAATGTTGCCAATGGATGATCAAAGTAACTAGTCGACGGATTAGAGTGTTCAATCGACTGTCTGGGTCAAATCAACAAGTTTGAATGAGTCAATCAATTTAATATTGGCCAAAATTACATGCATAAATTGTTGTAACAAAAATAGTGTCAATCGACTATCCATGAGATTTGACCCTTTCGTCTCCTAGGGGTTTAGGAAATCCTAGCCCATCCACTCCTATATAAGGGATGAACAAGGCTCTCAAGACATAATTTGAGACAAGTTATATACTTGACTTCTCCCAGTTTCAGTAACATGAGATCCCAAGCCATCTTACCTATGAAAGAGAGAGATAACAAGGGAGAAGGAAATCAATGCTAGCACATTGTCATACAAAGGGGCAATTCCTTCTCGTCGGGTTAGAAAGTGTGATGTGTAGTTCCCAGTGATTTGTGTGGACTACATGGAGGTGTGGAAGGTTTTTTTGCTATGCTAGAAGGTCTCCATCAGCCACCATCTGATGTCATCGACTACTGTCTACTTACGAACGAAGCACATCTCTATGTAAGGATAGTCATTGGACTTTTTCCAGAATAAGGTACATCTTGCTCCCTCTTTTGTAATACATTATTGTTGATGTGATATGATAGTTAGGAAATATGGACATGATGTTTCTTTTCCGCTTCCTACTTTGTCTCTATATTTCCCAACATTACACCCATGGATCCAAAAATAGTGTTTTGGATGAACTACTTAACAACATTTATTTAAACTTTTAGATAATAATGTGAAATAGGATGTAAGGAAGTATCAACTTATTTGAAATATAATTATTTATATGATCTAGTTTACTATAACTTAATGAATAAGAAAGCTTATTTTCTTATGATTGTGCTATTTAATTGCCATGGTTAAACTAAAAACCTCATCAACAACATATGCAATCATATTAACTCTTTTATGAAAAACCAAAGTTAAAGGTGATGGAGTGAGTTTAAGACGACAGGGGAAAAAATTTATGAATGAAATGAATCTTGAAAAACACTTCAACATCATTGAAGATGTGAATTAAAAAGTAAAGGTGTTTGTTCTATGATTTTGAAACTTAAAGATAAATATCAAAATATAAATCAAATAACCAAATAGTTTTTTGTTGGTTGTTTACACTAACGAGTTTCAATCATATGAATGATCTTTTACTCAACTAGCTATATCCCACAAGTATACGAGAGTAGTTGTAGTCTAGGTCAAACACAAGCAACGTTGGTTAGTTAGGTGTAAGAGTTATGGTTTTCAATAATCTAGATCGTTGTACACAAGGTGATTGGATTAGAAAAACTAAATTATAGATTTAAAACAAAATAGTAAATTATCACTTAAGAAAGGTTAAGATTTAGATATGGAAGGATTTTGGACCTAGTATTTCACCAACATATCATAGAATAAAATAGGAGCATGAAATTTAAACATACTAAGCACTTGTTTTAAAAGAGAGTTGTATGTTGCACTTCACCTCTCGGTGCAAGGACAACTATCTTAACTCAATTCAACATTCCCATGTATGAATTTCATTTTGGATCACAAACCTACTCCTCAACTCCATAATTTCAACTCTTGTGGTAAAGAAGGAGTTTCCAAGAGAGTACTTCCTTACTCTCCCACCTATCTTCTCAGATCAAGAAAAAGAGCATAAAACATACACAGAAGGTGGTGAGCCATACATGTAGAAAGGAAGAAACCGATACTCATAAGGTGGAAAAACAAGCAACATAGTATTTAGTACGAAATTACCATGTTCCAAACATGCTATGACATGGGAGCTACTCTCCCATGTCTAAGAAAAGGAAACTACTCGTCCATGAATGTGTACAGTAGGAAATGTGCAAAATTTTCAGAATTCAACATGATTTAGAGAAGGAAAAGCTAAGTAATCCCAAGGTGTAACCCAAGAAAGGTAGAATTCTGACTTGAGGACAAAATTCCAGTCCTACATCTGCTTGAAACTAGACAAAATTCCCTCCCGAAAAGCTTTGTGGAGTGAAGAAGCTCTGTTGCACCTCCACAGAACAAAATGGAGAAGAAGAGAAGAAGAATGGGGGTTCTTTGCCAAGAAACCACCTTCTTCCACCCAAAAATTTCCCTCCCTTACTCTAGACCTGCTCTAGGACGAAAGACCTTTGAATTATGACAAGTGATAACTGCTCCATAGAGTGGTTTCGTCTATTAAAATGAAAGGAGTCGTATTTGAAAATTGTTGAAACTGACAGGCGCTCAGTATGCATTCCCAGTGCACGATGTGTAAATCCTTCGTTAGTTACTCCAGAATGCACTTTGCACGACGTGTGTTGAATTAATGCACGCTGTGCAACTTTCCAGAAACTTTCACTCTGCTCGACGCTCCTAGGTGGATGACATGTCTTTTTAAGACACAGCGTGTCAATGGCTGTTCTGGGCTGTTGTGTATTCTGCTCATAACTTTAAGCGTGTAGGTCCAATTTACATGTCGTAAAAAGTGGTATTTGCATAGTTTCGAACCCCAAAACATGTAGATACTTGAGGAGTGATCTAATAATCAATAATATGATATATTACTCATCATTTCATTGCAAAATGTAGTAGCTACAATCCAAACCATGAGACAAGAAAGAATAGATAAAAATATATAATCGAGCATGAATGAGAGTGATAATTGAGTCAAAACAACATGGATATGCGGCCAAACATGATGCAAAAGATGATATGATTTGTGCACATCAAATCCCCCTAATCTTAAACAATTGCTTGTCCTTAAGCAAAAAGGGCATATAAACACAAATGAAGAATTGCCAAGTTCATGCATAGATCAAATGAAAAGAAAGATGTGTATAAGACCAAGCCAACCTTGATCAACATGTTTATATTCATAGCCATCAATTCAACTTAAACACCCAAGAAAGAGATTTTTAGTGTAATAGGGGTGGTCACAATTAAATGAATCAATCAATTAAACAACACTAAGTAGAATTTGGTCGACCAAGCCAAGCAATTAGTGGATGTGCAACTCAAACTCTCAACTATTAAGGATACAAATGATGCAATCTTAGTTAAAATTGACAATTTTAGTTGTACTCTCCTTCTTTCCCAAAAATGATATGACAATGGATTATGGGTTCTGACACTCGGCTGCTAATGTAGGCTTATACACATGTGGAATGTCAGCTGGAGTAATTTACCCTCTTTTAAGACATACCACCTAACCATCGTGGCCAGATCAGACTTACACTAGGCTAGCATGATATGTGGGCAGTTTATCCATCTTTTATGGGGTATAAAGATGATATAAGCAAAAAAAAATTTAATTTTTTTCCAAAACATAGGAGAGTCAACTAAATTACAACATTAGCTAGATTTCAATCATTTGTTTTGAATTTTTTTTTCATTGAAAGAGTGGTTGAAAATGCACTAAGAGATTGGAAAGGGCATCCTGTATTCCAAATGATGTTGTAAAGTTTATTTACTCACAAAAATTGAAACCATTACATGTTTTAAGCAATCAAGGGTGTGAAAGATGAATGCTTAGGCTATAATCATAAATTAGAGTTAAGCACAAGTTGATGGCCAAAAGGTTTCATTTGATTAATGCATGCCTTTTACAATTTCTCCAAATGATATTTCTCATCAAAAGAGGACAATCAGTTAAGCATAGAAGTTCTATCCACATATAAAAGATAAACCTCATATCATACTAGATTTGCCACCAGAAGCGCATAACTAAAAATAACAACTAAGAAAAAGATGATAAAAGGGAAATAAAACTATACTACCGGCTGGTTGCTCTCCCCCTAAGCTTGAAATTTGCAGTGTCCTCACTGCATATAACAAACTCAAGAGGATTGCGACCAGATACCTGTCATTGTGAATGATCAAGATGGAGGTCCATTGCTTTGATTTGAGGCTGGAAATTGTTGTGCTAAAGATTGATGCCTCCTTGCAAATATGTCCTTGATTTGGGGCAAGCGAAAGCACCTATGAGCTGTAGCAAGAATAGTCTTTTGTATGCCAATACTATTTGTCTTTTCATTCTCCTTTGAAGCATCATCAAAATATGAGTTGGGAAGAGTGTTCTCATTATAAAGCAATGTGTCATCTAGAGTGTGAGGAGGAAGGACATGTGGCTTGCTTAAAGAATCTAAAAGTAGAGCATGTGTTGTAGCTTTCTCCCCTTGATTTGTAGCTTCATAATACTCATAGGTATCAACATAATCATACCTTGAAGGATATACTTCTATAACAACTCCATTCTTTAATGTCACCATCCTGAAATATGTAGGATTCATATCCGGTGGACTAGGCAAGAAAGGTGGAAATGCTTCTTTGCTAGAAAGAGCTTGCTTGGCAATTTGTTTCTCTAAGATGTGTGTATGAGTGGCAATATCTTCCACCTTAGAAGAGAGTTGGAAAATGACATCCTTCAGTCATTGTCTTTTTTGATGAAACTCCTCATTTTGCTGCATTTGAGTTGAAATAAATGTTGCAAGCATGAACTCTAATCTAGAAGTTAATTGTGGTTGTTATGGTTGAATGAAATTCGAGTTTGCATTGTTATTGAAGCCCGATGGAGTGTAATCCATTAGAGAATAAATAGAAGAGGAATAACATGTAGAAGATGAGTGTCCAAGCAACACGCATGCATCATAAATATTCTTGGTTGTTTGAATTAGTTGTGTGCTTAGATTCTCAAACCTTTGTGACCAAGTGTCTAGCCTTGCTGCAATCAAGTCTATAACACCAACCGTGTGATCTTCCACTTGTATTTCAGAAGTAGTATGTGAAAAGGATGGGTGGTAGCTTGTAGCCAGACTCCATTGGAAATGATTTTCTGCCATATCTTCAATAATATCATTGACTTCTCCATAATATTTGTTCATTAGTGCTCCATTTGCTGCCGCATCAATGGACAACCTTGTATTGTAGCACAAACCATTATAGAAATATTGCAATAGAAGCCAATTGCTTAGACCGTGATGTGGACAAAGATGTTGAAGATCTTTGAACCTCTCTGATGTATCATACAAGGTCTCTCCATCCCTTTGAGAATAATTGATGAGTTGACTCCTCAGTTGTAAAGTTTTTCTAGGTGGAAAATATCTTGCCAAAAAGACCTTTAGAAGCTCCTCCCAAGTGCCAATTGACTTCTTTGGCAAAGTATAGAGCCATGCCTTGGCTCTATCTTTAAGAGAGAATGGGAAAAGAATTAGGTTTATCCCATCAGTAGGAACGTCATATATCTTTATAGTGCTTAGCAACTGTAGAAATTAAGCAATGTGGAGGTTTGGATCCTCCATTGGTGTCCTTCCAAATGCATTTAGTTGTAGCAATTGTATGATGGCAGGGCTGATAGAAAACTCCTCTGCCTCAAATTTTGAAATATTAATATGCCCACTCATGTGCATTGCAGCTGTACCAAAGTAGTCCTTAAGAGGAAGGTCATCCTCCTTGACTAGTTCTTCAAGTGGATCCGGAGGATTAGGTGGATGTGGCGTAGATGGTGGTGGTGTATGTGGTATGGATGAAGGTGGTGGATATCAGGGTGTGGAAGAATGTGGTATGGGTGTTGGTGGTGTATATGATGGTGATGAATTAGGTGTGAATGATGGTGGTGTGGATGAAGGATCCATGGATGAATGTCATTTAGATGATGGTGACATGGATGATGGTTGTGTGGATTGTGATTCCTCCATACATGTTTGGGTTTCACTCCTTCTTGCTCTATGAGGGATGTAAACAATGTGTTCATTTTCTAAATGTAGAGATATGCACAGTTCAATGATCTTTTTATGAACACCCCATATGTTCTTGCAAATAAACAAGGTGAGTGAGATACAAAAACAAACATGGAAGATACAAATTTTTTTTGATGATCATGATGAATTATGATTTATGGATATGATGGTGGATATGAAGGTTGTGATCTAGTCTCATTTACTTATCAACAACTCTTACTCTAACGTGAATACCAATGCTCCCCAACAACGACACCAAAAACTTGTTGGTTGTTTACACTAACGAGTTTCAATCATAAGAATGATATTTTACTCAACTAGCTATATCACGCAAGTATACGAGAGTAATTTTAGTCGAGGTCGAACACAAGGAGCGTTGGTTAGTTAGGCACAAGAGTTATGATTTTCAATAATCTAGATCGTTGTACACAAGATGATTGGATTAGAGCAACTAAATTATAGATTTAAAACAAAATAGTAAATTATCACTTAAGAAAGGTTAAGATTCAGATATGGAAGGATCTTGGACCTAGTATTTCACCAACATATCATAGCATAAAATAGGAGCATGAAATTTAAACATACTAAGCACTTGTTTTAAAAGAGAGTTGTATGTTGCACTTCACCTCTCGGTGCAAGTACAACGGTCTTAACTCAATTCAACATTCCCATGTATGAATTTCATTTTAGATCACAAACCTACTCCTCAACTCCATAATTTCCACTCTCATGGCAAAGAAGGAGTTGCTAAGAGAGTACTTCCTTACTCTCCCACCTTTCTTTTCAGATCAAGCAAAAGAGTATAAAACATACACATAAGGTGGTCAGCCATACATGTAGAAAGGAAGAAACCGATACTCGCAAGGTGGAAAAAAAGCAACATAGTATTTAGTACGAAATTAACATATTCAAAACATGCTATGAAATGGGAGATACTCTCCCATGTCCAAGAAAAGGAAACTACTCATCCATGAATGTGTATAGTAGGAAATGTGCAGAATTTTCAGAATTCAACATAATTTAGAGAAGGAAAAGCTAAGTAATACCAAGGTGTAACCCAAGAAAGGTAGAATTCCGACTTGAGGAAAAAATTCCACTCCTACATCTACTCCAAACTGGACAAACTTCCCTCCCAAGATGCTTTGTGGAGTGAAGAAGCTCTGATGCACCTCCGTAGAAGAAAATGGAGAGGAGGAGAAGAAGAATGGGGGTTCTTTGGCAAGAAACTACCTTCTTCCACCCGAAATCACCCTCCCTTGCTCTAGACCTGCTCTGGGACAAAATACCTTCGAATTATGACAAGTGATAACTGCTCCATAGGTGCATGGCGTGTCTTTTTAAGACACAGCGTGTCAATGGTTGTTTTGGGCTGTTGTGTATTCTACTGATAACTTTCAGCATGTAGGTCCGATTTACATGCCGTAAAAAGTAGTATTTGTATAGTTTTTAACCCCAAAACATATAGATACTTGAGGAGTGATCTAATGAGTGATAATATGATATATTCCTCATCATTTCATTACAAAATGTAGTACCTACAATCCAAACCATGAGATAAGTAAGAATAGCTAAAAATATAGAATCTAGCATGAATGAGAATGATAATTGAGTCAAAACAACATGGATATGCAACCAAACATGATCCAAAAGATGATATTATTTATGCACATCATTTTTATATAGAACTTTGAATGTAATAAATATAATAAATTCAAAAATATAAGAATCATAAATTTGAAAATTAATGGAGCAAAATTTTGAGCCCATAGAAAGGAAATTATGTGTATACTAATGCAAGGCTAAGATGTAAATAATGGCTACATCTTAGGAGGCTTGTTGAGTCATTAAGGTATCAATCTAAGACATTTATGACTTTACATTGGACATTAATGAGCTTATAGGAGAAAGTATAGGGTAATTGTGTAAAGTTGCATGATGTAATTATAGAACTTTTCAACTCAAACACTTGTTACACATCTATCACAACCATAAAATGCCAAAAGAAAAAAAAACTAAAAAATTAGGTTTATAATTTACCTTAGCTTGATCTTGTTATCACACAACAAGACACATTTTGTAGGTTTTATTATACCTCTTTTGGATGTAAATTTTAAGTGGAATCTAGACAAATTTTCATTGATCTTGAAGTAGCAACTCTAGGAAGGAATCACCTTCTCATAGTTAAATTTTATTCTCCAATAGTCACACATGTATGAAGACCTCAACATCATCCATGCAGTTATTAGGAACCCTTGTGGTGCCTGACTCACTCGTGAGGTGTGCTCATGCAAAGTGGGATAACAAAAGTATTTGTATGCCCTAAATAAAATGCCCAAATTAACAAAATTATTTCCAAAACGCATGGGTATTAGTTGTAGTATAAAGCATGAAAGTTAGGGGTTTACCACAAGGAGTGGGGTAGGACTAGCTAGGTTGTTTCTTCTATTTTACATAGCAGGGAGTTAGGATTTTTAAGGTTTGATTGGGGGGTTTGGATTGCACCAGGGTGAACAAGAAAGGAGGTGGAAAATAAAAAATCAAACCTAACTTATACCTACTCAATAAATGTTAACTAACAAACTAAGGGAAGAGAAATTGAACTAATTTAAACCAAACAACTACAAGTGAGAGAGAGAGAGAGAGAAAGAGAGCAATCAATCTAGGTAGACTAGCAATTACACTAAGGAAACAATAAAACAAACTAAGCAATTAATGAATTAGAACTAGCACAAGAAACTACTCAAGGATTACTTTCTCTAAAAAGACCAAATTAGTATTACCAAAGCAAGCAAGTAGTCTAAACAAGAAAGAGATAACTAACTAGAATTTAAGAAAATTAAGGTTTAAGAAAGTTGATGGATTTATAGGATGTTTGGGGGAATGTGTAACAATCAAGCATGTCATGGGGTTCTATTCATAAACAAACATCCAAAAAGTATCTATCAAATCAATCAACAAGGATTACTGTAGAGTATGCATCCTAGTCTATTAGTTTACCATCGATGGCATGGGGTTGTATAGGGGAACTAGTTCCTATCACTTCACATCTATCCGTACAAGTCTCTATTGACCAAGTAATAATAGGTAGGCATAGATATATTTATTATCCAAGTTTAGGTTTCTATACATGGGTAGCCTGATACACTTAGGGGCAAGCAATAGTGTGGAGTATTAGTGAAGGGCATTTTGCCTTCGTCTATCTCCATCTAACCACTAAGCAAACCTTTTTGTTAACTAGATACAGAAGTTCACATCTAGTCCCATATATCCCTCATCTAGGGTTTATGGGGGGATTCAAGGGGAAGGAGAAAAGTAGCTAAGGTTGATTTAGGGAACTTAGCCATTTTTAACAAATTTCCTAAAATATCTTATTTCCCTATACCTTAAGTGATTCCATAGATCAAACAACCATATAAAGAGAGATAATAGAGAACAACCAAAAATATAGCATTAGATAAAGAAATCATAATTTGATGCACAAATATTTCCCAACATGGTATCATAGTTACATATTCTTGCCCTGAAACATCCCGCAAGAGGAGTTATCTACTTGCGATCAAGGAAATCATAATAGAAAGGGAACAAGAGGGTGAAAACTCCATAAGAAAGGATGAAGGAACTTCATTATTCACCTCTAGAAATTCCACGGTCCTCCTCCTCCTCCAAAGGTTTGTAATGGCATGAAAAATGGAAGAGATGTGACCAAACCCTAGAAAATTAGGATTTTGGGGTGTAAAGTGGAAGGAAATAGATAGAAAGTAAGGGAGAGGAGTGGGTGGTGGTTGTGGATGCTAGTAGAAGCTAACCCTAGACTCCCAACTGCCACTAGTGTATACATAGTGGCCTAGGGTATATAAGGTTAACTAGGGACAAAGTGGTTAATTGATAGCTAGGAAGCATTAGGGTTAGATGGGGTAGCACCATTGTGGTGGCTAAGTAAGGGAGTAACTGTGGTGGTAGGAAACCACCATGTTGTGGAGGTAAATTTTTTAAATAAGTTTGGATGAAATGAAATGAGGTAGAACAGTCGTTTTTGTCACCACAACCATGGTGGATTGAGGGTACTACAACCATGGAGGGTGTTGAGGTCGTGGTGGAGGAGATAGAAGGAAATTCACGGCCATTGAAATTATCATCTTGGGCTATTGTTGGCACAACTATGATAGGAAGAACAACCATTCTAGGCTTTGTGCAACATAGTCTAATGGTGAAAATAGTCATGGTGGCTGGGCGTATTGCGTATTGCTTGACACTTTATCAAATATGTGAATTTCATACTACTAGCATGGCTATGGTGAAGTACCATGCCTATTTTGGGGGCTTTGGATTGCACTTTGATATTCTAAGTGTCAATCCATGGTGCTTCTTACTTCAACTCATTCCTTGGTCACTTGGGTGTAGGTTGGATTAGCTTTAGAGATCACTTACTCTCCTACGTAGCTAGGGAATTACGAGATTCATACTTCTTCTCTCCCTTCCATCAGTGAGTGCCAAAGTATCTATAAAACATGTAAGGGAAATTATACGTGAATTTCTCATAAAATGATGTTTATTAGGAAGTATCTTGGATCCTTCATATCTTGTTGTAAAAGATGGGCAAAATAACACAAGATGAAGAACCAAACTAGGGATCCATTAGTCCCATCAAGGCCTACAAGGATAATTAGGTATGGATTATTGTCATGCTAACTCTCCCCATTGAGGGACATGGTCATTTTGGATTCCTCACTTCCATTCAGTAGGAGATATATTTATTTCTAGTCCCTTGTATGAAACCCCTTTTTATATAGGGAAGCATAGATATGGGTTTCCATAAAACCTGAATACTTTTCCTAATTGTAATCATAAATCTCAGTTAATTAGAACAACATTACAGTCATTTGATGGGATAGTCAATCGAAATTGGTTGGGTATATTATGTGTGCATAAATCATCACAATTCAGCAACTAATAGTTTGTTATGTTCCCTAAGAGCCATAATGTGATGATTTCACTAAGAATACACTATATATGATCTGATAATTAATAAAGACAATTCCACTTGTTATGTTCATTTTAGTATTGAGGTAATAAATAAATGTAACAATGTCCTAATGATTATTGTCTTGATGCCATATGGTTTGGTTGATGACCTAAACATGAAGTCATAGGTATACATAAGAGTATTCATTATTTTTATGCCCCTTATCAATTTTTATGCATATTATAGGGAGATTATTCATTCTTGTTATGACCCTAATCAATTAATATTATGCATATTATAGGGCAACAATATACATAAGACTAGTGTGTCCCAATTCTGTTAATAATGCCCATATGATAAGGCAAACATATACATAAGACTAGTGTGTATGATAAATGTTGACTATGTCTCTTTAATCACAATATTTGATGTCAATTTAGACACATGGTCATCTTCTAGACAACAAGTTGTGCTGAACATACCCAGTTTGACAATGATAGATGGAATCCATGTCATGGAAAGTCAGAGTTATATCTCAATGTGATAGTAGTGACTGTGATTCGTATACCTGAAGTCATTACAACAATCACATGTTTTTCTGTGTACTTTGACACTGCACCAATGTGACTCTAAATAAGGGTTTCCATACATGTGGTGATTGGGTGTCACTAGATGGTTATTGCAAGTGATGCAGATGGAATTTCTCCCTCCATTGGAGTGATACCCTGGCCACTTGATATGTGAGACTATGAAATGCATGCCATGCTCACGTTAGTTAATATGTGATACCGAGCTAACACAATCTAATTGATTTGTCCTAGTTCAAGAAACATAGTTGACTGTTAATAGGATGACAACTCCACACCTTGGTTTCAATCCAGATATTTGTGAAAAAAAGATTATACGTTCATGGTAACATCAATCACTTTATAGGTTGAGGTTGATCTCAACTTATTCCAATTAATTGGGTAGCAATGATGTGTTTCAAGTCATCTGTCTTTGATATTTAGTTTTTGAACAACACTACCAACATAATAGGGAGACTACAAGGTTACATGTACATGGATGCATAAGGGAATTGAAGTTTGTATTCAAACATATGATTAGAATAGTTATGATTTATGTATATGTTGTTATGATATCTAATTAGTCAACTAGGAAAGCCAACCAGTTGACATAATGGTCACAATCAACTAGTCGATTGATTGTCAATCGATCAATTGACCACTAGTTTTGGAAACTGTCAGTCGGTCAACTAGGTTGAAGTTAGGAAAAAAAAGGATTATCTGGAATATTTAATGTAGAACTAAAATGGTCAATTGAAATTATACCTAGACTGGTTAATCGGTCAACTAGATGACAAAATTAGTCCTAGTCTATTACTTGGTAAATGAACCACATGACTATGATCTCTACCAACATTTTGAGTTTGATTAAGTTTTGAATTGTGATTAGGAATGCAAATTGTTTTTTGGAAAATCCACTCTCGTGATTCGCCTATATTAATGTTTGGACATTCAAGGGCAGACACACAACATTCCACATAAGTTGTCGAAGAATTATTTCTCTTGGAGAGAAAAAACTCACTTCAAGGACAATAGCCCACAATAGAAGGAGAAGGGTATTGAGTGACAGTAGTGTCGATTATATGCCCTGAGAGCCATCATGTGATTATTATAAAAGAGATATGTTTAATTTGATTTGACCATTAATAGAAGGGGCAATTCCATTTATTATGTTTGTTTCAATACATAGATAATGAATAAACTTGATAACGTCCTAAGAATGTTTTAGCTTGATGACATATGGTTTGGGGTGAGGACCTGAACATGAGATCATATGTATATAAATAGTACACATTCTTGTTAAGTCCATAGTTAATTTTACTGTGCATATTATAGGACAACATTAATACATATGACTACTATGTATGTTGAGTGGTGACTATGTCTCATTAGTCACGATATTGGATATTAACTTGGATACATAGGTAGTTGTTTGAGAACAATCGTACTGAATAAAACCACCTTGAGAATGACACATGAAAGTCATATAAGGACATGTCTGAGTCATATGGGTTGACAACTAGTGTTGACTATCAAATGTAGACCTGAAGTCACCATGATGATCAAATGTTGTTCTGAATGCTCTGACACTAGCCCAACGAGACTAAAAAATATGGGCTTCGAGAAAGGTGGTGATTCGATACATTGTAACACTTGTGAATCACTGTGAGTGGTGTAGATGAAATTTGTCCCTAATTTGGAGTGATATCCCACATGATAAGTGAGACTAGGAAATGCATGGCCACACTTATGTGAGTAAATATATGATATTGAGCTCATAATATCTAGAATAATATTCTCTATTTCAAGGAACATAGATTAAATGATAGGAGGATGACGTTCCATGCCTCAATTTCAATCTGGATACATGAGACAAAAGGAGTATACAGTCATTGTAACACGTACCACAATAGGATAAAACTGTTCCCCAACTACTACATTTATATAGGCAATAATTGCATCTTGATGGATCAAATCATTATATATGATATTGTAATTTTATTATTGATATCACTACCAAGGTAATTTGAAGCCCATAGGGTCACACACAAAAACATGCATAAGGAACAATAGTATAATCATGGTGTATGATTAATTAAATGTTAAAAGGTTTAGGAAATTAAATAAGTCATTGATGCGTAAACTAGACTAGGATGATTGGTCAACTAAACTATCTAATCAACTGACCATATTGAGCCCAACAACCCAACTAGACTAAGCTAATTGGCTAACAAGATTGAGTCTAGTTGACTGACCAGGATGATTCTAACAAATTAGATGGACATACTGATCCATGTAGTGGGCTGAAACCGGTTGACCGATCCTATTGGGTTTAATTGCCCAATCAGACTATCCAGGGTGGCTGTTAGAAAATGGTTATTGTGTCTTTTCATTTCCCAGGCTTTATTAGAAACCCTACTTCCATTCCTTTCCTATATATAATGATATGATGACTAGGTTTTGGGAAACATGTGTGTGCCAACCTTTTTGACAGCTCTTGCAATGAAAATACTATGAGTAAAAAGGAGGCACCTTTCAGAGACCTTTGACCAGCCATTATTTACCATCAAGGAAACAAGTAGAGAGGAGAGTTTGTGCAATGCTAGCACCTTACCAATGTAAAGGAAACTCCTTCCACATCAAATCTTGGAGAGCAATGTGGAGTTCCCTATCATCCGTTTAGATGACATAGATATGTGGATGCTTTGGTGGCCATTTCAGGAGATTGTCTTTATCATCACCTTTGTTCTCTATTCTTGTGAGCTGCATAGCTATATATACTCCTATACAAGGGTATATATTCACAAACCTTCATTCATGCTACATTTATATTGGCAATATCCATGGATGGAATTGAGGAGAGACTTTTTTATTTACTTTTTCCACTATGCTTGCCTCTCTCTCTCTGAGGATTCCTATAGTGGTATCAAATCCAAATTTTAATCTTAGGACTTGCAGGTTATGGGTCCACCATGCTCTATCTCTCTCCATGGAATCCTATAGTGATGTCAAAGCCATGCCAATCAATGATATATTGAGATTTGCAATCAATTTCATAAGGTTTATTTTTATATAATTTGTGTTATTACATATAATGTGAATGAGTAATTATTGACATACATATGCATTTAAATCCACATTCATTCATGGGGATTGTCCCATATGAAAAGATACATTATATATTATATGTATTTCATATGTGTTTCAATCATAAAAATGTTTTGCTTGATGTATGTTTTCATGGTTATGACTAAATCCCATTTTGTGTGATTGATATGGATGGAGTCTATTTTTGGGAGACAAGTATGTCAGTTGCATGATGATCCTCATATCATTTGTTCCACAAGTAAAATGGGTGTTATTCCCTCTAATCCCCTCAAATGTAACTCGAGGTTTCTACATATTATATAATAGATTTAGGAATAGAATAGGCTTTGTAGTACTTGGCGTGATGATACAACCAAAAAAATCCAACGAGCGTCCATGGAGCCTTTGTGCTACACAAATGCATGTTGAAGATGCATGTGATGAAATGGACCTTAGGTCATTGGTAATCCTTCGTGGCTCCAACGAATTACATTAGTATGGCCATAACAAATCTGATTTTTTTGTGATTGTGTATTGTTAGTGTAATGTGTATACGATACATATTTTAAGTATGTCATGTGTGGTATGTAAATGCAAATATTTTAAAACCCCTAGATAAATATTAAGTCTTAGATTCTTTGCAATAAGCTATACACATGAAATTTTGACTGACAAAGCATGTGCACGCCAAAGAGTGGTGCACTCTCTATCTCATGAGAGTATGAGAATAGATATGTGGGTTTGACAAAGAAGGGTGCATAGTAAATTGTATTGGCGTTTAGGTTTGTCTTAACTCAGTGACCTTCATAGGATTCAACATCTAGAGGTATAAATATGTTTATTACAAGGAGTTGTGCAACTGTCTATTTGAGAATTTCATATGATGCAATTGATAATTCTTACCTACCTTAATAATTAAGTTGTGAGTGTCAACATTGATTGAGTCATGACTTAAAATATTTTGGACCTTGGCTCATGACAAAATTGCTCTCTACAAAATTCCAAATTAGTAGTGAGGGCCAGTAATTTGAAATAAAATAATTGTATCATAATCAATTACAGTCCTAAGTACTTCCAACAAAATCTTATTTTTGAAAGCAAAAATAATTTTAAAAATGATTTTTTTTCTAATATTTTTGTTGTAGGTCAAAATCAAATACAGAGAAACGTTTTCCCCTATGATCTGTTGTGATGTCCCCAGATTTTCTAAAACTTAATCTGATGTGTGATGTCCAAATTGAAACCCTCACCTCATCGAGAATACCAATTTAAACACCACACACTAGGCTAAGAAGAAGAAAATGAGAGGAAGTCAGAAGGAAACAATCAGTAGCACATGCACATGAACAATAATAAAACCATACACACATGTTCACCATTCAACACATAATTACAACATGAATTGTTACATCGTTTGATATTACATATTGGACAACAAACTCTACATATACATGTACTACCACTAAACAACAAGATCCTAAGACAACAGGTCCACCTGTACATCAGCTCTCCACACAATTCTCAACTATCCTAGATCTTCAAGAGCATAACCACAACCAAAACAAAAGATTACATGTGGTACATGTTAGCACAATATTCAAGAATATTATACTGAGTATGCCTACGTGTCTTTTATATACCTCTCATCATATCTTGGAAGTAAGATAAAACTAATATACTTGGCAATAATAGAAGAATATAAGAAAAGTGTATACTTGCACAAAGATATTCATTAACAAAAGAGAACACATATTTTAAGCACAATTTCCATTATATATCCATGCATTTCCCACCTGAGGGAATAATGCATCATCTCAGCTACCAAAGAGTATGAGATGTAAGGCCTTATGATCTACTACCAAAGAGTTAGATCATTGTACAATGTGATATGCTACCAAAGATAATGATCACTTTCCAACACTATGCTACCAAAGAGAATTAGTGCTTTCATATAATGGAACATATATATTATGTTTGATGTGTTCATAACAGTAAGTATGGAAAATCAAGAAACGTATCATACAAGAACAATCATTTCAACCAATACCATATTCCAAGTATTTACTACCATATAAGACAAGCATATTGTATAATAAGCCAAGTAAGAGGTAATGGCGTACCTTCCATAGGGATAGATCATTCTAATCACATATTCCTCATGTCATCTATAACTTGTTAAACCTGATCAAGACAAGATCATATACTATCATCAAGTTCTCATCTTATCAACCCTAGTTAGGTCCATTTTAGGGTTTCACTTAGTTCATTGGGATATTCTCATTATTATTTGTGTTCTGGTCTTGGGATTATCTTACTGATGTCATTTTCCATATTATGGTTCATTATCTGAACATTAGGTTCCATATCCTTTTTGTGCACATATTATCCCTAGGTTACATCATTAACCTAATTTAGGATTTCATAACATGTATTAAGGGTCATCTTCATATAACATGGATTTTATCCATAATCATGATCTCATAATTAAAACTGAGGTTCCATATACTAATATCAGCTTACTCTATAATTTTTTAGATTTTCTTGAGCATGAAAGTATTTATTGCATTTTATTTAGGGTTATTAGCCCTAAATAGCTATATGAAGCATTTCATATGATTTCGTGCATCAACATCATAGTTATTGACATCAGGAGGATTATAAGCGTGAATAAGGATTTACTGACATTTTATCATAATTTAAGGCCATTATTTGATATTTATTACTCATGACACAAGCATAATACATCCGACATGATATCACTATTATTTAAGCATAAACGGACTGATAAGATGGCTCCTTCTTATTCTACACATTTTTCTGGGAATTTTGGTACCTTATTTGTAATTTTCCGATAATGGGGCTAATTTCTATGAATTATATAAGGTACGAGTGTTTTCTTGGAAATTACCTTTTTCTGGTCAAAGATGAGCTAATGTGGTGGCCTCTGATTCGTCCAGCTGGGGCGGGTCATACTCCCAACAGGGATGTGCACCTCTTCTTGTCTGGTTCATTTGAGGTGGGCAGGACGGTTCTCTGGCACGCTGTCCCAGTTCAATCCCTTCTTCTCGGTCTGGGACTCTGTCTCCCTATCTCCTCACGTACAACGCGGTCATCTACTATTTTCTCCATTTGAGTGCTGCCACCCTGAGGTCAGGTTCCAACGATGAACTGGCATCTCAGAAACACTCCTCCTCATCTTCTAACACTGCCTCGCTCCAAGCCATCGAAACTATAGTTCAATGCTCCTCTCTCCTTCGTGAGTTCCTGTGCTCCCACATGTGCGATGCTCGCATGAGGTCTGAAGCTGCCTCCGCTAGCTTCTTCTCCGGTGGTGATTCTGTCACGACCTCACCCCAACATAATCCATCACCTACGACCTTTACTATTCTTTGTGGATGCACGATCTCTGGGTTTCGTCTGCAGGTACCCACATCCATGACCTCGTCGGTCATGGCCGCCACCACTGGTCTTCTCTCTGGAAAGATGTCTCAGACGTTTCCTTGCTGCTAGCCTACCAAAACCACCACTGATAGGTTCGAGGACTTCCCCCCAACCATCCCGGCTACTCGAAGAGGTCTAGTGGCTACTGGAACTTGGGCTCGCCATTCACGACTGCTGCTGCGGTCACTAGTGGCCTCAAGGCTGCCAGTGCTTCTCATCCACAAGGCCCGCCTAAGCAAGGCTCCGCCATAGCGAGGACTTGGGAGGACCTTGCCCCTCCTCGTCTCTCTTCCTTCTTCTCATTTCTCCTATGAAAAGGATGGGGATGGGGAGAGTAGCGAGGACGGTAACTAGCTCTTAGCTCTCACTTGTTTCTAAGTGAAAAACCTATAGCAAGGGCCAGGTAGTAGTTTTCATCTACGCGATGCTAACTGCTCTGCCAGTTTCCCTCCTCATGCACGTACTCAGCCCACACTCAGTGGTCGTGGCTGAGTGGTGGACCATATTTCACCCGATCCATGACTCTCAGCCTGGTGTTTGGGGATAAACGCCAACCATTAGATCGGACCATCCTAGTGCCAACATGACCACGTTGCTTATCCATAGTGAAACTTGGACTAAAGTTGTGTGATACTAGCTTATATCAAAACTTAGGATATATAATCTGAACTTTGGGACATTAATATATGCATTATCTCATCAAACTCAACTCTACATAACTTCTTCTAGGAACCACCAATTGCCACCAAATTTTAACCATAGCTTTCCTATATCTCAAAATACATTCTACTCAAATTTGGTGCCAAAACTCAACTGTTCAACTTATCAACTAAATTCCTCAAAATAATATTAACTTTGGGATATTAATCATAATGTAAATATCAAACACCATCCAAACATCACCAAAGCACATGCAACTCTTAATATAACTCAACATGCACATATTCACTTATGTCATTAGACATTTAAGAATTCCAAAAGTCCACTCCATCACATCCTACACACCTTAAAATAAATTTCTTCCTCGAAATTGAGCCAAAGTCCACTTTGTCACATCATATACATCTAAAAAGAATTTTTTTCCTCAAAATTAAGCTATTCATATACTCCAAGAAAAAAAAACAAGGGTCTTCATCAACATATATGGCACTGTTCTAGGTGCAACATATCCAAAAGCAAAAGCTCCAAAACTATACACAAACCACTACCAAGAGGTTTTAAGAGCTTTTAGGGTTAAACCCTCACCATATAACATGTTTACCATGCTTAGGTTATGTCATTACATATCTCATATATTAGGGTTGCTTCCTTATCTTAACCCATGAATTATTATTCAACATCATACTAACATGTTCCATAGAAGTTAACTAAAGTTCACCGATAATATCAAGGTGTCATCAACATTTTTATTGAGCTCATTGTTAGAACATGTTCAAGATTAACATATGTCTTTTAGGTGAGAGTTAACTAAAGTTAACCCACCTTATCCATCTAAATCATATCAAGGTGTCAAAATCATTATGTTGTGCTATCTGTCAAACTATATTTTTCATCTTTATTAAGCATTAAGATTAACACCTCATGTAACATGTTTCATTCATATGATCTTATTTCATTACTCATAATAAATTGCAACATTTGCTAGTGATGTCATTGATAAGATTAATCCGCAATATCACATTATCATCATTATTCATGGACATGGTTAACCATTTGCGCATTGAGATCTATTAAACCATCTCTAGGTTTCCATTATATCATGTCTATATATCACGTCTCAAGATTAGATCACATCCTTACATATATTATATCTTGGTTGTACTAAACAAACTTATATGAGTGGCTAATCAAACTTATATGAAAACTTCATCTAGTCCAACTGAGGTTATCTTGACCCAAATCATGAGGGTAGTGTCATGCTCAGTCTCTCTGAGTTAACTCAACTCTATGGGTTTCTCATGTACAAACTATATCTTCCCCCTAGATCTAGGGTTCTCAGGTATATCTCATTGGCACTAGTGATAACTTTACAGGCTCTAGCCACATAAGCACAAATGAAGCCACAACATGACACTCTTTTCATAGATCTCTACCCATGAGTTATTCTTATGCAACACTATCTTATATACACCACTAGATTCCTATGTGGGAAACCACCAACCCAAGCATGAGGCTTCACAGAAACTAACATAGCTACCTCCTCTAGGGTCTTGGGCTCTCTCCCTCACCCAGATGGTAGACACTCATATTCATATTCGCATACACACATATATCCAACCTCTCTTTGTCTCTAGGGTTTGGTCCTCCCAAGGACATATAGGGTTCAACAAACTATAGGAATCATGTATAATGCAACTCATCTCAATCACTCAAAAGTATTCTAGTTTAGGACATATAATAACACATATTCTCAGAATTCTCATATCTTGGAGTTTAGGCTCTCTGACCTTCTCCCTCTGGGGTCTCACTCTCTCTCGAGTTAACCCTAAAACTAGTCGTAACACTAGAGGTCCTCCTTCATAAAAGAGCTTGATGCTCATGCTGACTCTCATCCTTGTCTTAACTTAACATATATTATCTCAACTTAGCTTATCTTAACTTAAAAAACCACACGTACTTGCATCATCACATCTTATGTCAAATTTTCAAATCTAAACCTCATGTCCTCAAATACAAACATTGTTCATCATAAACCATCGTATATCATCTATATAAGACTTACGTCAAAGCTTATTTCATCTATTCCATATATCATATATTCGAACAAGGCTCTAGACATATAATCTAGAACTACACTCTCTTCTAGACTGATGTCATTCACTTTCACATAGGTTTCACGACCACCTCCTACTCATACATGTGTGGGGACACATTTTTGTAATACATATACATAATAAAATATTATATAGTTTTTCTCCGATAAAACAAGTGTTAGAGAAAACTATCGAGGTTCGATCCGTTTGGAATCAAAAACCAAATCCTGAAAATGAATGTCCCACACTTAGTAGAGAGTATAGTGTCATGAAAACTAGTGAAAAGGGTGAGAACAAGGGGTAGACTAGTGTAGATACTCTAGACAATGTGTACAATATGTCTAGGGTTTCTCTTCCATTGATGCACGTCATTTCCAAATAGTGCAACGTCCCATACCGCTGCACTACAAGGGAAGAACGACATCTAAGGACTTACTATACAATAAGCACCAGTCTAGACTTAGTTCTCAGACATCTAGGTGCTAACCTATAGGCTAGGTCAGATCTAGTCTCTAAAAGATGACTAATCTAACCCTAAAGATTATTAAGTTCAAGGTTCTTTAGTTTTGAGTTGCCTAATGAGAAAATGTCAGGTTTTTCTATTGTTCATGCTTTGATACCACCTGTGACGTCCCCGGATTTTCTAGAACTTAATCTGATGTGTGATGTCCAAATTGAAACCCTCACCTCAGTGAGAATCCCAATTTAAACACCACACACTAGGCTAAGAAGAAGAAAATGATAGGAAGTTAGAAGGAAACAATCACTAGCACATGCACATGAACAATAATAAATCCATACACACATGTTCACCATTCAACACATAATTACAACATGAATTGTTACATCATTTGATATTACATATTGGACAGCAAACTCTACATATACATGTACTACCACTACACAACATGATCCTAAGACAACATGTCCACCTGTACATTAGCTCGCCACACAATTCTCAACTATCCTGGATCTTCAAGATCATAACCACAACCTAAAAAAAAGATTACATGTGGTACACGTCAGCAAAATATTCAAGAATATTGTACTGAGCATGCCTACGTGTCTTTTATATACCTCTCATCATATCTTGGTAGTAAGATAAAACTAATATACTTGGTAGTAACATAAGAATATAAGAAAAACATATACTTGCACAAAGATATTCATTAACAAAAGAGAACACATATTTTAAGCACATTTTCCATTATATATCCATGCATTTGCCTCCTGAGGGAATAATGCATCATCTCAGCTACCAAAGAGTATGAGATGTAAGGCCTTATGATCTACTACCAAAGAGTTAGATCATTGTACAATGTGATATGCTACCATAGAGAATGATCACTTTACAACACTATGCTACCAAAGAGAATTAGTGCTTTCATATAATGGAACATATATATTATGTTTGATGTGTTCTAACAATAAGTATGGAAAATCAAGCAACATATCATACAAGAACAATCATTTCAACCAATACCATATACCAAGTATTTACTACCAAATAAGACAAGCATATTGTATAATAAACCAAGTAAGAGGTAATGGCATACCTTCCAAAGAGATAGATCATTCTAATCACATATTCCTCATGTCATCTATAACTTGTTAAACCTAATCAAGAAAAGATCATATACTATCATCAAGTTCTCATCTTATCAACCCTAGTTAGGTCCTTTTTAGGGTTTCACTTAGTTCATTGGGATATTCTCATTATTATTTGTGTTTTGGTCTTGGGATTATCTTACTGATTTTATTTTCCAGATTATGGTTAATTATCATAACATTAGGTTCCATATCCTTTTTGTGCACATATTAACCCTAGGTTACATCATTAACCAAATTTTGGATTTCATAACATGTATTAAGGGTCATCTTCATATAACATGGATTTTATACATAATCATGATCTCATAATTAAAACTGAGGTTCCATATACTGATATCATCCTACTCTGTAATTTCTTAGAGTTTCTTGAGCATGAAAGTATTTATTGCATTTTATTTAGGGTTATTAGCCCTAAATAGATATATGAAGCATTTCATATGATTTCGTGCATCAACATCATAGTTACTGACATCAAGAGGATTATAAGCATGAATAAGGATTTACTAACATTTTATCATAATTTAAGGCCATTATTTGATATTTATTACTCATGACACAAGCATAATACATCCGACATGATATCACTATTATTTAAGCATAAAAAGACTGATAAGATGGCTCCTTCTTATTCTACACATTTTTCTGGGAATTTTGGTACCTTATTTGTAATTTTCTGATAATGGGGTTAATTTCTATGAATTATATAAGGTATGAGTGTTTTCTTGAAAATTATCTTTTTCTAGTCAAAGATGAGCTGATGTGGTGGCCTCTGATTCGCCCAACTGGGGTGGGTCATACTCCCAACAGGGACGTGTGCCTCTTCTTGTCTGGTTCATTTGAGGTGGGCCGGACAGTTCTCTGGCATGTTGTCCCAGTTCAATCCCTTCTTCTCGGTCCGGGACTCCGTCTCCCTATCTCCTCACGTATAATGTGGCTGTCTGCTATTTTCTCTGTTTGAGCACCGCCGCCCTGATGTCAGGTTCCAACAATGAATCGGTAGCTCAGCAATACACCTCCTCATCTTCTAACACTGCCTCGCTCCAAGCCATCGACACTGTAGTTCAATGCTCCTCTCTCCTCGGTAGTTTTTATGCTCCCACTTGTGCGATGCTCGCATGAGGTCTGAAGCCGCCTCCACTGGCTTTGTATCTGGCGGTGATGCTGTTACGACCTCACCTCATAATCCATCACCTACGACCTTTCCTATTCTTTGTGGTTGCACGATCTCTGGGTTTCGGCTACAAGTACCCACATCCATGACCTCGTCGGTCATGGCCTCCGCCACTTGTCTTCTCTCTAGCAAGATGTCTCGGTCGTTTCCTTACTACTAGCCTACCAAAACCACCACTGACAAGTTTGAGGACTTCCCCACAACCATCTTGACTACTCGAAGAGGTCTGATGGCTGCTGGAACTGGGGCTCGCCATTCACGATTGTTGTTGCGGTCACTGGTGGCCTCAAGGCTACTTTTGCTTCTCCTCCACAAGGCTCGCCTACGCAAGGCTCCTCCATAGTGAGGACTTAGGAGGACCTTGCCCCTCCTCATCTCTCTTCCTTCTTCTCGTTTCTCCTGTGAAAAGGATGGGGATGGGGAGAGCAGCGAGGACGGTAACTGACTCTTGACTCTTAGTTGTTTCTAAGCAAAAAACCTATAGCAAGGTCCAGGTAGTGGTTTTCATCTATGCGATGCTAACTACTCTACCAGTTTCCCCCCTCACACATGAACTCAACCCACACTCATTGGTCGTGGCTGAGTGGTGAATCATCTTTCGCCCGATCCATGACTCTCAGCCTGGTGTTTGGGGATAAACGCCACCATTAGATCAGACCATCCTAGCACCAACATGATTCCACATTACTTATCCATAGTGAAACTTGGACTAAAGTTGTGTGATACTAGCTTATATCAAAACTTAGGATATATAATCTGAACTTTGGGACATCAATATATGCATTATCTCATCAAACTCAAATCTATATAACTTCTTCTAGGAACCTCCAATTGCCACCAAATTTTAACCATTGCTTCCCAATATCTCAAAATACATTCTACTCAAATTTGGTGCTAAAACTCAACTGTTCGACTTATCGACTAAATTCCTCAAAACAATATTAACTTTGGGATATTAATCATAATGTAAATATCAAACACCATCCAAACTTCACCAAAGCACATGAAAATCTTAAGATAAATCAACATGTACGTATTCACTTATGTCATTAGACATTTAAGAATTCCAAAAGTCCTCTCCATCACATCTATCCTTGAAAATAAAAAATTTATTTAATAATAACTTCAATGACTTGTTCAGGACATTGGGAATTATTCTCACACATGAGTGTAAGCTCTATGTCTTGGAAAGACTAGTACCTAATGCACCAACTCCAAATGCACCTAGATCTGAAAGGGAAGCTCACAAGAAGTGTTTTCATTACATTATGGACATCAAATGCCTCATGTTTTGATCCATGAAGCACAAGCTTCAGAAGCAACATGATAACATGTATTTCATTGATATGATAACACATCTCAATAACATGGATCAAGCATAAGAAAGGAAGGAGAGATATGATATGTCAAATGTTCTATTTAATTGCAAAATGATGGAAGGTGGTACAATTGGACCCCAAGACCTCAAGATGATTGGGTATGTGGAAAGTCTTGCAAGATTGGGATTTCCTTTGGGTCAAGAG
Source organism: Alisma plantago-aquatica (assembly GCA_963693085.1). Lineage (NCBI taxonomy): Eukaryota > Viridiplantae > Streptophyta > Magnoliopsida > Alismatales > Alismataceae > Alisma > Alisma plantago-aquatica. Next base: position 501,932,782 of record OY856411.1, read on the forward strand.
TTGGCCACTTTTGTTTTGCAATCATTTCCAGATTCATACAAACTATTTGTCATGAATTACAACATGAACAATTTTGTGAAGTCGTTAATAATGCTACTTTGCATGTTGGGAACAACTGAGGTTCAAATGAAAGACAAACCAAATTCCATGTCGATGATCAGTAAAGGAAAAGAAAGTCCAAAGGAAAAGGAAAAGACAAGAAAGATCCAAAGGCATTCCAAAAGTTTTCTTCACTTAAAGAAAAAGGAGGTGTTGCGAAAGGAGGAAATTATCACCTTTTTCACCAATCTAGACATTGGAAGAGAGATTACCCTATTTACCTTGAGGAACTGAAGAACAAAAATCATGGAATATAGATTTCCACTTTAGGTGTATATGTTATAGAGATAACCCTACCTACTTCTTCAGCATGGGTATTGGATACCAGATGTGGATCTCACATATTGTTACAACCCCAATTTTTGGTTTTGTTTGGTGAGAAATGTAATTTCTCATATTAAAGATATTTGAACAAAGAATGGTATAATTTGTTTTGAATACATGGATTTCGTTTACAATAGCCTTGATGAATGTTTTGTGGGCTTTATTGGCTATTGGGCCCAAATAATAAGGAAATTCAATTAGTAAATGAATAATTGAATATTTGAGAAAAGAATAATGTGGAAACCTCTAGAAGGCAAATCCAAAGAGGATTTCGTGCCTCTTGGGTTCCTTGGATACCAAGGAGTCCAAGGTTGCAAAAAGAAAGCAATAAGAA